>JARHVA010002754.1:1337500-1622500 GCA_037957365.1 Torreya grandis | reverse complement strand
TAAGATGGGTCAAATATCTTGGCACTCAAATCTATGGGATTGCATAAGGTTGCATCTAACCCAGAGGTACTCCCCTATGTGGAATTAGTTCACAAAATGTTTATTTAGTTCAAGTGTGTAAACAATATGATTAAGTCTTTCAATTCAAGTAATAACATTGATTTCATATCCAAGCTAGCCTTTTAGGATTATTATGATCTTCCTAAACTAGATATTGCTTACAATCAATAAATTTTCACCCAATGCATTAAAACACATAACATCAGAGAAGTTTTGAGGGACTAGGTAGAAAATAAGGGGAGGTTAATTTTCAAATCCAAGATCAACCAGATCCCCATCACCCAATTCAGGAAAGGGGTAAATCATGGGGATGGATATGATGAATAGGTTGTATGGGGATGAGGATACTAGCCATGTAGATGTGAATTGGGTTACACTTCTCTCCATGATCATAAAATATGCCAAGACTCCCCCTCTGGGAGATATCATTTCCTACAAATTGGTATCCTAGATTAGGAAGGTCATGGCCAACCAAGGAGATCATTTTTATATGATTTTATACTTGGTTGATGTCATATGTGCTACTTAAAAGTTTCCCTAATTTACCAATTGGGATCTAAACCTAAAGTGGACCATGCCCCATGTCTTCTCAAAAGTAATAATTTACAAGTATAAATAGGAAATGTGATCCAATACCACTCATTTCTAACCAATAGTGTATTGGGCCATTCATGAGAGGCCTATACCTGGACTATCTAAATAAATTAGAATAATACTCAATGCATTAAGAATGTAATAGTATTATCTATACTAACTATGATAAGGGTATTCAATATCAAGACAACCCCCTTTAGGCTACCTACCATACTGTCAGACAAGCTACCTGAATAAGAGAATTCCTTCTATTTAATCATAAGGGTAGATGGATTATGCAATAATAATAAAAGAGGACTAGTCCATCCTTAATTATCCAACATTATCCAATTTAAAATTGAGAAATAAAACTTAGTTATGGCTTCCACTAAGCAAAGGTCCACATTTATTTTATACAAATGATACAATAAGGAATGGGACCCTACATATTTATCATTCAATCATTTTATCAAGCATATGTAAGCCTTGAGCATCACATACCATTATGGACCTAAGGATGAAGATAGGTTATACCTTAATGTATCCAATGACATTGAGGTGAATTAGAGACTTAAGGCTACTAATATCCCATAGGTAAATGGGAGGGTAGTTGATGTAGGTTTTTATTAGGTTTTTAAACACTAGTATGTTAGAAGAAAGATGACTGAGAGGGGGGATGAATTACTCTCCTTATAAACTTTTAATTTCATTTATTTTTATCTTGTAATAATTAATCAAGCAACATCATAATATGAATAATATCAACTAACATTGTAAATAAAATATACACATAGAAAGTATGAACACATCATCTATGTGGGAAAACCTCATGGGGAATAAAACACATGGACCATAGCTTGGAAAACTAGTCCTATAAATAAATGAATCAAATTCAGTTTATATCCCACTCAAATTGGATAACTAAACCTAATATATCAATCACCCAATTGATAGAGTCTTTATCAAGCACCCAATTGTAAGGAAACACCAACTCCCTTAGTGATTCAACACCAACTCAACCACCTCTTGATCAAGCACCTACTCAGCCAAGTAGACCTCTACCTTCCATCTTTATCTTTTTTTCAATATTCAAAAAATGATGGCACTCTTATTCATCTCTTTACACACTTCTATTCCTCTCAAATTGGCCTCTAGACTTATTCTCTCAACTATCCCTCTTCTTGACTTGATTAGGTCATATGAACTTGCTCCTCCTATTTATACCTTCTATTATATATTCATGACACCCATATGATGGTTCTCATGACCTATTGCTACTCCTATTTTTTTGATTTTACTCACTTTCACGCTTCATTTCTCTCACTCACTAATTAGGCCTAATTAGTCTTGCTCTTATACAAGTCACTTGCTCTCACACACACCTTGGTCAGACATGCACATTTGCATACTTGGGTTACCCTTACAATAAATCTTAGAGCAGATGTCAAAAATTAATTAAAAAATAATATAGTTTGGTCATAACATATAGGACCAAAACATCATTTAAGTCTTAAGGAGACGTAATCCCATTAGGCCTTCATTAGATCACATTACACTTAGTCTTTATTTGAATGCTTCCAAACTCCATATTTAATAGGATCACTTCATATATAATTTAAATAGAATGTATCCAAATTAAATTTAGGTCCAAAAATTACTTGAACCTTTTCTCAAAATAATATTCATAATAGGCCTTTACATACCTAAAAATATTATCTTGAACCACTGAACCAAAAACATAATCTGTTGAGGTGTTGTCAATGATGTCCCTAAGGTGGCCAATTGATATGTATGCATGGTTTTCAATGATAAAGTGTGCCTTAGTGATCACACATGGACCTTATTGTGTTTGTTTTGATAGGTAAGGTGATGGATTTTGGTGATGTGTTAAACATGTTTGAGGGGTCATATGAGGGGTAAACACTATTTGTTGTACTTGTAGAAGTGAAAAGAATCCATTGGAATAGTCTTGTGAAGGTCTAGGTTATATTAGTCATTTTGGTAGAAATTATTAAGTAATAATATTAATGATATCATAATTCACATGTGTGAATATGTCAGAAGAAAGTGATCACATGGGTTTATTCATATTTGTGCCTAGATTATGTGTGTAAAATTTTAGGTCTTGACATGGTGTGTAGAAAAAGTTATGGTAGTGAAAAGTTGGTCTCCAAAGAATATTTCACTAGTTTCCATACTCAAATTTACATTAAAAAGTGATCATTTGAATTACAAGAAAAAATATTTGGAGGTTTGATTTATTTTACACTTGCATTTATTTTGGTCTAAATTTGACTAAGTGTTTAACTTTCTTATGCAAATAACCTGAGAAGGATGTTTAAGTTTTTATTGATGGTGTTTGGATGTATCAAGGTGAATTATCTATTGGAAAGTGTTTTATACTCCCTAAGGATAATTTTTATGGATTTTGGATATTTTACCACTCCATCTTCAGTATGAAAAATTATTTACAAGTTGATTTTTAGTTCTTTCATGTTGTTTTCATGTACAAGTCAAATTATTGATATGTTTTGCATATGCATAGGTATGTAGTAATGATTGAAATAACTTAAGAATGTATTAGGGGTCATATGGTGAGGACCTACATGATTTGAAGTGGTTTTATGTTTCTTATTTTTCTTGGTGAAGTGTTAAATGGATGAATAGGTCTCCATAGACCTATAAGGGCTTTTTAGGCCTAATTGAAAGATGTTATTTCTTAAGGGTGATTTATCAAAGTTATGGAAAACCTATGTAGGTGAAATTAATATTATTATAATTTTGATATAAGACTTAAGAGTTAAGTTATGTCTTATATTTGACCAAGAATATGGTGATCATGAGGGCTCTATAAAGAGCATAAACAAAGATGAAGGTTTCTAGAGTTGACAAGTGAAGAAAAGATAAGTGTGACATTGATTTGTGGATGGATTAAAGAGTATAAAAGTGTGAGGAACATGTGTGTGACTTATAGGTCATATTTTTTATGTTATAATAGTTTTCTTTTAGGATTTAAGATTGAGGATGAGAGAAGAGGTGTAGGGTGATCTGAAAGGTTGTTTTGGATGCATTGTTTATGTGTGAAGGCTTGAGATAGTGTGAAGGGTTGAAGGGATTTGATGTTCACTATTTATCTAATAGATTTAAAGGAAATAAGATTTTAGGAGGTGTTTATATCATAAGGTGTTGTGTGGGTGCTCAACATCGAAGAGAAGTGGGTGTTTGTTCATGCTTAAGGGTTGGTGTTCCTTATGAAGTGGGTGCTTCACTAAAGTATCTTGTATTTAAATATATTATAGGAATATATTCCAATTTTTTATAGACTTGAGAGTGGTTTTTATTCCCCATGAGGGTTTCCCATATAATCTATGTGTATGTGTGTTGATCTTGCATAGTTTCCATTGTTGTTTATAATAACTAGTTTATGTGTTTCATGAATGCTTTTATTGAGTGTCTAAGATTTTGAAGTTTTGGAATTGAAATTGAATTGGTGGCATCACTGATTAACCCCCCTCTCGATGATTATACCTATAAAAATTAGTATTAGAGCCACACCTTATTTTTAAGTTTAACCACTTAAAGGTGATCAAAGGTACAATGGGTAGTCATCAAATGCAATGTGGTTTATATACTAAATAAGAAACACTATTCAATGGATCCAAATATGCTTTTTGGAGTGTAAAGATGAATAACTACATCATGCCTCTAGGTTTTGATATTTGGCAATCTATTATAGATGGGTATTCTACACCCCCTACTCTAACTAGTGTAGCTGAAAAGAATTTCAATTAGAATAATTCTAAAGCGATGAATGATATCATTTATGGACTATCAGAGGCTAAGTTCACCAAGGTAATCCATTGCAAGTCTACCAAGTAAATCTGGGACAAATTATAGATTATCTATGAAAAGGATTTAAAGGGTAAGTTGGATAAATTATAGACCCATTGAAGAAAATTTGAGGGCCTCAAAATGAAGGATGAAGATACTATGGCATCCTATCTTATAAGGGTTGATGAAGTGGTGAACATGATCAAAGGTCTTGGAAAGGATATTGAAGAAGCTACTATAGTACATAAAGTATCAAGGTCTCTCACCTTCAAGTTTGATTCAAAAAAAAATTCTATGTAGTAAATTCATGATCTTAAAAAGATGAATATGGATGAATTTCATGACATCCTTACTACCTGTGAGATGAGAATCAATGACAAAAAACCACCAAAGAAATAAGTATCCTTCAAGGTGATCAAGGAGATAAAATGAAAGAAGAGCAAGTTAAACCTTGAAGACTTTGATCTTAATGAATATAAACTTGAAGCCATAATTATAAGAAAATTGAATGTAGGATAAGGTAAATATGAAGGGAATATTCCTTTTAATTATTATTCATGTAGTAAAGTTGGTCATTTTACATCTAAGTGCCTATATAGAGGTAATTATACACATAAGTAAGCTCATAAATAATATCATGAGGATGAGCACAAGAAATCTAAGGGTCCTAAAAAGTAAAAAAAATTATTCAATAGGATAAATGGCAAGAAGGAGTCATAAAAAGGTAGTAAGAGCCTTTACCATAAAGAAGATAGTAACTCATCTATTGAAGATGAAGGAAACACATCAGACAATGATGATTCATCTCATGATGAGGACAAAGAGACACTATTCATAGCTCTTGGGGATGATTAATTTGAATTTTCTTTAGGTAGATATATCTTTGGTGGAGATAGCTTAGAGGAAGAAGATAAGAAAGTCGCTCTTGAAGACAAATATATGAATACCTTAGAATAGTTAAAGCTTAAACAAGGAAAGAATAGAAAAAAACATCTTTGATCAATAACTATGAGGATAAAATTGGGTTCTTTGAAGAAAGGATGAGCAATGAAGTCAAAGAGTATGATGAGATCACTCAACATCTTGAAACTTAGGTTTGTACCCTTATTGAAGAGGTAAAGAGTAAGGATGAAGAATGTGCTAAATACAAATTAGAGATGGATTCTTTATAGATGAAATTAGCTAAATTTATGATTGAGATTTAAATATATCATAAATTTGAGAAAATTATATTCTATCTTAATGACCTATTGAGAAGTCAAAAGGTCTCAAATGACGTAAAGCCTTCTTTAGAAGGATAAGAATATTGAGAATAAGATGATAGATCAAGAGACTAATAATGATAAGGAGAGTGATAGTAAATATAAGAAGAAATAAAATATGAATAATAAGGATAACTTAAAATCTACAAAAGTTCAAATCAAATCAAGAAACCTACAGCATCAAGGTATGATAACTCCTTCAATGGTTACTATACTTCTTGTCATTAGTTTAAATGTAATATCATTGATTACAAGACAAAATATCCTAGTAATATATTTTAATGGAATAATGAGCAATTTAATGACAATCATGAAGATATAATCACTCAAGATGGTCAACCAAGCCATAAGGAAAGCATGACATCTTATATTGCAAGTGTCAAGGGATTGGTCATATTACAAGGTTTTGAAATGCATTCATCAGGAAATCATATGATTAGTGTATGAATGGGATAATTAAAATTATATAATTCATCATATGTACCATAAACAAGGTTTATGCAATCAAATAAACTTCATTTGTTTCAAGTGTAAAGAGAGAGGTCACATAGCAAGGTTATATAGGAATGGTTAGAATTCTACTTCTAATAATAACCATCATAATATGAAGAAAAGGATCCATAACAAATGGATACCCAAGGAGGTTAATTAAAAATAAGTTCAAATGGTATATTTTTCATGATAAAACAAGGTAAAATTTCAAGTGTTAAAAATCAAGACTTGTCTTCCTAAGGGGATAAGAAGATCCAATAGGATTCTAAGTCAAAAGGAAAAAATGAAGTTAAAAACCCAGTCAAAGTCAATTTGATGATGAGGTAGGACTAAAAGTCAAGTGAGATCATGGAGATGTGGGATTATATTAATTTTTTGGACCTTTAGTCCCTCTATGACAAGTGGGTGTCTCTACCTATGCTTCGTAGGAGTCATCTTTCATATGTGGAAGCAAGTGTGTGTTCTCTATGTGATGATTAAAGTATAGAGTTATATAAAGTTACTAATTGGTACTTAAGAGAAATACCATTTTTATATATAATAGATGATATTATATTAATAATTCTTTTTTATCATTAAAATGTCATTGGTTAAGGGGGATCAATAATTTCATGAGCTTGCTCTACAGGTTTGTGATTAAAAGCTTCAAGAATCCTAAAAGCAAGTTTTAGTCAAATTTTGATGCTTTGTTTAGAAGGTCAAATCATGAATAATTAAGGTAAGGTTGATATGGAGTGTGAAGAGGAATTTTCCAAGTGTATTCCATGGGTTCATATGTGCTCAGCTACTCAAAAGAGTCATTCATGACCATTTTTTAAGTTTGACCATTTTGTTTAGTGTTCACTACCTAGTGTGTGTTCATCTTAAAAATTGATGCATTTGAGGTCTATAAAGATAAAAATGGCAGAGGATAGTTGTATTTGATGTGTCCATGTGAAAAATGTGTTGAAAAGAGGTCATAAAAATTCCACAATCATTCTAAGGTGTTTTAGCATATTGATTATTGTGTACACATGGTCTATATGCACAATATGACTGGTTCCAGGTGTCAAATGAATATTGGTGAGTATTCATGATGAATTTTTGGTATATAAAGGTTTAATAACTTGATATATGTATTATCTAGGTGGTTTTATGGTTTTAATGTCTTATGAGGGGAAGTTGAATAATTTTGAAGGCTCTCAAGAATGGTAGTCCTTGCTTAAGGGCTAGCAGGTTAAAAACTATTTCATGGTTATATGGGTTCCTAAATGATTAAAACCTCAAAAATTTGTCTATAAGTGTGTATCATTGACCTCCCAGTGTGAGAGAATTTTTAGGAGATAGCATTGATTAAAAGGTGGTAAGTTGACCTTGTTTATTTTTAATGCCCTAAGTTTTTCATCATATGGGTTAGTGACCTTCCCAAAGTATTTGAAGTTTGAGGCTACTCAATCCATTAAAATGGCCAAAAGGTTTCTCAAAAAAATCTTTACAATCATCTGGAAGTGTATAGTTTGACCTATGGTTGAGCTTTGTGTAAATGGAGGGCTAATTAGTAGATCAGTTTTTTAAGGATCTATGGTACAATGGAAGATTTGGATGATGATTCTTGGAAAAAATGAGGATTAATATGATTGTTTCATAAAATATTAAATTTCAAGTCATGAGGGTGCATACACATAAATTTATGGGATCTACAAGGTTTAGGTAGGGTTACTGGGCCTCTAGGCAAGGCTAGTGTGAAGAAGAGTGATTTTTGTTCATTTTATTTAAAACAAAAAGGTATGATTTTCATATAATATGTTTATTAGTTGTTTTTATGAATCATATATTCTTTAAAAATATATTTAATGACCACTCTTCATTCTATGGGTGGCTTGTGAGATAAAATTTAAAGGTAACTATGAAATTTTATCATGATTGGAGATGGTCAGAAGGTGATCAAAGGGTGACCAAGTTTAAGTGACTTAGGGGGGAGTCCCTCTCAGTTTTATCAATTCATGATCACTCTTATTTTATTCATATTGTTCATTTCTTTTTCATATAGCAGTGCATGGTCAAAGAAGAGTGTTGTCAATGACTAGGATTGAGGTAGACATGATAAGGAATGGTTTGCACAGTGAGAGGGGGAGTTTATATCATTTATTATAGGATATCACTTATTTATTTTGGATTTTAAAAAATTTATAGGTCCTCAATATCAACAATTAATCCCAATTTTCATTATATCAAAGGGGGGGAAAGTGTTTGTAAAGGGAGAAAGAGTATGTGCATAGTTTTATTGTTAGATTTGAAAATATTAACAAGTGTTGACATAAATGAAAAAGGATGATATTATTTATGTGTTTTTAATGATTTCCCTAAGGTGGCCAATATTTTCCATGAGTTGATATGTATGTATGGTTATCAATGACAAAGTGTGCCTTACTGATCATGCATGGATCCCACTGTGTTTGATTTGATAGGTAAGATAATGGATGTTGGTGATGTGTTTACCATGTTTTAGGGGTCATATTATGGGTAAAGAGTGATTTTTATAGTTTTTAAAGTTAAATTAGTCCATTGGAATAGTCTTGTGAAGGTCTATGTTAGCTTATTCATCTTGGCATAACTTCTTGAGTAAGCAGATTGATGATGTCTGCATTCATACGTGTGAAGATGTCAGAATAAAGTGATCACATGGTTTTTTTCATATTTGTGCATATATCATGTGTTTAAAATTTTGGGTCTTGATATGATGTATATAAAAATTTATGGTAGTGAAAAGTTGGTTTCCAAAGAACATTTCACTAGTTTCCATACTTTGTCAAATTTGCATTAAAAAGTGACTATTGGAATTCAAATATTTGAATTTAAAAAGGAAAACTAGTTTGAAATGTTTTGTTAATAAATTTTTATGGTTTATTAATTTTATGGTGGTATAAAATAAAATTAGTATATAAACTAAAGGGAAATCTAGGAAAAATAATTTGGTGGTTTCACTGATTGGACACTTACATTTATTATGGTCCAAAGTTGATTGAGGGTTTGACTTTCTTTTGCAAGTGACTTGAGAAGGATGTTTCAGTTTTTATTGATGGTTTTTGGATGTTTAAAGGTGAATTATATCTTTTATATTTTTTTATACTCCCTAGATATCATCTTTATATATTTTGGAGGTTTGACCAATCCATCTTCAGTATGAAAAATTGCTTACAAGTTGAATTTTGGCTCATTCATGGTGTTTTCATGTAAAATACAAATTATTGATAGGTTTTCCATATTAAAATGTATGTATTGATTAGTTTAATAATTTAATAATTTATTAGGTTTTATATGGTGAGGACCTATGTGCTTTGAAGTGGTCTTATGTTTCTTTTTTTCTTGGTTAAGTATTAAAAGGATGACTAGGTCTCCATGGATCTATAAGGGCTTCTTAGGCCTAATTTAAATATGTTATTTATTAAGGGTGATATATAAAATCTATGAATGACCTACATAGGTGAAATTGATCTTATTCTAAGTGTGATATAAGCCTTAAGATTTAAGGTATGTCTTATAGCCAACCAAGAAGATGGTGATCATGAGGGCTCTATAAAGAACATAAACAAAGAATAAGGTTTATAGAGTTGACAAGTGAATAAGAGAGAAGTGTGAGAGTGATTTGTAGATGAATTTAAGATTATATTAGTGTGAGGAACATGTGTGTGATCTAGAGGTCATATTTTTGAGGTTATGATATTGTTATTTTAGGATTGAATATTGAGGAGGAGCAAAGAGGTGTAGAGTGATCCAAAAGGTTTATTTGGATTCATTGCTTATTTTTGAAGGCTTGAGATAGTTTTAAGGGAGTTATTTTTAACTATTTCTCTATTATATTTAAATTAAATCAAAGATCATGATGTGTTTATATCAGAAGGTGTTGTATGGTTGCTCAACATCTAGGACAAGTGGATGCTTATTCATTCTAAGGGGTTGGTTATCCTTGTGAAGTGGGTGTTTTACTAGAGTCTCTTGTTTGTAAATATCTGATAGGACTATATTCCACTTGTTTGTAGACTTAAGAGTGGGTTTTATTTCCCATGAGGGTTTACCACATAATCATTGTGAATGTTTTTTATATTAAATAGTTTCCTTTATTATTTGTAATAAATGGGTTATGTTCTTCATGAATGATTTTATTGAGTGGATAAGAGTTTGAATTTTTGGAATTATAATTAAATTTATTGCATCACTAATTCACCCCCCCCATCTCAGTGATTGTACCTATAACACAATATTTTCAAATAACCATGG
This sequence comes from Torreya grandis, assembly GCA_037957365.1. Classification (NCBI taxonomy): domain Eukaryota; kingdom Viridiplantae; phylum Streptophyta; class Pinopsida; order Cupressales; family Taxaceae; genus Torreya; species Torreya grandis. Next base: position 1,612,025 of record JARHVA010002754.1, on the reverse strand, counting down.
AAAAAAATCATATACAGATAACCTTCAATACCTCCAAAACTTCATGAAGCTCATTAGACTTCATTACATTTGTAAAAAGGACTCAAACCCTTATATGCATGTAGTCCACTCAAAATTTCCAACTAGCCTTAAAACATAGTCATGGGAAAAATGACCTAAAAAACATATAGAATCACTTTAAAATACTTTAAATGAATTTAGAAGATGCTAAAACATCCTTATAACAACCTAAAATAGATATATCATAAGTTCTAGTGGTAACTATTGGTCTTGTAAAATAATTTTTTGACCTTTTCTCTCACAATCCTTAGCCAGATAAAGCATTTTAGATTCAATGTTTTAATATATTAAAATAATTTTAAAACCTTATATAAATAATTTATTGGTCATATATGTCCCAAAAAACATAACCATATTTATTATACACTTTAAAGTATAATATAAGGCTTCAAACTCATCATTGTACCTTGTTCACTTAGAACTGCCATTTTTCCTTAAAGACTAGTCAAGGTGACATTGAATCCCAACATCGATGTAGACACATCAAAAGACTCCTAATTAATGAATATGATACTTATATATATTTATAACATATATAAATATAAAAACACTTTGGTCTAATGGGAAATATTATATATATAGACCAATCTCTAGACCTTACACCTTCACTGTCTCATCTACACTAGATAGGTCAACTAATGAGAAACATTTTCACTATAACCACTAAATTTCAAAACTCCTATAAAAAATAATACTAGTATCAAAAAATTTATTAATGCATTTGGATTCATCCCTAATCCATGATATCACATCCCTAATCACCTTCTCACTTCTTCATGATTTTTTCATTATCTGTACCATTAAGTCTATTTGTAATAGGTCAACTTATATGATTGGTTTATCATACTTAAAGGATAGAACATACTAAAAAACCACCATGGACACAAAAAAAAGTCTCAAAATTTTTCATCTAAAGATCTACACACTTTGACTTAGTAAATCTCTATCTACTACACCAAATTTCTAAGAAAGAAGGCATTTCTTATAGGATCTATTTACTCACCTATCAAACCAATCATACCTATATAATCTTTTGTAGAGTTTACTATAACCTAAAATCACTTATCTATCCATTTAATACCATTCTAGGCACTTTTTATCAATATCTTCAACACTGGGTCATTGTTAGGGTTCTTTGAGGGTTTAAACTATCTTCCAATCTTAACTATCATTCATAAAGATTAACCCCTCATTCTAAAAAATAATTATTGGAAATTTTTTATAGTACCATTTCCCATCTACCATGAAAAACTTAGGTCCTCATGCAGATGATACATGTGCCAATGAACACTTGAAAAACCTTTTCGGATAGACCACTCTTCATTATGTGTAATTGAGGGACCTTAAGATATATTTTCTTACTTAAACAATCAATTTTTTACCTAAATGTTCATTCACATGATTAAAAAAACTTGACTCACTTTTTTAAATTCTCATGTACTCACTCAAGCCTTAGAAACTAATATTAATAACTCATTAGGCCATGATTTGTCTCTTTGTTTGTTTACACCTTGACATATGAGTCACATTAGGCCTTGAAATTGACCTTTTGTCATCAAATTTTGCACCCTAGGACATTTTATGAAGCTCCTAAAATTTTATAAAACGTTGAATCATATCTCAAGTTGTGGGTGAACTTATAAGATAGATGAGTCTCTAAGATTGAAAGGGCTAACTCCCTAGATATTACTTGATGTGCTTATGATACTAAAACTACCTAACATGGGTAAAAAGGGAGAGAAGATGCATAAATAAAACATACAATAAGAGTTAATACACCAAGAGCTACTTCCATTCATACACTTAAGATTTTCATAATGGAATAAGATACTCAAACTAGCCTCACACCATCAATGGAGCTCCCTAGCATTAGTGTTTTCTTATGAAGGCAAATAACTAATCAACAAATGAAGACAAGTGAAAGGAAGGTAAGATATGACACTACCAAACTCATACAAGCTTCAAGGGTATATTTTAGTAGCATAAACTTCATGGAAAATATTATGAGAGAACTAATTTATAGCCACACATTCAAGGATTGCATGAAAATAAGATGAACTTAATCTATAATTGTCCTTCAAGATGGATAACTTTAAACACATAGTGAAAATAGACTTTGATTATAACTAGATTGATTCTCATTATTTTAATTGTAAATAAAGATACAATTTTGGTATGGATTTTCCATACCAAAATTTAGAATCCCAAATAATGGCTAAAAAGGCCCAATTAATAGAACTTGGAAGAGAGAGAGAGAGAGAGAGAGAGAGGAGAGAGAGAGAGAGAGAGAGAGAGAGAGAGAGAGAGAGAGAGAGAGAGAGAGAGAGAGAGAGAGAGAGAGAGAGAGAGAGAGAGAGAGACACAATGAGAAGTAAATAGTTGAAAAGACACAATGATTATTTGAACTAGGCATTGAAAATTTGATTTTATTGTGTTTATATTATGATTTGAACAGAGAGAGAGAGAGAGAGAGAGAGAGAGAGAGAGAGAGAGAGAGAGAGAGAGGAGAGAGAGAGAGAGAGAGAGAGAGAGAGAGAGAGAAATAGTTGAAAAGACACAATGAGAAGTAAGAGTAAGAGAGTTATCATTTAGACATTCTTTTGTCATTTTTTATATGACAATGTAGAGTTAAGAACACTAGTTAAAAATTTGAGTTAAAATTTGAACATTAGAGAGTAGAGAGAGAGAGAGAGAGAGAGAGAGAGAGGAGAGAGAGAGAGAGAGAGAGGAGAGAGAGAGAAATAGTTGAGACACAATGATAGGTGTCATTTGGGGTTTGAGCTATTATAGGTAAGGAGGCACATGAGAGAGAGAGAGAGAGAGAGAGAGAGAGAGAGAGAGAGAGAGAGAGAGAGAGAGAGAGAGAGAGAAATAGTTGAAAAGACACAATGAGAAGAGAGTAAGAGAGTTATCATTTAGACGTTCTTTTGTCATTTTTTATATGACAATGTAGAGTTAAGAGAGAGAGAGAGAGAGAACATAGAAGAGAGAGAGAGAGAGAGAGAGAGAGAGAGAGAGAGAGAGAGAGAGAGAGAGAGAGAGGAGAGAGAGAGAGAGAGAGAAATAGTTGAAAAGACACAATGGACATGTGTCACCAAGTTTTGAAAATCAGTTAAAATTTCATTTATATGATATTTTTGGTGAGATATTCTAGGTAAGGAGGCACACTTGTCAAATCAGATCATAAGGAAGGTGAAAAGTGGCATAAAACTACCAATTTTGCATAAGAAACTGCCTACTTGAGTTGCCTTCCAAAAATCCTATTTTATATACAAAAAATAAATTATAATGGTTTTTTAGGATCATAGGGGTTACAAGAAACCTCATAAATTCATTTTTATAGTCTTTAATCATTCCTATTATTGTGGACATGCATAATCATCTTACGCAGTTTCAAAAGGCCTCTTTTCCATGCACCTTCTCCACTTGGAATTCAAAAATCCTCAAAATGTAAAAATAATTGGTGAAAAATATATAATGACACCTTTTAAAGATTACCAAATCATCAGTTTCAATAAGAATCCCTTAAAAGGATTCCCTAATTGCTTTTCACCACTTTTCCAAATGTTCACTAGTTTGGTTCACTAGATTAGCTGAAAGTAAAGGCCTAGTTGGGAAACTTATAGGATTTTTCATGAAATTAGATTTATATTAGGAGTTATCTCAAGAGTAAATATTTCTCACAAATTTTTTTTCATCTCCTAATTATTTCTCTAGCTTGCACACCACTCAAAATGGCCAAAACAAGCCTTGTTTTCCTCTGGTCCATACAATTTCATATAATAAAAACACATGCACAAAATCCTCTAAGAGCCCTATATAATTTCCATGTTGTTTCATGGCCATAAATTTTCCTTTGAATTCTCTAAATTCTCTACCTCTCTAATCAAGTTCCAATAAGAGTTTGATGAGGGTTTTGAGAGGCCTAGACTCTTAACCTTTTTTAATAGCCATTTCACATTGAAAATACCTCAAAATTCAATTAAATTATCCTAAAGGACCCTACCCAACTCTAATAAATTTCTCAATGTCCCATGCATTAGTTCATGAAAGTTATGAGTGATGGAAGTTGACCTTCAAGCTCCATTTCTTGCATTTTATGAGGGGTTTGGTCCATTCCAAGCCAATATGGCTTCTTGATGAGTTCATTTTCCAACTAAGACTCATATCACCTATTCATATTCTCCAATAAAATTATAAAACTTATAATATATCTCATTGATATCTAGAAACATGAATGTATCCTTCTTAGGATTATGCCTAAACCTTATGCAAGGAGTCTGCATGTAACCTTATATTTAAAAATAACTCTTTCTTGATGATTTATTTCCCATAATAGCTCAAAAACCTCAAATATTATTTTACACAGATGTAAAAATCATTATATGGATTTCTAAAATATATATGACACTATATTTTGCATCTTGCTCTTGAATCTGCCCATGGGGTTTGAGTGAAACCCTCCTTCTATAGGATGTCATGTTTGCCCCAAAAGATTATATAAATTATTTTTAAGTTTTAATAGATTTATTCCATCCTATCCAAACATTAATTTATCTTTTATTGTCCTTTGGTTCATGATTTGACCTCTTTTCCTCAAATTTGCCCCCTTGTGCAAGGCAAAAGTGACCCTACTTTGAGACAAAATAGAGAGGTTTTTCATAGATATATAATCAAATAAAATCATTTTTTGAGTGTATGATGGCTCCCAAGGGTGATTATTACCAAATTTTAGCTTCCCATTCCAAGCAAAAGGTCCTTTAATTTCCCAATTTTAAGACTGAACTTTTCAAGATGGACTATGTGTAGGGGTGTTGAATGTTGACTAAATTTTTCTTATTTTGAGGGTATTTATTTGTCATATACTCATGAAAATAGGTTCCTATAAGTATAATCATCATAAATAACTCCTCCTAATAATCCTTCCATTATTTTCTTCCTCCAACCTTCTCTATACTCCTACAAATATAGGATTAGGCTTAGTTGTTGTTTGACTGAGATAACCTTTTTTTTGGTCCTTCACACTTGTTGTAGGTGCTGATGGATATATATTCACTTGGACATGATAAAAAAGTTTCCTTGAGGTCATTTTACATTTTTTATGCCAATATCCACCCATAAAGTATCTTTTTGGCACAAAGGGAACCCCACTTCTCACTCACTACCCATACCTTGTTTGATTGTGTTCTTTCCTAGGCCTGTAGATGATTGGGAGTGTTTGAAACATTTTTTATGATTACTTATCTCTCCATGAATTTATTATAATAATAAAAATTCCATGTATCTTTCAAGCACCTTGAAAACTCAAAACAAGGTCAAAACCTCAATCTTTTGCCTCAATATCCACTTGGATTGAGACAGTCCTAGGACCCTACCTATAGGTGATTATGGAGTGTGTTTAAGTAGTTGATAAGGAAATGAAGCAAGATCCTATCTTGTAGCTGAGTTTAGATAACCCCAATTTTCTTTTAGATCATGTTGAAATATTTAAGAACTTGTGCAAGTGTCTCTAAGTTCCTTATTCTTAATTTGTGGCCTATAGGTGGTGTTAGCTGTAGGTGACTATCATAGTCAAGCCTCTAGGTGGGGTTTTAGTGTGACTTGGAGAATATAGGAAAGATGTAGGTCCTTATCCTTCTTCCTTTACTTCCTAGGAAGTCTACTAACCTTTATTCTCTCTTGGAGCCATTTCAAGCAAATGAAAACCCAACCAATTTGTAACCCCTACCCTCATTGTACCCTCTCTCCCCTTTTTTATGGATAAGGTATGACCTCTAAAGGTCATTTCAAAGTCCACCCATTTGGTCATCAAAACAAGTGATAAGAACTGATTTGTGTGACCCTTGATATTTTTTCCTCAACTTGGACAAGTCTTAGCAGTTTCACACTTAGTGAAAACATCAAATTTCTCTTGGAATCTTGTAGATAGCATTGCTTACTTTCAGTACAGTTTATCCATTTTGGGGGAGCTCAAAACATATCTTTCACTTAGCATTTTATCTTAAAAATTTTGGAGATATTTTTATAGTATAGGGACTATATCTCCACCCAATTTTAGGACTCAAATCCTCTTATAGGTGCACTTTTAGAGGCCTAAAAAAATCCCTCAAGCCTTTATTTAATCATTTTAGAGTAGGAAGCCTAAAACACAATCCAACTTCCAATTTGAAGTTTTTCCACCTTTATTGTCAACTAGGATCATCAATAAGTATGTCTAGGCATTCTCTATGGAAAATAACTTCAAAATGGATTGATAATCTCATTGGAACACCTCTAGAAGAGCTATATATGGCATCATTTGTAGATGACATTCTCCTTTCACAAGCATAACTAAGACCTTTCTCCAAATTTTCTAGTTTGTAGAATATATTTGCCTTTTACCAACACTTCAATGCATATTAGTAGTCCCAAAAGGTTAAGTACCATGTCAAACCTTAAAAATCACACTTATGATGTTAGCATGCTCTTGTATATGGAGTTTTGACTATCACACATAGGTAAGAAGATGAAGAAGCAATATTTTTCAAGGGTAAGACTCTCCAAACACTACAAAAGCACTTGTTAACCCTTCCATATAACCTAAACTTTAGGATCATAATATAAACAACATCAAATCACTTTTATCAACATGGAGAGTCATTTTCAAAGCAACCAAGATGATTGTTGGTGTAGACTATGACATTTGGCATGTATGAACAAGCCTAAAAGGGCTTTTCTTAGACACTTGAACTCTCCAAATCTAAAAGGATCATGGGAATGTCTTGGAAAGTATGGGAAAACTCATGAAATAACCAAATTCATCAATTCAAAGAAAGATAAATTGAAATCTATTCAAAAAGAGACCCCCTCTTCAATGCAAACTCTCAAAAAGCTACCTGAAGAGTTGATAATTATTCATAGAGGAGGATGCATAAAATTACAACTTCTTGTTATGGATGTGGAGTAGACTCAGAGGTCTATCCACACCCAAAATCATTTCCTCTAACTATATGGCTCATGGTGAGCACTTGAAGTTGAGCCTTCTTTGTATGCCAAGAGGAGAAAATGAGTTGTAAAAGAGATTTTTTGCATTCTCTTTGAATTCCAAATGTGAAAATGAGTGTGAGAAGGTGAAGATTTGCTCTTACCATGTTTTTGTCTAATGGTGGACTAATGGTGGACTTAAGGAGTCTATACAAGTGCCCACATGCTCTTACTTTTGAGGGAAAACTACCATCCACTGAAGATAATTACTTATTGCCTATAAAATAATAGTCCCTGACATGAACCTAACATGATCCATGTTAAAACTCATTTGGGTGTCCAATTGTCTTAAATGGAAATCTATACAAGTCATTAAATGGGTCAAAATATGACTAAAATGCCTCTTCTTGAATATGAAACAAGGTAAAAGATAATTTAATGACTTTTAAACCCCTTAAAACATGTTAAAATCCATATTAGAACATTTTCAATATAACTTGACACTTTGAGAACCTTTAACTCAAGTTGACTAGCCTAGTGCATAAGGGTTGGACTTTAACAAAGACTAGAGAGGGGTTAGTAAGACAATGGACTAACATAACACCCTATAATACCTATGGGAATCTTCTAAAAAGTTTAAAATAGTAGGGGTTAGCCCAAATTTTACTTGGCATCAAATTTGGTCAACATTCTTGGTAATTCCCAGGGGTGGCATTCTTGTTATGCCTACGAATAGTTTCCTTACACCTCCATTAGGAATGGAGTCATAACTATGGTCACTCTAACTAACTTGAATAAATCTTTAACTCAATGGAAACAATATGTTTGACCTACAAACACAAAATCAAAGACACACACACCAAACAAAGGAAAGGAAGCACACAACAAGAAGGCAAACACACAAGACACACATGTGCATAAGCACTTAGGAAACACAAGACAAATTAAAACAAAACCAAACTAAACACACACTATCCTAAAATAATCTCTCCCTCTTGGATCAAAGGGAACATCTAAAACTCTTCTTGCCTTATAGAATGAAGGGATACATGAGACATGTTCCATTTGAACATTGGCATGGAAGCCTTCATCTTTCTCATGGTGTTGGCCAATCTTCTTGGCATGGATTTTAATGTAGCTACGAAAACCTAAAACAAATCACTTATAAAGATGAATTCTTATTTTACTTCAACTACCTCAGTTTCTTCATAAGACTCTTTAGTTGCTACATGATCCAATGATTTTTCATCAAATCATGTTTCTTGGCTCCCCATGATGTCTTGAGAATGGACAAGTGGTTTGTCAGCTATAATCTATTCAAGATCATCAAGGATCTTATTGTAATCTTCCCAATCTTTATCATTGTCTCTCATGGAGAATTCTTGATTTATCTTCTCATATACTTTGCCTTCAACCTTGCAGACTTATTCAAGCTTTTGTAGAAACTCAATCTGTTACAGCCATTCTTCTTTTTCATATTTCATATCAAGGATCACCTCTTCCTCATGAACTTATTATTCAAACACCTCATCTTAATCCTTGGTCATATATCCCACTCCAAGTCTATCCCCATCCTTCTTATGAGTGGCTATAATTTCATTTGAGTCTTATTTCTCTTGGTTTAAGAAGGGTGAGTTATGCTTGATAGCTCCACATGAAGTTCCAATGATAATTTTTTCTTCATCCTCACTTGTGCCATCCTCTTTCTCTACTAAAAACTAAATTTTTTCATCCTTTGATGCTTCCCTTAAAAGAGGATCTTCTACTTTAACCTCCAATGGTGATGCAACAAGACTTGCACTCTTGTTTTCCATGGTACTCTCCATGAGATTGGATTTCTCTTCTTGACATATGAGGTCACCAAGTTAATGTTCTTCATGTTTCAATCCATTTAAGGGTGGATCAAAGTTAGATAGAGACATGGACTCATCTCTAAGGATCATGCCTTATACCTTGATTTCATGAGACTTTTGCAAGGTTGAAACTTCTTGAAGAGATACTTGGCCTTCATCCTTGATATTTCTTTCAAACTCATGCTTAGGATGGTCATCTACAATCTCATGATTAAGGATGGAATCTTATTTCTCTTGAATAATAACAAGGCTCTCTTGAGTTAAAGTCACATTACTTTATTCCATATCCACCTCATAACTTTCATCATCCTTTTAAAATTCTCTCTTGATCTTTTCCTTTCCCTAAGACTTCACATTTTGGTCCTAAGTTGAAATGTTGGAACTAGTAGGCTCTTTTGAGGACTGAATAGGTTCTTTTTCAAGGAGAGGGATGGTAAAAGAGAGATATATAGGTATATCAGTTGTGGATGAATTATGGTGGTCATGGATGGGCATGGAGATGGGTGAAATTTCTTGAATGGGCTCTTGAAGGAGAGGTAGAATAGGATGAGCAATATGGAGAAGATCTTCATACAAGCTTTCATCATCCTCCTCATCTTCTTGAGACTCTTTATAGCTTTTTGGAGTTTCTTTTATAGCTGAAACTTGTTCCATGGCATATTGAGTTTCTCATTTCTTCAACCTATCAACCCACCATTGAAAAGCCTTTATTTCCATAGAAAATCCCTCACTAATGACATATTGATTCTCTTCTTCAACATACCCCTAAATATCCATCAATAACCCAACTGAAACCCTTGACCAATCGACAAGACCACCAAGAGTTTCATCACAACACTTATCTATCACATTCATATGATTTTCTAATTATAAAAAAATTGGCATAACTTCCCACACATTTTGAGAATGAGAGGTGTAGTAAGCTTGGACAAAGTGGCTAGGTTGTTTAACTTCTTCAAGCAAGGTTTTAAGAGCTTCATAATTTGCCTCTGAACTAATGGTGTTTATTGACTCATCATGATAAATATAAGAAGAATATGGGTCATATGTCTTGTTAACAATAGCATACTCATTCAGAAAGGGACTAGGTTGACCATAGAACTTCCATGACTCATACGGAGGATGATATTATTGATAGGACTATTGAGAATGGTAGAAAGGGTCATAAAATGGTTGATAAGGAGGTGTATGGTAAGGATTCTCCTCATAGCCATCTATATCAACTTCATAAGTCACATTAAAAGAAAAGAATTGATAAAAATATTCATCAATAGATACCTAGGCTACTTACAACTATAAATTCATTTGGAGTCACCATTGGTGCTTGCTAGGATTCTTCCAAAAGCTGATGAGAAGAAGACATACTAACAATCTTCCCACTATTTAGACCTTATCCCACCAAGAATGCTAGAATTTTTGTCATCAAATTGTGCACCCTAGTACATTATATGAATCTCATACAATTTTATGATAAATTGAATCATCTCTCAAGTTTTGGGTGAACTTATAAGAGAGATGAGTCTCTAGGATTGAAAGGGCTAGCTCCCTAGATATTACTTGATGTGCTTATGCTACTAAAATTTCCTAACATCAGTGAAAAGGGAGAGAATATGCATAAATAAAACCTACACTAAGAGGTGATACACCAATATTTTGTTCCATTCATACACTTAAGATTTTCATAATGGAATAAGACACTCAAACTAGCCTCACACCATCAATGGAGCTCCCTAGCATTAGTGTTTTCTCATGAAGGCAAATAACTACTCAACAAATGAAGGCAAGTGAAAATAAGGTCAGATATGACATTACAAAAATAATACACACATCAACATTATATTTTATCATCATATACTTCATGTAAATTTTTAGGAGATAAGTCATTTATAACCACACATTCAAGGATTGCATGAAAATAAGATGAACTTAATCTATACTTGTCCTTCAAGATGGATCACTTTAAACACATAGTTTAAATAGACTTAGAGTATAACCATATTTATTATTATCATATTAAGTTAAAATAAATGTATAATTTTGGTAGGGATTCACAATACCAAAATTTGGAATACCAAACAATGGCCAAAAAGGCCAATTTATAGAACTTGGAAGGAGAGAGAGAAGAAGTTGAAAAGACACAAGGAAATTTGTCACAAAAAGAAAATAAATTAAAATTGAATTTATAGGAGAGTTATAGTGATTTATTCTATGTTAGGAGGCACAATTTTCAAAATAGATCACAAGGAAGGTGAAAAGTGGCAAAAAAATACCAATTTTGCATAAGAAACTGCCTACTTGAGTTTCCTTCCAAAACTCCTCTTTTCTCTATAAAACATGAATTATGATGGTTTTTCAAGACAAGAGGGGTTAAAAAAAACCTCATCCATGTATTGGTATGGTCTTTGATCATTCCTCTTATTGTGGACATACACAATCATCTCAAACAATTTTAAAAGGCCTCTTTTCCATGCACCTTCTCCACTTGGCATTCAAAACTACTCAAAACTAAAAAATAATCCATTAAAAAGAGGGAATGACACCTATAAAAGACTCCAAAATCATAAATTTTAATAAAAATCCATTAAAAGGCTTCCCTAATTAACTTTCACCACTTTTCCAAATGTTCATTAGTTTGGCTCACTAGATTGGATGAAAGTGAAGGCCTAGTTGGAGAACATAAAATATTTTTCATGAAATTGAAAAGACACAAGGACATGTGTCACCAAAATAAAATAAATTAAAATTGAATTTATATGAGAGTTAGAGTGATTTATTCTAGGTTAGGAGGCACACTTGTCAAAATAGATCACAAGGAAGGTAAAACGTGGCACAAAACTACCAATTTTGCTAATAGATCACTTTTCCAAATGTTCATTAGTTTGGCTCACTAGATTGGATGAAAGTGAAGGCCTATTTTGGGAACATAAAATATTTTTCATGAAGTTGAAAAGACACAAGGACATGTGTCACCAAAAGAAAATAAATTAAAATTAAATTTATAGGAGAGTTAGAGTGAGTTATTCTAAGTTAGGAGGCACACTTGTCAAAATAGATCACAAGGAAGGTGAAAAGTGGCACAAAACTACCAATTTTTCATAAGAAACTACCTACTTGAGTTTCCTTCCAAAAATCCTCTTTTCTCTATAAAACATGAATTCTGATAGTTTTTCAAGACAAGAGGGGTTAAAAAAAACCTCATCCATGCATTGGTATGGTCTCTGATCATTCCTATTATTGTGGACATACACAATCATCTAAATAAATTTCAAAAGGCCTCTTTTCCATGCACCTTTAGGTGGTGAAATTAGATGAATTTTTGGAGTTATCTCAAGAGAAAATATTTCTACCAAAGTTGGTTTCATCTCCTAATTTTTTCTTTAGCTTGCACACCACTCAAAATGGCCAAAATAAGCCCTATTTTCCTTAGGTCCATATAATTTCATACAATAAAAACACATGTGTGGAATCCTTTAAGAGTCTTATATAATCTCTAGGTGTTTTCATGTACATCCCTTTTGATTTTAATTCTCAAAATGCTCTACCTCTCTAATCAGGTTCCAAAAAGAGTTTGATGAGGGTTTTGAGAGGCCTAGACTCTTAACCTTTGTTCATAGTCATTTCACATTGAAAATCCTTCCAAATTCCACTAAAGTCTCCTTAATGACCTTCCCTAACTCTCTTAAATTTCTCAAGTTTCCATGCATTAGTTCTTGAAAGTTGTGAGTGATGGAAGTTGACCTTCGAGCTCCATTTGTTGCATTCTGGGAGGAGTTTGGCCCATTCCTAGCCAAAATGACCTCTTGATGAGTTACTTTACCAACTAAGAGTTGTATCACCTCTGTATATGATCCAAGAACATGTTAAAACTGATATTATATCTCATTAAGAGCTATAAACATGAATGGGTCCATATTAGGATTAAGCCTAAACCTTATGCAAGGAGTTTGTCTATAACCTTGTGTTCAAAACCAACTCTTTATTGATGATTTATTACCTCTGATATCTCAAAAACATCAAATATACCTTTACAAAAATTTAAAAATCATTATATGACTTTTCAAAAGCTATAACTAAGGATGACACTCTATTTTGCCTCTTGTTCTTGAATTTGCCCATGGGGTTTGAGTGCAACCCTCCTTGTATAGGACATCTTGTTTTCCCCCAAATATTTTATAAAGTATTTTTAGGTTTCCATGGATTTACTCTAGCCTATCCAAACATTATTTGGTCTTTTATTGGCCTCTAGTTCATGATTTGACCTCTTTTACTCAAAATTATCCCCTTGTGCAAGGCAAAAGTGACCCTAATCTGAGAAAAAATGGAGAAGGTTTTCCTAGATATATAATAAAATAAAATAATTAGGTAGTGTATAATAGTACCAAGTGTGATTACTACCAAATTTTAGATTCCTATTCCAAGAAAAAGTTCCTTGACTTGCCCAATTTCAAGACTAAACTTTTTAGGATGGACTGTGTGTAGGGGTGTTGTGTTGACTAAATTTAGCTTATTTGGAGGGTATTTCTTTGTCAAATAATAATTAAAATAGGTTAATATAAGTCTCATAACCATACATAATTCCTCCTAATAATCCTTCCATTATTTTTATTTCTCTAACCTTCTCTATACTCCTACAAACACCTAGTTGTTGTTTGACTGAGACAACCTTTTTTAGGTCCTTCACACTTGTTGTAGGTATTTATGGATATATATGGACTTGGAAATGATAAAAAAGGTTAATTTATGTCATTTTACATCTTTTTATTCCAATATCCACCCATAAAATATATTTTTAGTACAAAGGGAGCCCCACTTCTCACTCACTGCCCATACCTTGTTTTATTATGTTCCTTCCCAAACCTGTAGATGATTGGGAGTGTTTGAAACTTTTTTGGTGATTAATTATCTCTCCATGAAGGTCTTAGAATCCCAAAATATCCATGTATCTTTCACTCACCTTGAAAACTCAAAACAACGTCAAAACCTCAATCTTTTGCCTCATTATCCACTCAGATTGAGACAGTCCTAGGACCCTACTTGTAGGTGATTGTGGAGTGTGTTTGAGTAGTTGATAAGAAAATTAAGAATTATCCTATCCTATAGGTGAGTTAATATAACCCTAATTTTATTTTATATCACCTTTAAAGACTTAGTAACTTGTGCAAGTGGCCCTAAGCTCTTTATTCTTAATTTGTGGCATGTAAGTGGTCTTGGCTATAGGTGACTATCACAATCAAGCCTATATGTGGGGTTTTAGGGTGACTTGGGGAATATAGGAAAGAGTTAGTTCCTTATCCTTCTTCCTTTACTTCTTAGGAAGTCCACTAACCTTTATTCTCTCTTGGGTCCAATTCAAGCAAATGAAAACCCAACCAATTTGTAACCTCTACCCTCATTGTACCCTTTCTCCCCTATTGTACAGATAGGGTATGACCTCCATAGGTCATTTCAAATACCACCCCTTTGGTCATCAAAACAAGTGCTCAGAACTGATTGGTGTTACTCTTGAGATTGTTTCCTCAATTTTGACAAGTCTTATCAATTTCACACATAGTGAAAACATCAAATTTCTCTTGGAATCCTGTAGATAGCACTGCGTACTTTTAGTACATTTTAGACATTTTGGTGGAGCTCAAAACCTATCTTCTACTTAGAATTTTATCTTAAAAAATTTGGAGATCCTTGTTTGGTATAGGGACTATATCTCTACGCAATTTTAGGACTCAAATACTCTTATCGGTTCACTTTGAGAGGCGTACAAAAACCCCTTAGGCCTCTATTTGACCATTTTAGAGAAATAAGGCCTAAAACACAATCCATCTTCCAATTTTATGTTTTTCCACCTTTCTTGTCAACTAGGATCATCAATAGGTTTATCTATGCATTCTCTATGTTAAGGAACTTAAAAATGAATTGATCATCCCATTGGAAGACCTCCATAAGAGCTATCTATGGCATCATCTATAGATGACATTCTTCTTTTGCAAGCATAACTGATATCTTTCTCCAATTTTGCTAGTTTGTAGCATATATGTGCCTTTTCCCAACACTTCAATGCACATTAGTAGTCCTAAAAGGTTAAGTACCATGTCAAACCTTTAAACTCACATTTGTGACATTAGCATTATCCTATATATGGAGTTTTGAGTATCATACACAGGAAAAAAGATGAAGAAGCAAGATTTTAAAAGGGTAAGACTCTCCAAACACTAAATAAGTGCTTGTTAACCCTTCTATATAACCTAAAATTTAGGCGAATAATATAAACAACATCAAAGCACTTTTATCAATGTGGAGAGTCATTTTCATAGCAACCAAGATGACTACTAGTGTAGACTATGACATTTTTCATGCAAAAACAAGCCTAAAAGGGATTTTCTTGGACACTTGAACTCTCTAAAGCTAAAAATACCATGGTAATGTCTTATAGATTATGGGTAAACTAATTTAATAACCAAATACATCAATCCAAAGCAAGAGAAATTGAAATAGATTAAAAAAGAGACCCCCTCTTCAATGCAAACTCTCAAAAAGATACCTAAGGTGTTGATGATTGTTCATAGAGGAGGATGCACAAAATTTTAACTTCTTATTATGGATGTGGATTAGACTCAGATCCCTATCTACCCCCAAAATCATTTCCTCTAACTCCAACTATATATCTCATGGTGAGCACTTGAAGTTGGGCCTTGTTTGTATGCCAAGAGGAGAAAATGAGTTTTAGAAGAGATTTTTGCATTCTCTTTGAAGTAAAAACATGAAAATGAGTGTGAAAATGTGAATATTTGATCTTTAAAATAGTAGGGGTTAGCCCAAATTTGACTTGGGGTCAAATTCAGTCAACATGACGTTTTAACTATTTTCCAAGATCTTAGAACCTAATAAACATGACATGAAACCTATTATCATTATTAAACACTATCAAACATTCTTCATATGTCTTTTTAATAACTCATGATTCCTTATTATTCTAAGGAGGGTTTAGAGGTGGTCTAGTTACATATTAGGTTTGTAGGTCTTACCCTTGTAGGCTTACCCTAACACTCACCTAAGTGTTTCAATGCCTCATATGCATTCTAAGATAACCTTATACAGCCTCTTATTCCTTTATGCATCCATCTCACCAAGCCACCATTCTCAAACCTTCTCACTAGGTCTCTTCATGTTATGACTAGTCTTAGGTCACTCAAGTAATTGACCTTCATGCATCTTTTCATGTTATCAACACCTCAATGTCATGATATAAAACATATTACCATTCTCAACCATTGACATACATTTTATCACATGCCTAATAAAACTCATCTATCTTCATGCCATGACTAGGCCATGAAAAGATTCCTTAAGCTATTGATTCTTAACACAAGGACATGCTTCTTAAGAACTTGTCCTCAAAGACCTACCTTTCAACACTTATGAAGGATTCTACACCTAAATATTAATCCCATACAATGACAAACAACTTCTCATATATCTATTCTCACTCACTACACCATGTTACTTGCACATAGCTTATCACAAGGTTTAGAACAAGGATTTACAAGACACCTTGATTCCTTGACCTATTTCATCCATTTTATAAACTTAACACAACATCAACCACATATAAAGAAGAAAATTGGACTTGTACATTTCTTTCTCATGACAATCACTACATACCTTCAATTTTTATAAGCTTTTCACAACACCCACTACTATGTTCACCTAGACATCAACCTCATTCATCATGATTACTCACCATGCACCATCACCAAATGCCTCTAGACATCAATGACATTATATTGACATCAATGACAACATTATGCCAAAAAATTCCCCCTTTTTTGTTGATGTAAAAACACACTACAATATGATCAATCTCTTCTGCCACAAACTGGTCTTTCTCCCCCTTTGAAATTAATGACAAAGGGTCTTTTATAAATAACTATCTGATCCTTGGAACTAAACTTTATTAGAAACATAATGAAATTCTTGACCAAATACTCATATTAGGTCATTAATCATTTTTTAAACCTTCTCATAGAAAAGATATCACTCAAGATATCACTAATTAGAGAAGATAATGTTCAACAATATCACCTTGAAGATATCACTCAAGATATCATTATCCAAACACATATTGTGAAAACAATCTCTTATAATCTTATATGATCTTCATAAGCCATATCTTATCCATCTACATCATGACAACCCTTCTTGTAATGGTTCACTTCTCATTAGGTCTATAAAACACCTAGTTCATTATTAGCTATACTTCTATCTTAGTTTATCACCTTCACCTCACATAAATAGGGTATATTGAGCATATAAACCTATGGTACATGACCCATAGGTCATCTTCAAATGATTATATCAATCATAATCAATTATTATGATCATAAAACATTTTTGAAATCAATTCTTATCCAACATGCCTATTAGGTCTGTCTGTAATCAAAGATATTATTCCAAGGGAACAATCTAGTCTTACATGCTAGAGTCAAGATCACTTATATTATGTCCATATGGAATCTTTAGATGTTATTCTTGCATCAATATTTATCCTTTATGTTTTTCAAGCCACCATGGCATAGATGTCATGATGAAATCTTCCTTTCATCATTCTATCAACTAGGTCTACACTTAAATGCTTCATTATGGAAGATATATGCCATATCTTCTCTTCTTCATGATATGTAAACTAATACCATACACCATGTGCCTTAATCCTCTGAGACCTTGATGCACATAGAACACTCAAATCTCTCTCTCACAACTATCTCAATAAACAAAATCAGAAATCATGCTCCCACTAACTCCATGATTACCTCAAAGGCAACCACTTTCTTGAACAAGAACTCATAGCTACTAAGCATATATCAATCAATACAACAATTCAACAAAGAAAGATCATATAGAACTTATACAACCATGCTCCCTTTTTGTATTCATAACTTTCTCACCATATTTATTAATAGTACACTCAAACCATCTCCAACATAGATCAAGCACCTTGGTACCAATACCAAAACTCAACATAGATCAATCTCAACAAGCATCCACCATGATTACACTTATATATGAGTGTCTCCATGATGCTTAATGGAGTCACCCCTTCTATAGGGCACTATAAAAAAATTAATTTAGGAGATTCCTAAATCTTTATACTCTCACAAGATTGAGTATTCTTCAATGTCCTTATAGGATTGATTATCAACTTGGGTCTAACCTTTAACTTCGATTCTAGATAATCCTTATGAGATGTCAAAGAATACTCTTGAAATTCTTTCAAATTTGACTTATGTTATATAGTATCAAACATCCCACCTTGGTTTATCATTTTATCATGACACACCTTGTCATCCTTCTTCTTAGTCAAATATACCAATATCGTCATTCATTGGTAGACCATCATTACTATCATGAAAAACACAATTATCATCATCATCATCATCATCAATCCAAGCTTGTGCTTTTTAGTATCACCTTTAGGATATTAGGCCTATCTCAGAGTACCATGCTCTAATACCAATTATTATAAGAAAGATGATAGAGAGGGGATGGTGAATCATTATCCTTATTAACTTTTATTTTCATTTATTTTGATCATCTAATAATTAATCAAGTAACCTCATCATATGATCAATATCAACTAACATAGTAAAGATAATATACACATATAAAGTATGAACACATCATCTATATGGGAAACCCTAATGGTTAATAAAACCCATAGAACATATATTTGATGACTAGTCCTATAAATCAATGAATCAAATTAAGTTGAGGACTCACTCAACTCAGAACACCAAACCCAATCTATCAAGCACCAACTTGAAAAAGTCTTTAGCAAACACCCACTTGAAAGGAAACATCAGCTCCCTTAGTCAATTAATACCAAATAAACCAAATTTTGATCAAGAACCCACTCATCAAATTAAAACTATACCTTTCATCTTTGTCCTTGTTACAATATTCAATATATGATGGTCCTTTGCTTCATCTCTTAACACACATCTCTTCATCTCAAACTAGCTACTAGCCTTCTTCGCTCAACTAGCCCTCTTCTTGACTTGATTAGGTCATATAAACTTGATATTCCTATTCAAACCTTATATTATATATTAATTAAACCCATATTATGGTTATCATGACCTTTTAATTCTCCTATTTATTCTCTTTTATTCTCTTGCACTCTTCACTTCTCTCACTCACTCATTAGGCCTAATTAGTCTTGCTCTTATACAAGTCACTTGCTCTCACACACACCTTGGTTGGATGTGAAAATTTGAATACTTGGATTACCCTTAAAATAGGTCTTATATAAAATTTAAAACATGAATAAAATAATACAATATGTTGGTCATAACATATAGGACCAAAACTGCTTTTAGGTCTTAAGGAGACCTAATCCCATTAGGCCTTCATTATAACACATTACACTTAGTCTTTTTTTGAATGATTATAAACTCCAAAAAAAAAATATAAATTCATATATCATTCAAATATATCTTATAAAACAATATTTTAGTTCTATAACACCTTTTATGTTCAACCATTACTTGAACCTCTTCTCAAAACACTATTCATAATAGGCCTATACATACCTAGAAAGATTGTCTTGAACCATTAAAGGAAAAACACAATATTATTAAAAACCATGTAAAAAAGTAAGATATAGATAACCTTAAATAATTATATAAATTAACCAAGTTAATTATACATCATTACATAAGTAAAAAGGACTCAAACCCTTCTCTGTAAGTAGCCTACTCAAAAATGCCAACTAGCCTTAAAATGCAGTCATGGAAATAATGACCTAAAACACCTATAGAATATATTTAAGAGAATTATAATGTATTTATAATATCATAAAATATCCTTATAACAACATCCAATATATATTTTACAAATTTTAGTGGTAACTATTGGTCTTATAGACTAATTTGTTGACCTTATCTCTCACAGTCCTTACTCAACCAGACAAGCCATTTTGAATTCAATGTTTAATAATATTAAATTGATTATAAAACATTATATAAAGAAATTATAACTCATATATTTCCCAAAAAACATCAATATATTAATTTGACACTTCAATTTAAAATATAAGGATTCAAACTCATCATTGTACCTTATTCACTCAGAGCTACCATTTTCCCTCAAAGACTAGTCAAGGTGACTTTGAATTCCAAAACCTATGTCGATACATTAAAATACTATATAATCATGAATATTATCCTTATATATATTTTAAAATTATTAAAACATAAAAACAATAAGGTCTAAAATAAAATATTAGATATATAGACCAATCTCTAGACCTTACAGCTTCATTGTCTCATCTACACTAGATAGGTCAACTAATGAGCAATATTTTCACTATAAACACTAAATTTAAAAAATACCATACAAAATGAACATGTATTAATAGTATTTAACAATTTAGTCATGTTTTTTTATTCATACCTAATCCATGATATCACATCCCTAATCACCTTCTCACTTTTGCCTAGTTTTCTCTCTATCTGCACCATTAGGTTTGTTAGTGATAGGTCAAATTGTATGATAAGTTTAGAATACCTAAAGGATATAACTAGTTATAAACCACCATTTACATAAAATTCAAATCTCAAAATTTATCCTCTAATTATTTTCATACTTTGACTTGGTCAATTTCTATCTGTTATACCAAACTTTTAAGAAATAAGGCATTTCTTATAGGGTCCACTCACTCACCTATCAAAATAATCATAACTAGATAATATTGGGAGAGTTTAATACAACATATAATCACTTATATATCCATTTGAGACCATTTTAATCACTTTTTAATAATATCTTCAACATTAGGTCATTATTAAGGTTCTTTGAGGGTTTAAACCATCTTCCCATATTAATAATCATTCAAAAATCCTACGCCTCACTCCAAAAATTAATGCTTGGAAATTTTAGATAGGACCCTTTCCAATATATCATGAACAACTTAGGTCCTCATGTAGATGATGCACATGACAATAAACACTTGAAAGACCTTCTTGGGTAGACCACTCTTTATTTTATGCACTCAAGAGACCTTAAGACATTTTTTCTTGCCTTAACCTTTAATTTTTGACTTTAAACTTCATTAAAATGCTTAAAAAAACTTGAATCACCTTTTTCA
Organism: Torreya grandis; assembly: GCA_037957365.1. Lineage (NCBI taxonomy): Eukaryota > Viridiplantae > Streptophyta > Pinopsida > Cupressales > Taxaceae > Torreya > Torreya grandis. The sequence goes on along the minus strand of JARHVA010002754.1, from coordinate 1,591,010 downwards.
ATGATCACCTACTCACCCATTCCTTGGAAACTGATCTTGATACCTCATTAGGTCATGTTCTCTCTTTGCTTATTTAGACCTTGACTTGCAAGTCACATTAGTCCATGAAACTAACCTCTAACCACTTCTCAAGATATTATAACCTCATTTACATGCCATAAAATATCATATAATTCTTTAAAAATTTTAAAAATTCTTCATATGTCTTTTTAATATCTCATGATGCCTCATTATATAAATCATGGTCTAGAGGTGGTCTAGTTTCATACTAGGTCTATAGGTATTACCTTTGTATGCTCACCTTGAGACTCACCTAAGTGTTCCAATGCCTCATATTCATGATAAAACAACCTTACACAACCTCTTATTTGTCTATGCATCCATCTCACTAAGCCACCATTCTCAAACCTTATCACTTGGTATCTTCATGCTATGACTAATCTTAGGTCACTCAAGTACTTGACCTTCATGCCTCTTTTCATATTATAAACACCTAATTTTTATGATATAAAAAATATTATCATGATTAACCAAATTCATACATTTTCTCACATGCTTGAGACTAGTCATTTCTCTTCATGTCATGACTAGGCCATGGCAAGGCTCCTTAAGCTCTTGATACTTAACACAAGGATCTACTTCTCAAGCACTTGTCCTCAAAAACCTACCTTTCAACACTTTTGAAGGATTATAAACCTAACTCTCAAGACCATACAATGACAAATAACTATTCATATTCCTAATCTCACTCACTTCATCATGCTACATATACATACCTTCTCACAAGGTTTAGAACAAGGCTTTGAAAGAATCCTTGATGCCTTGACCTATTCCATCCATGTTATAACCTTAACACAACATCAACCAAGCAGCTAAAATACACTTATACCTATACCTTTCTTTCTCATTTAAATCACTACATACCTTCAATGCTTATAATCTTGTCACAACGCACACTACCATGCTCACCTAGATATCAACCTCATTCATCATGATTACTCACCATGAATCTTCACCAGATGTATCTAAACATCAATGACATTAGATTGATATCAATGACAACATTATGCACACATGATACTATAGCAAGAGCATCAACATATGTAGTTCATGTTTCCAGTACTGAAGAAGAAAGGCTAACTAACCCATAACTTTATCATATTATCTCTCATTTTGGAGAAAGGAAAGATGATGCAAGAAAATAAATTGAGAAATATTCTATTTTAGGAGCCCCATATATTAGCCCATCCCAAATATAAATTAATACCTCAATATAGGTAACCCCTTTAGTGGAGGTAATAATTACATCTACTCTATCACTAGTAGCTTTAGCATTAGGGTTTCCTCTACTACTTCCTACCAAAGAGAAACAAGACATTATAGGTTAGAAGCATGTTTTTTACCTCCATTATTTTATAAACAACCCTTGATCATATTTTGTGATCCCCTAACTCCATACCATGTGAACCTCTTACCCTGCCATCCCCTCACCAGACATGTTTTAGGCTTATGACCATGCCATTTCCCATCATCATTCCCTTCATCATATCATCCACTTCCAAGGTCTCAATAATGGCCAATTTACCCCTAGTTATGCCTAGCCCTATGCCTAGACCAGTTCCCCAACTTCCTAAGAAGAAGCTTGCTATTATCATTCCCTAAGTTTCCTTATTCATAATTAGTGCTTCAGCTAGCACTACTTCTTCTTCATCCTCAAGAGTGACACATCCAACTTCATCCCCTAGCTCTACATTTGTATTGGTCATATTAATAGTGACTTCTTAGATATCTACTTTTAAAGACTAATTCCATCTCAATAATTGCCTCCATCTACTCAACTTCCAAATGTCTCTTCAAACAAATCATGGATAACACAAATATATCTAGATACATTAGAAAACCAATATTTGGTCATAGTGGACCCTCCATAGGTCACATTTAAGTTTTAAAATAAAGAAGTTAACTAAGAGGAAGGTCACCCATATAGACTAAACAATTATGTATGATTTAGAGGAGACTCCATTCAAACTAACCAAGAAGAAGAAAGCCAAGCTAGGTCAATAATAATAGTATGAGGAGGACCCCCTCTTAGCTCTTCAAGCAACTATGGATGTGTCTACTAAACTAGTAAAAGGAGTACAATAGAGAACAACTAACCTATAGTAGAAACATAAAACCACATTTCTAGAGGAAACCATAACAAAGGTGGATTGGGAGTTGGGAGAAATGTTTTATATGTTGAACACCTTGGCTTAATACAAGATAAAGGGAGATGAATTATATCATAGGATCTTCAAGGAAAAGGTTTCATATGGGGAATATGATAACAAGATAATCAACTTGGTAAAGTTTATTAGAATGGAGAATTTTAAAGACTTCAATCTGATCTCCTTGAAGGACTTGAGCATTGCTTAGTCCTACATAATTGGTAAGAGGAAAGCTCTAAACAAGTGGATTGATGAAATGATATCCCTAGGATAGTATCTCATTTAGTAAGGTGACAGAGTCTTGACTTGATAAAGGATTTTGAGATCATGCACCATGTTAATAAGGATGGTTCTATGGTGAGCAAGAATTCCTTTATGACCCAACTACAATATTTTATTGTAAACTTCATAAAGTAGACCATGGCTAGAGGATTAACCTTCAAGTAGGAGATGGTCGATTTGGTAGTTTTTGATGTCTAAATTTGTACCATAGGTACCCAAAGTTTTTAGTGAACACATATCATTTTTTAATTTCTAATAATCTAAACATGAGTTATATGTTGTGGTAATCATATTACTTATTGATAGATTAGAGGCAAAACAAGTGACTATTTCACAATATTTGTATTAGTTGGTGGTTGGGAGCCACCATAGCCAAATGACATATCTATGTAAAATATGTAGTAACTATGCAAATAATAGTGAATTAGGATCAAGAACTAAATTAATAATTAATTTAGGATTGATATTTATAATGACAAGCTAAACTAAGGTGATCCAAGTCAAAAAAAGAGCAAAAGGAAGGGTAGGGAAAAAAGAGATATTGTTGATCTTCATTCCAAACATCATGAAAAATTTCAAATTTCATCCAATCATGTACTTAAAACAAACACGTGAAGTGAAATATCTTATCCCAAATTATATCACACTTCAGGTAGACTTCTAAGGAAGGTATGAAAAGATTTAGATAAGAACCACAAACACTTTAAATATTTACACCTACAAGCTAACAACATTAGACCAAATGTAAAAGGAGAAAGAAAGGAAATGAACCTAATAAAATTCAATAAACCTAGAATTATCACAAGTTAAAATCTCTACAATCAAAGGTGCACACCAATAATCTATAAGAACCATTCAAATTTAGAATAAGCAAATGAGAGAGAAGCCACGATAGTAAACACACAAATAAATACTAGACAATCTTTGTATAATTCCTTACTTATATTGCTTGTTCCAAGTTTACAAATTAATTTTGGCTCTAAAAAATCCCCCCTTTTACAAAATGGTAGTACTACCTTTTATAGAAGGATAAGGTAGTATACAGGTCAGTTGTAAGATACAAATGTAGAAGAAGGATAACTGTCCTTTTTCTACAAAGTTATAAAATACACTTGATTTTCTAAAATATACTAACCTATAGGAAAATATGCTGAAAAACTAGAATAAACATTTAAAAAACAATATTTCATTCTCAAAATGTTATAATGCTTCCCAAAAGTGGAAATTAACTAACTAGCTAGTGGGCTTTGTACCTAGGAACTTGTTTGTTTCTACTAAAGGATGTTCATAGCCTTTTGATGCTCCTCATTAACAAGTCCCAAATCCAAAAATAGACTTAAGAGACACTCTTCTTCCCTATTAGATAGATAATTCAACCCCTTGTCATTTTTAGACATGGCTTCTCTAATTATTTTAGCCTTAATTATCCTTTCTCCTACATTGAGGATCATGTCCAAGATCCTACTATTATCTACCCAAGACTAGCCTTGACTCTTGACTCTATACATTTTCATTTTAGAGAATACAAGATCTTGATTTTTGTCACTTTATATTTTCATGGTGCTTATTTGGAGTCTATCTATCACCTTTCATGGTATTTTTCATAAATGCCTTTAAAGCAATATCCATGATTATTTAAAATTTATCCTTTTGTTTCATGTCACTAGATCATTCCCCACGAATCAATGTGGGCCATTAATTGTGATTTAAAATCTCACTTGTTATAGTCCATCTTTTTTCCAAGCCCCATGGTTGTGCCACTTATCACCCTCATGGGATTTTTAAGCTTTATATTCTATGTCAGTTGTATGTTGAATGCATGTTCACCATGTGTTGAGCCCATGGGCTCTTAGAGTTCCACTGAATAGTCATCAATGATTTTGTGCTATTGGATCATTTGGTCCTAATGAAGCATAAGCTATTGATCCTATAAGATGCACAAGGTTTAACCAATACATGACTATATAAAGTAACTTAGGCTAAAATATTTTAATCTATGTTTATTTCATGTTTAAAAACATGCCATAGACTTAGGTTAAAGTATTTTATGCTAAATTTTGAAACATGATATCAAAGTGACCCCTTTGAATGATAGGAAAAAATCTATTTTCCTAGACAAACTGTCAGATGAGCTTGAATTTGATGGTCTAATAGACATCAATGATGGCCTCGTAGATGTCAAATGATGTTCATGAGAACATCAAATTTAAGCTCGTGAAGTTCTTTGGGTTTGGTTGGATTAAAGTTGATGGTCTCATAGATATCAATAATGGCCTTATAGATGTCAAATGATGGTCATGAGAATATAAATTTTAAGCCTTTCAATTTCCTATATTCCATATATATTGGATTTAATTCACTCTATCCAATTAAAAGGCATGATGAATCAAGATTCATTTAATCAAGATCCAAGTGAGTGCATGCCATTGGTTCATTTTAATGTGTGGGATCATTTATTATCAAACTTTGAATGTGGGAGCACCACATGTCAACCCCATAGAGTTTATTGGGATTTTGAATTTTTGTCTCTGCATTCACTCTGTTAAATCCTCGGTCCTAACAAGGTGTGAGCCATAGATTTTAATATAAATGATCACATGTTATTGGTTCAAAGGACCAAATTCTCATGTTTTTCAATCTTTCTTTGCTCTATTGGATCAAGAGTCATGATCAAGCATAGACCATTAGATCTACAAAAAAGCAAGGTATTTAAGTGAGGACTCATTATAAAATAAGAACTTAGGCTAAAGTTTTAAAACTAAGGTCTTGTTCATGTTGATAAATATAAATGGGCCTTAGAGTTAAAATTTTAGGCTAAATTTTTAACAAATGGGACCATGCTAAAATAAAGGGATTATATTAGCATAACATTAGACCAAGTTAGAAATAAAGGAAAAAAAGGGGTAAAATAATTAAAGAGACCAAACATGATTTTAGGCTAGGGTTTGGTCATGTTGAAAAACACAACTAAGCCTTAGCAAAAAATTTGGTTTAAGTCATAATTTGAAATATTCTTGCCAAATGCTCCTGCCAAGTGTAAATTTGAACCAAGGGTTTATGCTAGGGTTTTTTAAAGGAGGGCCTTTAGAACATGAATTTGGGTTTGAATTTTTACAAACCAAAGGTTAGTGAAAACTAGAATAGAGTTAATCTATAAACTCTAAGCATGATCCATCAACAAGATCTCCATGAAACTTGAAACTTAAATACATGAGGGCCAATGTTAGAAAAATTAGGTAACCTTAAAGCAAAACCACAAACCAGTAGACCAACTTCATCAAAGTGGATGATCTTCAAATTCTAATAAAGAATAGAACATCAAGATCTTAGTACTAAGGCTCAAATATCTAAAAGGTCCCAATTTTTTAAAAAAATGGGGGTATGTTGACCTCAAAAAATGGTGGCTTTCATGGGAACATAGAATATGTTAGAAGTTAGAGGCTCTAGTTTAGACAAGTGATTGGGTCACCTATTTTACTTGATCTATGTCATCACCAAGATCAATTCATGGTTGAAACAATATTTGTATATATAAAATTAGGGTCAAACATTAAGATATAGTCATGTTGTGTGTGTGATTTGATTCCACTTACCATTTACCATGGGATTCAGGGGACAAATTATGATTTCAATGCCTTTAATCATTAACATTATCTTAGAGAATATTTGGATATCCATTAAGGACTATGCTTCTAATTTAGGGAAGGCTTGGGCATTGCTCTACTACTAGCTAGGTGTCTATATCCCTAATAGAGATGCCTTTGGTTCCACTCATGGTCTTGCTCTATTACCATCCAGGCATCCATATCCTTAGTGGAGATTACCAAAATCACCTATGCCTAAAAATCTTATGGTTTTGTATTTAATTCATAGTTTTTGTATTTTTTAGATCTTTTATGCTTTCAACAAGGTTGGGAACTAGGGTAGCTAGGTTTAAGGATTTGGTTAAGTGTTTTATCTTCAGGTAATCACCTATGGATGTGGCCTTTATCTCAGGCAAGGATGTTTTTTAAATGTAAGCATGACTATGCCCTAATAGCTCAATCTTTCATTCTACATGTATAACTCCTCTTAAGACCAAGTTTAGATCAGAACAATGTTCTAGTTCTCATAAAATAGTTAACCTATTCATCAACATTTTCTAGTTCTTCTAAATTAGAACATCAAGCTCATATTTCAAATCCATGGTCAACATGTGCATGAGGTGCATACCTAAATTTCTGAATCATGAAGCTCTTGAGTAGCCTAAATGAAACTTGAGATGAGGGTTATCTAAAAGGACTTATTTAAAATCAAGGAACAAACTATAAAATGTAAAAAAATATGTAGAAGTTTTATATACAAACAAGGGATAGGAAGGAAAAAATAGGAAATAAATAATAGGAAAGAAACTAATATAAGTCCTATACTAAATTCATAAAATACTTACCTATAGGATCAAATGGAAAATTAATTAGTCTACTATAAAACCTTAAAACCTAAGTGTTTTATGATGGCATATTCCTACAGATTGGGGTGTTTAGATGCCTAGGTCTTCTATATGGTGCGATTTGATCTCTTATCAACCTCCTCAAATGCATGGATTGAAAATATGACTCTAAGACCCAATCATCTTCTTCCCAAATTATCCTACTTTGTAGCAAGAGTGTTATTTTTATTTCATCCATAAATAAATAGTGGCTTATAGCATCTTCACCCAATAATGGTATCTTGGCTAGTATCTTAAAACTGATGTATTCATTAGGTTCTTTCTAAGGTGGAAGTGGACTACCAATATTTGCATAAAAATATTCCAATTCATCCCAAAAGGTTTGTTCATCCTAATCAACTAAATGATGTCTATCTATAATCTCATCATGAGAAACATGTTAGTCCCATAATACTGACCTATTGATGAATTCACATGATAATTCTTGATCTTATTCACATGCTTAATCTTTATTTTAAATGAATGGAGGCAACTCTTCCATCCAATAAAGATATAGTTTATCTTCATTTTGGGCCTCCAAAATAACATCATCTTCTGGGAAGTCTAGATCATTGGTGAAATCCTCAGATGAAGCATCCATGTGTTATCCTATTCCATCATCTACCATCTCCAACTCTTTGATTCCATTTAGGAAATCATGGAATTAATTCTACCAGTGATCATCTTATTCAGGGGTATTCTCGATTTTAGAAATAAATGTACATGGGCTATCTTTTTAGATACCTTCTGAAGAAAGATCATCATGTACTTGATCTATATCTACTTCTAGCAACTCTTCCTCTCCATCTATAGATGTACTAACGATGACATCTTGTTGATCTTTAATTGCAATCTCTCTTACATCTTCAAGAATGCAAATCATCTTAGATGCAAATTATTTAATTTCCTCATCTTCATCTTCATCTTCATCTCCATATTTAAATGAGAAATCAAAGTTCTACATAAAACCTTGAGATGCTCCTGTAAAGCCAAATGTCCCTATAGTAAAGTCTTGATTAAGCATAATTTTAGAGGTTTCAAAAATATTGCAATAATAATCCATAACAATATTATATAAAATCATGTGTATGTCCTTAGATGACATTATTATTGTTATCATGAAACCCATTTGGAGGCCTGTTAAGTCTTTGAGAAGAGTGGTTTCTATCAGAGCCTTCCCTAGTATTTCCTACTTGTTTTTTCAATTTGAAGAATGTTAGTGGTTAGTTTTTGGACCATTTTTAATATCAAGTCATTTGAAGCTTTTGATGTCTTAGGCTCCTGAATTAGAGAATTATTATCATCTATGGACACTAAATTTCTCTATTTTTGTGGATGTGATCCACTTGTAGTGTTGTTAAATAACTTTAGGTTTTGGCCATGATATATATGACTTAAGGCAAAATGGTTTTGAATTGGTGTTAAAGTAGACATACTATGAATGACATTATAGATGGGCTAATTCAAATTGACATTAGGCATGGAATATGGCATTTGACTTTAAAGCTACATTTGGTCATTAATGACTACAACTTTAGAATAGGCTTGGGTCAATGTATTTATGCTTGGAAGAGACCTTTTCAAGAACATAGAGGTCAAGGTATCTATAGCATCCTTATAAACCTCTAAGGGTAAATGATCATTGGGTTTATAAGGGGTTGTCATTTTACTAAACATTTTTTGGAACTAATCATTAAAGGCTCTAATGGTTTCATTAGCATCCCTTTTAATTATGGTAAACTAATTATACAAGACATAGGGAATAATAATTTTTCCAAATTGATTAATGAAGATATTTTTGAAGTCATTATAGCAAGTAATGCAATCCTCTAGAAGGTTAAGAAACCATTCATAGTTAAAAGTAAATGGAAATAACCTACAGGCTATGTCTTCATGAATCACATTTAGTAATCTCAAAGTAGCTTTGAAACTTCTAACATGCTCTTTAACTGTGACAACATTATTAGTACTATATGAAGGCAAATATCTTTTAGGATTTTGAGGAAGATCATGTACTATTCATGGCACATTGATTAAAGAACCACCTATCCAAGCCATACATTAAACACATGAGTACCTTGAATTGGTGAAGTGTTTGAAACTTTGGGAATTTTGCTCACCTAAGTCTTGCCTTGGGTAATTCCATCTTGTAACCTCAAAACTTATTTGAAATACTATGTCTCAAATAAATCTCTACAAATAATAATGATTATATTTGCACATTAAGCAAATTTTGATTAGATTCATATAAAGAATAATAAATAATACCACTCTTTAACTAAGTTAGCTCAAATAAGTGTCCAAATATGCCAGTATGAATGATCTTTACATGTTCAAGTCTAAATAAACTCAAATTTTCAAATAATTTATGAATTTTTGATCAAAATAGATATTACTAACCTCAAACTAGTTGGATTCACAATTCTAAAGCTATATTTACCATAACTAGGCATATCCATTCAATGAATGTCAATCTTTGTCTAAATAAGCCGAAAGACCAATCTAAAACCATGAAGATTAGTAAAATTTACACAATTATGTTAAAATAAACAAAACTATGTAATGAATAGAGTGATCCTTGATCAAAATAAACCAAAACTAGAAAAGATCCTACAAATTAACAAAGATTTATTGAGGGCCCTCCTTTTATCACCAATGAAGCTCCTCATATTGATGCCTAAATGTGTACCTTAAGTGCCCAAAGTGTTTAGTGAAAACTTCTCATTTATAAATTCTTAAGAATCCAAAGCATGAGTTATAGGTTATGGTAATCCTATTACATGTTGGTAGAATAGATTTAGAACAAGTAACTATTTCATAATATTTATATTAGTTGGTAGTTGGGAACCACCATGGCCAAACAATACATCTACGTAGAATATGCAATAAATATGCAAATAAAAGTGAATTATGATCAAGAACTAAATTAATAATTAATTTAAGATGGATATTTACAATGACAAGCTAAATTAAGGTGATATAAGTAAAAAAAGAGCAAATGGAAGGGTAGGCTAGAAAGAGATATTATTGATCTTCATTCCAAACATCATGACAAATTTCAAATTTCATCCAAGAATGAACTTAAAACCAATATATGAATTGAAATAGCTTAGCTCAAATCACATCACACATCAGGAAGACTTCTAAGGAAGGTATGAAAACATATAGATAAGAACCAGACACTCTTTATATATTTACTCCTACAAGTAAACAACATTTGCCCAAATGCAAGAAGAGAAAGAAAATGAAATGAACCTAAAAATTATAAGTCAACCTAGCATTGGTACAAGTTAAAAACTTTAAAATCAAAGGTTCACTCTAAGAATCCATAAGAACCATTCAAATCTAGAAATTAGAACAAGCAAATGATGGAGAAGCCATGATAGGAAACATACAATCAAATATTAGATGATCTTTGCATAATTCCTTGCTTGTATTGTTTGCTCCAAGTTTACAAAGTAATTTTATCTCTAAGAATTCCCCCCTTTTATAAAATGGTAGTACTACCTTTTATAGAAGGACAAGGAAATATATCAGTCAATTATTAGATATAAATGTATAAGAAATAAGGATAGTTGTCATTTTTCTATAAAGTTATAGAATACACTTACTTTTCTAAAATAGATTAACCTAGAGGAAAATATTCTAAAAAACTATCATATGACTTTAAAAAATAATATTCCATTCTAAAAATGTTAAAATGCTTCACAAAAGTGGAATATTAACTAACTATCTAGTGGACCCTATGCCTAGAAACCTGCTTGTTGCTATTGAAGGATGATCATAGCCTTTTAATTCTCCTCATTAATGAGTCCCAAATCCATAGCTAGCCTTAAAAGACACTCTTCTTCCCTATTAGCTAGATTATTTAACCCCTATCATTTCTAGCCATGGCTTCTCTAATGTTTTTGGCCTTAGTTATCCTTTCTCCTACATTGAGGATCATGTCCAGGATCATACTATTATCTACCCTATACTGGCCTTGAATCTTGCCTCTATATGTTTATATTTTTGAGCACATAATATATTCATTTTTGTCACTTTGTGCTTGTGTGGTGCTTATTTGGCATCTATTTAACACCTTTTGTAACATTTTTTATAAATTCCTTCAAAGCACTAGCCATTATTTAAAACATGTCCATTTGTTTTATGTCATTGGATTATTTCTCATGAATCAATGTGGGCCATTGATCATAATCTAGGATTTTTCCTGTTATTGGCCATCTTTTTATCAAGCCCCATGGTTGTGCCACTTATCACCCTTGTAGGATTTCTAAGCTTTGTATTATATGTCAGTCACATGTTGAATGTGTGTTTGCCACATGTTTAACCCATGTTCTCATGAAGCTTTATTGAATAATCATCAATGATTTTGCATTGTTGGATCATCTAGTCCTGATCAAGTGTGATCCATTGCTCCTAAAAGATGCATGAGATTTAATCAATACATGACTATAGAAAGTAACTTAGGCTAAAATATTTTAAGCTAAGTTTATTTCATATTAAAATACATGCCATAGACTTAGGTTAAATTATTTTATGCTATGTTTCAAAACATGATATCAAAGTGGCCCATTTGAATGATACAAACACAACTATTTGCCTAGATAAAATGTTATATGAGTTTGAATTTGAAGGTCTCACAAACATGAATGATAGCTTCATAGATGTCAAATGACATTCATGAGAATTTCAAATTTAAGCTCATAAAGTTCTTTAGGTTTGATGGGCTTAAATTTGATGGTCTCACGGATATCAATGATGGCCTTGTGGATGTCAAATGATGGTCTTGAAAATTCCAATTTTAATCTCAAAAAGTTCCTATATTCCATAGATATCAAATTCAATTCACTCCATTTGATTAAGAGGAATGATGAAGTGAGAGTCATTTGATCAAGATCTGAGTGAGTGTATGCCATTGATTCACTTTAATATGTGGTATCCTTTGCTATCAATCTTTGAATTTGGGATCACCATTTGGTGACCCTATGGGGCTTCTTAGGATATTGACTTTTCATCTTTGCATTCAATCCATAAGATCCCTAGTCTTGACAATGTGTGAGCCATCGATCATGATCCAGATGCTCACACATTATTGGTTTGAAGGACCAAATGTTTAGGTTTGTTAGGATTTTTTAATTCTATTGGATCAAGAGTCACAATGAAGCATGGACCATTAGATCTAAAAATAAGCAAGGTATTTAAGTAAGGACTTGGGATGAAATAAGAACTTAGGCTAAAGTGTTAAAACTAATTTCTTGTTCATGTTAATAAATATGAATGGGGCCTTAGGGTTAAAAAATTAGGATAAATTTTTAACAAAGTGGACCATGATAAAATAAAAGGATCCTTCTAGACTAACATTAGACCACATTAAAAATAAAGGAAATAAAAAATGGGAAAATAATTAAAGGAACTAATCATAATTTTAGGTTAGGGTTTGATCATGTTGTGAAACATGACTAAACCGTAGCATAAAATTAGGCTTAAGTCATAATTTGAAATATTCCCACCAAATGATCCTACAAAATGTACATTTGAACCAAGGGTTTATGTTAGGGTTTTCTAAAGGAGGGTCTTTATAACATTAATTCATGTTCAAATTTTCACAAACCAAAGACTAGTGAAAACTAGAATCGATTCAATCTATAAATTCTAAGCATGATCCATTAGCAAGATATCCATGAAAATTTCAACTTAAAGACATGAGGTCCAATGTTACCAACATTAGGTAACCTTATAGTGAAACCACAAACCATTAAATCAACTTTATCAAAGTGGATGATCTTCAAATTCTAATAAGGAGTAAAACATTAAAATCTCAGTACTAAGGTTCAAAATATCTCAAGGGTCTCAATTTTCAAAAAATGGGGGTATGTTGACCTCAATAGTAGCCTCTGCTAATTAGAGGATAGAGAAAACTATGATAACTATTGAAGCTATAAGACCTCTCTTGATCAAGCATGATGCAATGGCTAGGTTTATGATCAAACTATTAAAGTATCTTATTATCGATCTAAAATTGATTGATAATGATTATAATACATGCTAAGAAGCATGGAGAAGGAAAATAGAAGTTGAGAAACAAGCATCTAGTAGGCCACCAACCATCACCACATGAACCTATACCACCTAATCCCCTCTTGGGATATATTCTTCTTCAACTAGCATAATCACTCATTCCCCACTTGATGTGGGTTCACATCTATATTATTATACATTGGGAGATTCATCATAAATCACACTAATAGGATATCATTCCATCACTTCAAGAATAAGATATCTATCTATTGGGCTTTCTCTTAATAATAATCATGTCCTAATTCACTTTAATTACATTGTAAACTGTTCCTCTATTTGAATAGGAATTTTTTTCTAGATTTAGGACATTAGGGACCTTGTCCACTGATAAGTGGCATATATTTGATTCTATTATAACCATATTAGTAATTATAAGGACTATATATAGGCATTCCCCCCTTTATTGTACTTCAAAATAGAATTTTTTGAGATTAATATAAAGAGAAAGAATAATTCCTACAATTTGCTCACTATTTTCATTATTTTCATATGTTCTTATTTATTAGATCTTTGATAATAATACATGATTTCATTTCTTCCATGGTTAAGTTTGATAGTGGTGTTTCAAGTGGATTTTGTTATTTTTTGCTTTTAGTTATACTAATAAAATATGTTATTCATGCTTTGTTTTCTTTCTATTTTACAAATGAATGTGCTAAAAGTAATTAACTATAGGTAGCTATTTTAAAGCATACTATTAATATATATGCATTGTATTTACCCTAAAATAACCATTTAATTTGTGATATTCTAAGTTTATCACTAGGATCTCATGAGTGATAGTTTTATTTTCACCATTGTTAGAAGAAACCGAAGGAGATCCATTGGCCTTTGTTTTTGCAAAGAAGACTTTCTTTTCTAATATACCCTACTTCCCTTTTTGAACTTTTTCTAACATAAATCACTTTATATTAAAGATCAATGTGATTATCCGATTATTTTTTAATGTTTGGGAATAAATGTGCAAAATACAAAGGCAATTCTACATCATAACAATACAAAGAAATTTAAGATAGATTATTTCACTATTGAGTTCTTACTATCCATACAGTAGGGTCTACTTATAGAATATATGTGGTGGTCACATTATAATCCAACCAAACTAAATTAATCCCTAAGGTCTTCCATTACCTAAAATATAAAGTGAGAAATATCATTTTTTTTAATTCACACTATATCCTTGACACATATATACATCAAAAAAAGAAGATCTAGTGCTAGAAGGAAGGATTTATTTGTGTTGAGTAGGAATTATAGTGTGTTTCATTTGTACTATAGCATAATCTCTCTAAATACACAAAGATTAGGATAAACACTGCATTTTATTTTCATTTTCTATAATATCTTTGTAACCTTTGAAATATCCCTATGAAATGTGTTTATTCTAAAATATCATTTGAATTTTGGCTCAATTCTAAAGGTATTCTAGCATTTCCACTCTGATCTCTTTAAATTTCATCTAAAAAAATAAATATAGGCATGTCATTGAGTTCTTTGAGTAGATCAGACTCTATTTTGTCTATATTTTCAATGTTCTACATGATTTGAACTAGGAAAGTTTGATTGGTGAAAAATAATTATAAATATTGAGATCTAAATGGATTATTTATGAATGATACTTAAACCAAGTCTTTTAGAGACCTGAATATAGTACACTCATGTAGTATTAAAGTATTCTTTGAAAAATTTTGCTCTGAGATTCTTTGATAAGCTTAATACACTGAAGGTTGCTTTAAATATCTTGTCTAATGTTAATGTTTTTAGGTTATACCAAGTTTATAACAAAATTTTGTGTAGGCTCTAAGGCTCTAAAGGATTTAGGTCAATGAAGGTGAAATAATACCACTTTTTTTAGTTATGGACCCTTTTATGGGGTTATTTTATGATAATTTGGCTGATCTTTACCTTCTTTAATAACATTTGATGAACCTTTGTAGTATTGTGAGTTTTTCACATAGATCCTTGCTCAACATCTTGGAATTGCCTAGGATCTAGACCAAATCTCATTTTGAGACTAGATTTCCCCTTGGATCTTTACAAACCCATTGTAAGGCTAGAGATGATAAGGGGAGATGTAGGAGATATAAATTCCACCCTACCTCTCCAGTAAGCCAACATCTACATCCTTTGTTTTAAATTTGGTCAGTCATGGAATGGTTAGGAGGATCTTCCATATATGTGCCCATCCCTATACATTATTTTCTTAAGAACCCTAAAAAATACCTCCATCTCTTTAACCCATCTATGGGTATACCTATTAAAGATTATATCAAGTCTTTCGAGGCTGACCTTAGGCTTCTAAACATCATCCATGAAGACGTAGCCTATAGACTCTTCCCAATTACCTTCAGGAAAGAAACTTATGACTAGTTCCTTAATTTTTAAGAGGATTGTATCATAGGATGAAACAATTCAATGACACCATCACATAATTTGGAAGGGTCATTATTCTCAGGATCATTAATCAATAATTTAATATCCTGAAGTGGGACTTGAATAAGCCTATAAGAGATTTTAATGCCAAATTTCAAAATATATATAGCCTCACCACAACTCCCTATCATTCTATAGATGACCTATCACTTGAAATCTACAAGAATGCCCTAGATCCAATGATTTTTGCCTTTCTACGTAGGGCCATAAACATCACTATGCTACCACATACATATATAGAGGCCATACACATTGATGAACAAATACACCTATAGGGGAACCCTACCTTTGATATCCCAAACATGAACTTAGATTTACCTACTTTGAATCTAGTTTTGAATGTGAACCAAAATATGCTAACCTTAAACTAGATATCTGGCCTTAATCAATTACCATTGAGCTATGTAGCTCCTAGCTAATAAATAGGATCCTTTAACTAGTCTAATGTTGGGGCTCATCCCCAAAATAATAGTCAGACTCTGGTCCCTATTAAAAAATCTAACACCCAAAGCATTGTCCAAATCCCATCCTATAACACTAAGCCTAACTCCTCAAAATGAGACTTAAAAGTAATTCAGGGGATGGTTCAAAAACTAAGTAGTGATTTTCTAAATTTGCAAAGGTAAATGGGAAATATAGGGGATGGTTATAATATAAATTACACATTTTTAAAGTATAACAAGACTTTTAAAATGTTTAATAATAATAAAAATAATGAACCCTTAGCCAATAATATGCCTAACTTAAATATCTATGATTTATCCTTATTTAATTGGTGTAGGGTCCATAACATGGCCCTATATAGAGAGTTAGAGTATAAAGAATTTTTCAATGCTTTTGAGATGTTCTGAGGTAAATTAGAAAGTTATGACATTATCCTAGATAATCAAGACAATACTAGCAATTTAGAAAACATAAGAGCACCTGATAGTGGGTCTAACTCCATTAAATTACACTCATGGTTGAAAGTTATGAGTTTCCTAGCTAATAGAAAAAATGAGCCTAAAAATAACATGGATTAGATTCACACTTTCCAAAAATATCATAAGATTAATTTTGCTTTAAGGAATAGAACTCAAAATTAACCTAAAATAACTTCCACACCACCTAACAAGGTCAACATACCTAAGATCATTGAACCAATAATGATCCTCCTCTTCTAAAGGGAAGGGATACTCAACTAACTGTAGAATTGGCTACAACTAGATCTAAAAGTGAATACAACATTATGGAAGAAATGAATAAAATCAAATTCAATATTATTTTGCATGACCTCACTCATTTCACTAAGCAATGTGATTTACTACTGAAATCATTAACTAATAAATCCAAAAAATGTAAAACCAAATATACAAATGCAAATTTGGTAATGTATAAGATGTATAAGAGTAAGGTTGAGGTTCTTATAGTTTTTTTAAATGTTAAAATCTTTGGGAAGAATGTGCATAATTTTTTGTTCAATTTTGGAGCATCTGCTAACATAATACACATAGGTGTTTGCAAAAACTAGGACTAACTCCAATCAAGTTTGAGAGAGTTGTTGTCTAGTTAGACAAGTCAAAGGACAAGGTGGTAGGATAAATTTTGAATGTCCATATGCAACTGGATTATGAACCCTAAACTTAGTATTTCATTGCCATTTAGGTCATAGAAATCCCATAAGCATATGGGATGTTATTCAGTAAAGATTGGACAAAATACTTGAATTAGTATATGTCCATGAACTACTCTCATATGTGGTTACCTTGGAGGGGTATGCCTAATAAAATCCAAATCAACTGAGAGCTAAGGATGAAGTTCATGATAATGAAGTATAATGCCAAGAATGAGAAGCTAAACTTCTAGTCCACTAACTTGGGCATATATGCTTTTGATATTATTGATTTGAGGTAAAGTAACCATATGAATAAGGATGAAGGATTATGGATGATGTAATTCAATTGTGCGAGAGCCAAGAAAGGCTTAGGGTAGGTATGGTGATGAAAAATCTAGTTGCTAAGAAATATTTATCATCATATAGACTTTAGTTTTCATGTACTAATAATCTTTCAAAATATAAGGCCCTAATTTTAGGACTTCAATGTGTTATCAAACACAAGGTAAGGAAATTAATAATACATGATTATTTATAATTAGTCATCAAAGAGGTACATAGTTGATACCAATGTAAGATTTATTATCTAAAGAAGTATAAATTTAGATCATGGGATTTAATTTAAATATTCAAATCATTTAACATTGACTTATACTTATGGATCAAAATTATATGGTGTATGTTTTGGCTTTGGAAGCCATGAATCTAATCCCACTTGAGACCCTTAAATTAAAAAATTTGATAGTCAAAGTGATATCTTACCCTTCTATCCTAGACAACATCAATCACTTCTAAGTGTTTGATGATGATAAGCAAATCATCAATGACTAGTTTTGGAGTCTTTCAATCATACATAATTGATGAGAAAGACAAAGAGTCTATGAAGGAAATTGAAGTTGATAATGATAGCATAGTCCAAATAAAGAGGAATAGGATCCCTAAGGGCATGATCTCTAAAAAGGATATTTAAGATAACAAGTTATGCCAAGGTACCCAAATTAAGTGGTAAGGTTTATAAATAGATTAATCTAGGTTTGCTAAGTAATCCATAGAATATCAACATTAGGCTTATCTACACCAAAGAATAAGTAGATAAATTCACTAATATATTGTCCAAATTCAAGGATGTCCTTACATTGTCTTATGAAGATCTTAAAGTCTTTGAAACCTAAGTCATCACTCATATGATCCTTTTAAAGTAAGCATGCAAACCTTTATGGTAAATGTAAAGACATGTGAACCCTATTTTATAGCCTCTCATCTATAAAGAAGTAAAGAAGTTACTAGATGGAATTATAGTCTTATCTATTAGACACTCTACATTGGTGGCTAACCTAGTCCCAGTCAAAAATAAAAATGGTAAATTAGACTCTACATAGACTTTTGGAATCTCAATAGATCCTTAGAAAAGGATAATTACCCATTTCCCTCTTTGGATGAGGTAATTCAAATGGTTAGTATATCTCAAGTGATGTCCTTCCTAGATTAATTATATGGCTAAAACCAAGTGATGGTCAATAAAGAAGATAGAATGAAGATTGTCTTCATGATCAAGTGGGGAGCATTCAAGTATAAAAGGATTCTTTTCAGTCTCATCAACATTAGGGCTACCTTCAAATGTGCCATGTCCCCTGCACTCCAAGTATTTATTATTAAGTGAATTATTATCTACATGGATGGCTTAATTATTTTATCTAAAAATAGGAAAGACCACATAATGCATCTTCAGTAAGTTATAGATAATTGTAGAACCTTTGATATCTCTCTGAACCTTAAGAAGATTATCTTTTATGTAATTGAAGGTAAGCTTTTGGGACATGAAATCATGAAAGATGGTATGGATATTGACTATAAAAATATTAATTATATTTTCGAGTTTGATTTCCATAATAGTAAAAAGTAATTAAGAACATTTTTTAGAAAAATTAACTTTGTGAGTAAATTCATTTTAGGTTTTACCAAAATTGTCAGACCTTTGAATGCCATGTTGAAAAAGGATGTGGATATTTATTTGACATCTAAGGTGATGAAATTTTTACAAGACATCAAATAATCCATATTATAGGCACCTATGCTAATAATCTCAATTTTTGATAAATATTTCTACCTTTATTCTTTCACTTCTGACCACATGATTGTTGTTGTATTAACACAAAAGTTAGATGACAAAGAACATCCAGTCATCTTCATGAGTATGAACTTGAAGGATGTATAAATTAGATAACCACTCTTTTACAAGTAAACATACACCTTAGTAAAGTCCATGAATAAGTTTAAACTTTATATCCTTTGAAACAAAACCCATGCCATTATACAAACCCCATCATTTAGCTTATGTTTAACCATAATGAGTTAGGAGAAAGATAAGTAAAATTGATGACTAATCTCTTGTAATATATCATATATATCAATTCATCCAATATGGTATAGGTCCAAGGTTTAATCTAGTTAATTACCAATACTCATCCTTGGATTGATATTTTATAGGTAGAAGTAAACTAGGTTTCAAACAAGAAATGGTATAGAGACATAATCTACTACCTATTAAATAACACTTACCCTCAAAAATTTAAAAGAGAGAAAAGAAGATCACTCAAGATAAAAATTTCAGACATCATGATCAAAAGAAGTTGACCCCTAGAAAAAACTATGAAGGCATCTATTTGAGATGCATCTCTAGGGAGGAAGTTATGAACACACTTAATAATTTCCACAAAAAATTTCAAAGTGGATATCCTTTAGGTAGGAACACTAACCACAAAATACTTAGAGTAGGATATTAATATCATATCATAACTAAATATTCACATGATCATGTCTAAGCATATCATCAATGTCAAATGTTTGATAGTAGAGAAGTAAGGGTAGTTATGCATTTACAACTAGTGATTAAAACTAGGCTATTTGCACAATGGGGATTGGACTTCATTAGAATCATCAATCATAATTATTTGGTTGGCCACAAATTCATGATAATATATATTTAATATTACACCAAGTGGACTAAATCAATTCTCACTAAGAATTATAGGGAAATTGATATTGTTAAATTCTTAAAGAAGAACATCACAACTAGATTTGGGAATCCTTTATCTCTGGTGTGTGATAATGGTCCATCT
The DNA here is from genome assembly GCA_037957365.1 of Torreya grandis. NCBI lineage: Eukaryota > Viridiplantae > Streptophyta > Pinopsida > Cupressales > Taxaceae > Torreya > Torreya grandis. Next base: position 1,570,826 of record JARHVA010002754.1, on the reverse strand, counting down.
TTCCAATTTGTAGATTTCATAGAATGGGCCTATGAAAACATTATTTATAATCAATTTTTCCTTGAATTATTATCCATAAGTGAATGGTGTTGTAGAATTGACAAACAAAAACCTGATGAATGCAATAAAGAAGTCAACATATAAAAATCCAAGGGAGTGGTAGTCATTATTAAAATATTCTCTCTAGGTAGATTGTACTAGATATAAAAAACCCTTGAAGTCATATCCATTCTTACTAGTGTATGGGAAACAACCGATATTTCCCATTATATTATAATTTCCTACTTATGAATTCATGTCTGAATACATGGATGATGATGAAATAATTTAGTTGTGAGTATTGAATATCATCCACATGGAAGATGTTAGAGATGAATCCCTCAATAAATTTAGAAAACACTAATACATATTCAAAAGGTGGTTTGAAAAAATGGTTGAAGCCAAAATGTTTTGAATATTAGACTTGGCCTTACTATGGTACAAAGCCCATGATAAAAATGTCTAGCATGACAAATTAATGCCCCTTTGGATGAGTCCATATAAAATTGCAAAGATACTAGGTGATAATGCATTTAGACTAAAGTAATTGCAAGGAAATGACTTAGCTTTATCGATTAATGGACAATAATTGAATCACTACTTCTCAACTACCCCTTATACCCCTACCAAAGGACTATGAGTTATTTTAGTGTAGTGGTAGGTAAGAGTAGATTAATTTCCTTTTTGTGTTGCTTTCTTTTCTTTCCCTAGAGTATTTTTTATGTATTTTAGATTAATAATAAGCCCTCTAGAAAATGTCTCGTTTCTCTTACATTCATCCCAAGTTATGAAATTTGAAGAATTAAGGGGTAAAACCCATGCATATCTTAATAGATAGTTATCCATGGTAAAAAACTACAATATGTGTTGATTTAGAAAAATGGAGGAATTTAATTTTAAATTTATCATTTCATGGAATATGTGCTTTTATTTTTATTATAATCCAGTGCTAACAAGCATATGTTTAACTCGATGAAGGTCTTAAAATTTTGAAGGTCCATACATACTGGTACTTAACTTCACATCATAAGACTGCCTGGGTAGAACTTAGTCCCTAAAAGTAAATGGTTTTTTAGTATAAGTTCTAGAATTACTTAAAACCTAGCTAACAAATTGGTTCCTAACCTCTAAGGGTTTGCAAAAAAAAAGAGATCAAAACACATGTATCAAGTAAAAATATACTTAACACTATAAGTTACATTCTTTTGAGGGTGATTTCAGTAAATTCCACTAGGGCTATAGATGCTTGGATGGTAGTGGAGTAAGGCCTAGAGTGAAGCTAAAGGTATCTCTATCAGGGCTATGGATGCCTAGCTAGTAGCAAATTAACTCCCAATCCATAACCCTTATATAGATATATATATATATATATATATATATATATATATATATATATATATATATGTAATGCTTGCTCAGAATGTATGTTCAAAGCCATGAATCTACTAATTTTAAAACCCAAAGGCATGTTGGTCAGTCAATTCAAAGCACAAACATAATATGAATGGTTTTCAGGTTTTCAACCTTTAATCCTTAAAATAAAAATTATTAGTTCTAGAGAACCAATTATGGTACTTATTACATCTACTAAGGGGTAATTACTTAATGATTACATTCTATACCTAGGTTTTCTAAATTTTAGCATATTTATATGTTTCCCATAGAGGTTAACATTTCTTTAGATCAACACTCCCCTTTTTTCTAAAAATAGGGACCATATGAAATTTTGGGTCATTTAACCTAAGACATGCCTTGCCACTAATTCCACATGATAAAAACCCTTTGTGTGATTTTAAAAGTTTAAAAATCATGTTAGTCTATGAAAAATATTAAGGGGCACATTTTTAAAATGTTTAATTAATATATACTTTATTGGTTTTCTAATGATCTAATTTGTTTAAAATTACTCTTACAAGGGGTTATAATTCAAAAAACTAATGTATGGTCCCTAAGATGCAATTAAAATCACTTAATTAAGGTTTTCAAATCATGGTATTACTTTTGCTATGTTGAAAATCATATTCAATACTATGACATACCTTGATTTTAAGTTTTAGAGAAGGGTCTAAGTCATATTTTTTATTTAAGGTTTACGAATTTGGACTTACCCATTCTTATTTATCACGTAGTTTGCTAACTTTCTCATTCTCTCTTTTATGTATAAAATCGATGCCAACTTGACCTTAATTTACATTCAATAAGATCATATGCATTATTCACTTAGTTATATAAAGTTTGGGACTTAGTTGCATACACTTTAGCCTTCAAAACAATTCAATAACAACCCAATGATCTAATCATATAATACCACTTGGTAGTCAATCACAGTGTTTCAATGTTTAAAGACAAGATATAAAAAGGTCTATGACCCAATGATCCAACCATAATATGCCACTTGGAATTAATTTATGATCTTATAATCATCCTACTATTTTATCAAGTCTCAAAACTAATAAATTCATTCAAAAGATGCTACTTGTCATTCAATTTCTATATTTCACCCTAAAAAAAAGAGTGACCCAATCAGGGCATGCCACGTGGGCCCAGTCGTAACTTTATAAGACCTCTATGGATTTTGAGAGTCCCATAATAAATTGATACAATTGCATCCTGACACTTGACACTTGGTTGTGCATTTTATGCCCCCATAACTAAAATGTGGAGGTCAATTTCAACAATACTTATAAGTGCATGAAAATATGACACTTTTCACTTAGTCACTCAACCTTAGATAGTTGGATTCTATATGTAAGTCACTCAGCAATTGAAACCAATAAGCTAATGATATGTGGACCCCTTACCTCATGGTAATATCATAATAAAAGGAAACCATGAAACCCATTAAAGTGATATTTAATTAAAATATAGCACATGAGAAAGTATCATAGTAGTTGGGTCCATCAAGAGTTTCATATAACAAATCCATGCAATAGCATGAACCAATGAGAGCTTAACACTTGGAAAACTAGTAGAGGTCACAAGGCCATGTCAGACTAAAATAAAAAGGGTCAAGCCATGTAATATCAAAAGGAAGAGCAATCTAATTAGAAGATGCCACTTGGCATAATATTTCACAACCCACCTAGGTAACCCAATAAATCAAATAAAATAATGGAGTGCATGAAAAGGCACCAAGTGTCAAACATGTGTCAAGTACAAAACTAAGGTGGTGCATAACTATCTATAATGTGTTGGTTGTTGATGTGAATGAAATTTTTATGGGTCTCATTTTAGTGGTTATAAACCCAAGTCACCTCTAGTGAAAATTCAATCCTATGATGAAAGGATGCATGGACAAACTGAAAGTAAAGATTATCTAATTTCCAAAAGTAGATTTTTGAATCTTTTAGAACAAAACTAAAGATCCACCTAGTATTTAATTCAAAGAAAGTTAAAGATAGTTGCTAATTATGACTCGTATCTTTGAGTTCAAAATTTTAAAAAATCTAGAGTTTAAAGCTTATTTTTTGGGGGCTTTGCATTCACCTTTGTTATTTGATAAATAAATCCAAAGTGTTCTATGTTAATTTATAAATAATTTTGTGAATTAATTCAACATCAATATAATTAGTGAGCTCATTAATCAAAAAAATTGAAAACCATGGCTGAAGTAAGAACATCCAGATCCACCAAGCTAGATCAAGTTCCATTCCTCTATTTATATGGAATGAATATCATCTTTTAAGATGCCAATTTTAATTTTGTTGCACTAGACATGAAAGACAATCATTATAATGATTTATTCTACCATGTGGATAAGACTGTAGATAAATACAATGATGATGAATAAGGCCCCAATGATGAAGAAGATAGGCTGAATATCTTAGCACTCAAATTTATGGGAATGCATAAGGCTTAATCTAACCCAGAGGTACTCCCATATGTGGACTTAGTCCCCTAGATGTTTATTCAATCTAGATATGTAGATAATATGATTGAGTCTCAATTTAGGTAATGGCATTTCTTTTATATTCAGGCTAGCCTTTCAATCTTATTATGATTTTCCTACACCATAGATTTATTAAAATCAACAAACCATCACCCAATGGATTAAAATACACAACAAAGAATTTTGGAGGGACTGGGTAGAAAATAAGTGGAGGTACATTTGAAAATCTAAGATCAACTAGATTCCCATCACCCAATTTAGGAAAGGGGTAAGAATGGGGATGACTATGATGAACAAGATGCATGGGGTTGAGGACATTAACCACATAGATGAGAAGTGGGTTCCACTTCTATCCATGATCATAAATAACACCAAAGCTTTCCCTCATGGAGAGATCATTTCCTACAACTTAGTATCCCATATTAGGAAAGTCATGGCCAACCAAGGAGATCATTTATATATGATTTCCTACTTATTTGATGTTATCTATATTACCAAAAAGTTCCCCCAATTCATTAATTGGGATCTAAACCTAAATTGGACCATGCTCCATGTCTTCTCAAAAGTAATAATTTACAAGTATAAGTAGGAGATGCAAGCCAATGCCAAGCATCTTTATCGAGTAGTGTATAAGGCCATCCATGAGAGTCATATACCTAGGATATCTAAAAAAATTAGGATAATGCTCAACACATTGGGAACCTACTGGTATTATCTAGACTACATAGTAATAAGGGTAGTCAGAATCAAGACAACCCCCTTTAGGCTTACTACCATAGTGCTAGACAAGTTGGTTGAATAAGAGATTTCCTTCCAGCTATTCATAGGGTTAGATGAATTAAGTAATAATAAGAAAAAGGATCAGTCCATCTTCAATTATCCAACATTAGCTAGTTTAAAATTGAGAACTAGAACACAGTTATGACTACCACCAAGTAAAGGTCTAATTTTGGTTTATAAAAGGATATCAATAATTAATAGGAACCTATACATATAACATTCAATCACTATGTAAAGCATAGGGAAGCCCTGAGCATCACATACCATCATTAATTTGAGGATGAAGATAGGTTATAATTTAATGTAGCCAATTATACAAAGGTAAAGTAGAGATTGAAGGCTTCTAATATCCCATAACTAAAAGGGAGGCTGGATGATTAAGGGTTTTACTAGGCTTTTAAACACCATGATACTTAGGTAGGAACATCAACATATACAATTCATGTTGTTGGTACTAAGGAATAAAGGTTGATTAACTCATAAATTATTAAGATGATACTATAAGCATTATATTCTACTTTGGATAAAGGAGGAGATGATGAAAGAAAATAAATTGAGAAAGATTCTATTTTAGGAGCCCCATCTAGAAACTCATCCCAAATACAAAGTGATAATTCAATATAGGGAATAACTTCAATGGAGGTAGCAGTTACATCTACTCCAACACTAGTAGCTTCAGCATCAGGGTTGCCTCCATTACTTTTTTCCAAAGAGAAATAAGATATTATGATTTAGGAGCATGTTTTTTTACCTCCTTCATTCTTTTATAAATAATACTTAAACATATTTTGTGAGCCCCTAAATAAAAATGTCTTTAGATCACTATAAATAATAATGTCTTAGAAGAAGATAGAAGAATCATGTGCATTCATAAATCTAGATATAATGGTGTGAGTGGACTCAATAAGTCAAAAGGGTATACAAAACCAAGAAACATAAGGATAGTTGGGCATAATATTAATTGTCTAAGTTGGTAATCGATAGCCAATAAGTGATAGTGATCTAAAGACATTTTTGATAGTGATCCATGGGAGACCTCCTTCTAACACATAAGATCTAATAATCCATGCTGAGTCACCCAAGTCAAAAGATCCTCATGTTAAAGACTTTAAAGATCTACAAGTTGGACATGATACAATGGTACAATATGATCAAGCCTAGATCCAATGAATTGAAATAACTAACAAAAGGATGGGTCTAGGGTAAATCGAGGGTTCATGCTCAATCATACCAATTATTTGGTGAAGAGTAAGAAATGATAAGAAAGTGTAACTAGGGAGATCAATGGTGGATGTTAACTCATACATCTTGATCAAATAATGCATGTGAGTTAAACTAGTTAGCAAATACAAGGAGCTAATGAGTTAAGGATAAGTGGCACAAGCAAATTTTGTTGTAAAAAAATCAATGGCTTATGGGCATCCATGTATAGGTAGATTTATAAAGTGAGACAGGTTAAAAATAGTCAAAGGATCTTGATGATGAATACAAAGAGGATAAGTTTCCAAAGTTAGTGGGTCTTAGAAGAATATAGAAGACTCATGTGCATTCGTAAATCTAGATATAATGGTGTGAGTGGATTCAATAAGATAAAAGGGTATACAAAACCAAGAAACATAAGGATAGTTGGGCATAATATAAATGGTCTAAGTTGGTAATCGATAGCCAATAAGTGATAGTGATCTAAAGACATTTTTAATGAAAGTTGAAGAAGTTTAAATGGACCTAGGCAAATCAAATGTCAAAGAGATGAGCTCAGAGTCAAACTAGATTTGAACTAGGACCATGGATAAGAAACCAAGAATCATTAGTAAAGCTTTATATAGGTGAAATAGATCCTTTGGGTCTTATACAAAAATCAAGGATATACTAGTGATTATGTGAAAACCAATGGTCTAAGATTGGTTTTTACATATAGTAGACATGTGTCTCACCTCATCTTGGTTCACATTTTTAGGTTTATATAGACACTTAATACATATGTGGTGTTTTTCAACCAATTCCAAGACATGATCCTTATAAATAGATCTGTTAGAGGTGGCATGGAGTCTTGAGATGATGACCTAGTGGCTATATAAATATCAATGGAGCATTAAATTATTTTTCAAGGCCTTTGAAATTGTGCCCTCTTGATAAGATCCTGACTTAGCAGCATCCTCTAATTGGTTTTAATCCATCATAATTGGTTGGTCTTTTTCTAATGCATAGTTCCCTCTCTCTTAATCTTTTTCTATAAATACAGGCTTCTAAAGACTTAAGATCATCTATCCCTCTTTTTGGTATGACTAGACTCTACCAAAATTTGTACTATGATACTTCTTTGATGTAATAAAGATTGAATTCCATCATTTTCTAAGCTAGATTGAATTTTGTTCTATGAATTCATGACTATAGTTAAGTGAATGTATATTCCTTGCTTATGTCTAGAGTTTTTCTCACCTTCAAGAAGTGCTTAATAGTTATCATAGGTCATTATAAGTGTAATTTATTGTTTATTGTCTAGTCTAAAAGTGGATATTTTCCCTCTCTTATTATTTTGATAACTGATAAATATCTTATTTTAAAATATTTATGTGAGATTTATGTTCTTTGGTCTTAAAGTGTCTCATAGTGTGTTTTTTGTGAGTTAGAGTGATCAAATCATTATTTCATCACCATTTTTTTACATGCTTTTATAAGTTTTGTCAATTCTTTCTCCCTTTTCCAAGTAGGTGCTAGTTTAGGTTTGTGTAGGTGATATATACATAAGGAATTTAGACTTATCTAGAGGTCTTATCCATTTTTAGGATACCCACATCCTAGGATCAATCCTATATTGGTCTAGATTTGAGTAGAGGACCTGAATAATCCCCTTCCTTAGCTAGGGTGCAATCTATAACCTCAACAAGTATAAGGAAGGAGTGAGTATGGATGATGAGAGATGATGATGGAATCATTAGAGATGATGATGTAGATGAGGGGAAATGAGGGAATGAGTATGAATAAGGAGGGAATGATTAGGGAATATGAGGGATGAAGGGGTAGTGATTAGGGATGATGAAGGATGGGAAGGGTCAATGAAGGAGTGATTAAGGATGATGAGGGAATATTTAGGGATGATGAGGCATGGTGAGATTCAATTATGAAGGATGAGGGATGATGGAGAGATTAGAGATTATTAGTAATAAGGAGGTAATGATTGGGGATGGTAAGGGACAATGGAGTGATTAGGGATGATTAAGGTTAATGAGGGAGTGTTTAGAGATGATGAGGGATGGTGATGGTCAATAAGAGAGTGATTAGGGAAAATTAGGAATTATGAGAGAGTGACTAATGGTGATGAGGGATGAGGATTAATTCATTAGGTATGAAGGAGGGATGATGAGTAAGTGAAATTAACACAAATTGGTTGTTTTATGTGTGAATATCATCAATGTGACTTACATTCCCCAAATAACACCCTTTTGGCTTGAATTAAAAGTGAGTTATTTTTAAACTTCAATTTTTACAAGCCTAGTGTTGATAAGTATTTTCATTTATGTTAAGGTCAAGGTGGATGTCACTAATATCAAGGTGCATCTGGTAAATATGCATGGTGAAGTGGTATGTGACAAGAGATAATTTGAATGAAACTATTGTCTCTCTATTGAGAGAGAATTTTAAGAAAACTTTATGATTCTTATAAGGTTTATGTTAAGGTTAAATACAAGGTAAGAATGTTTTTTTAATTATCAGTCCTTGAGTATGGGATTCTTGAGAAGCCTAGTCATAACAAGCACAATTATATTATGAGATTGTGAATGATGAGCATAAAGAGGTGTGTACAAATGTATGATACTATCTAAGGATCATGAAAGGAATTTAATCAAGGTTTATAATCATAAAATAATGTTTTAATAATATTTGTCATGTTTTGAAGTCTTTAGACTTTATAGGAGACTTGAGAAGGATTGTGCATAGGATGCCTAGTCTTATGTATGAAAGAGCATGGTGGCTCAATGAGTTGAATGGATAGAGGAATAAGAGGATGTTTGAGTTTTATTTATAATTTTTATTAATCATTATATCACTCTATATAGTTACAAGGTGAGCCTACAAGGGTTAGTCCTATAGACCTAGCATCTAAATAGACTGGTTCTAATTTTTACCAGACCTAATAAGGTAACATGAGATGTTGTTGAGATATATTAAGGATGAAAATAAATGGTAGAGAATGATAATTTTGTGTTTAATAATGTGAGTGAGGTGAATAATTCATGGACAATGGATAAGAGGTCGGATTCAAGGCCTAATGTGTCTTATAGGTCAAGCTTCAAGAAAGCAAAGAGAGAGATGGTGGCCTAATGGGATATCAAGATTAGTTTTTAATGTAATCATGGAAAATGAATATTTATATATGAATTCCATTTTTTTTAGGTGTTTTGACAAATATTGAGGTCAAATTTTGTAAGGAAAGGCATGGAATATGGTTTTTAGGTTTTTTATGTGCACAAAATAAAGGATTCTCAACCCAAAAAGAACTTTAATCTACTAATTGGAATTTTTAAATTATCCATGAGAACCTAATCCATTAATTTTATATGTTTAAGGGTCCTATCTCAAATTTACAAGCATTAGTTTATGGATTAAAGGCCTAAATTTTATGGATGATCGTTAAGATTGTAAGATGGTCTTAACCCTCTCTAAAACCCTAAAAGTGACCTAATATGGAATATATTGATATAAATATATAAAAATGTATTTTTAAACCTATTTTTATGATTGGATCATGTATGTGACTCTCACAAGCACTTTTAGGTGGCATTGGTTAATCATGAGAGTAAGTGAACCATATAAAAAAAATACATGTTTCTCAAAATATGATATCTTAGGTAAAGTTGACCAAGTTAAATTTGATAAAATGATGGAGGTTTAATATTGATACTTATAAATTATTCCCATGGTTTTATATTATTAGGTTCCATACTTTAGATGTGCTAAACTATTCATGTAATTTGACCTATCGATAAAAGGCCTAGTGATGTAGATAGTGAGAAAAACCAAGCAAAAGTGAGAATGAGATGAGGGATGTGTTATCATGGATTAGTGATGGATAAAAATGCATGGGATTATTTTTAAATAAATTTATTATAAATTCATATTTATTATATTATTGGATGTTATTGGATATGTTGAGAATGTTTTTCATAAGTTGCCCTATCTAATACAGATGAGATAGTGAAGGTGTAATGGTGTGAGATTGGTTTGCAAGACCAATATTGTCACTTGACCATGGAATATTTATATTTTATAGTTACCTAATGATCTCATATGATAATAAACATACATATTGTGTCTCCAAAAGTGCCTATACAATATTTTAAAGTCATTCTAACCATGATTGTGTGTGAAGGTGTATTGACAAGTTTGAGTAAACAAGTGAAAGTGATGATTTAGAGGCTCTCTACCCTTATCTAAAGTATCCAATGCATATATTATTTTTTTAATACATTATTTTCCTATCCATGTTTTTAAATATCTTATAATTTAGTATAATAGGTTAATAACATTTAAGCTAAAATGGCTTGTCTGACTGAGTAAGGTCTGTGAGAAAGGTTGTTGACAAATCGGTCTCTAAGACCAATAGATGTCATTTATTCTTTTGATAATTTTGATTTAATTTGATTTTATGATGATTTAAGATAATAATCATTAATTTTAAGACTTTAATAGTGTTCTTATATGTTTCAAAGGTTCAAGGTTCCATGATTGTGTTTTGGGACCAATTGGTAGTTTTGAGTGGACTTCTTGCAGAGAAGGGTTTGAGAATTTTTGCCTTGGGTTGTGAGTTCAAATTCACATGATTATGAATATGAGGTCATGAGGATTCTATGTACATTTTTTTTTCCATTATTGTTTAGAAAATTTGTGTTTATGCTTCAATTATTTTAGATAGGTTTTTTGGGTTTACATAATGCTAATATGAACTATTTTAATTATGTGCTCCAAGTAGTAAAATGAGATAAAAAGTGTTATGGAGCCTAGATTATCTTATAAAATTTATATTGGTATTAAATATGATGTGATTATTTCATGTAAATTGGTTGAATGTTATTTAAAATGATCAAAGGGTAATGTGTGCTAATTAGGCCTAATAGGATTGGGTCTCTATGAGACCTAAAGGAGAGATAAGGTCTATTTGAGAAATTCTATAACTAAAGGGAATAAAATTAAATTTTATCCATGTCTATGAAGTTTTATAATATCCATTACCTATCTTCCCTAAGAGGATAAGATTTTTTGGCTGACTAAGAAGGATATGGACATGAAAAGTCTTGTATATATACTAGGCATTTTTTAGGCCTAAGTGTGTGAAGGAAGGTGTAGATGTGAAGAAAATAAGAAGAGTATTATGTGATACTAAATAAGTGGTGAAACATATCAAATAAATGATATAAATCAGTCATAGACATTTATAGGGTTTTTTGAGTTCTTTCATGATAGTTTCAAGCCATAGAATAACTAATTGAGTGAAGAATAAAGGATAATTTTTGATTGTGTGAGAGGAATATTTGAGTGTGATAGAGAAAAATAAGACCATAATCAGATGTGAGAGGGAAAAAATATCAAGTTGTATAATTTTAAAGTGTTTATTGAGTCGGTGCTTGATTAGAAAGGGGGTTGTAGCCTCTTAACAAGTTGGTACTTGCTAAATTCAAGTTGGTGCTTGATAAATTTAGGGGTTGGTGTTCCTTATTGGGTTGGTGATCAATTAAATTTGATTCATGTTCTTATATGAAAAGTTTTCCAAGTTATGTTTTAGTTTTTTTTATTCCCTTTGAGGTTTTACCACATATTGTGTTCATGTGTTTTATGCTCTTGTGAATTGATGCTTATGCTAAATAAAAATGAGCATGCTTATCTAAATGATATTTGATTGCTTATGTAAATTGTTTAAATTTTTAAATACTTATTCACCCCCCACTTTTAGTCATTTTTATTCCAACACCTAGGACTTATATAAATGCAATAATCAATCTATAAGGCATAAAAACCTAAAAATTACTATATGTTTACCTTGTTGTCTATGAGGGATGGTGAATGTCAATGAGGATGAGGAGGGAGTAATTATGGATTATGATGGATGTGGGGGGATTTATTAGGGATGATGAAAGAGTGATTAAGGATTATTATGGATGATGAGGGTTAATGAGGGAGTGATTAGGGATAATTAATAAGTGATTAGGTATGATTAGGGATGGTGAGGATTAATGGAGTGATTATGGATAATTAGGGACAAATATAAAATTATTATGGATTATTAAGTATGATCAAGTAGTGGTTAGATATGATGAGGGATGATGGAGTGATTAGGGGTGATGAGGGATGGTGAGGGTTAATGAGAGAGTGATTAGGGTTGATGATGGATAAATTAAAGATGATGAGGTATGGTGAGGGTCAGTGAGGAAGTGATTAGGGATAATGAGGAAGGAGTAAATAGTTATTATGGGTGATTAGGTATGATGAGGAAGTGATTAGGGATGAGGTAGGGATAATGAGTAAGTGAAATTAACATAAAATAGTTGTTTGATGTGTGTAGGTCATCATTGTGACCTATGCTACCCTAATTACACCACTTTGACTTTAATTCAAATTGAATTGTTTGTTAACTTTAATTTTATCAAACTTAGGACTCTTAAAAATGCTAGCAAGCAATGTGGAAGGCACATAAACCTAAAAAGTGACTGACCTTGATGTCTATGAGGGATGATAAGGGTCAATGAGGATGTGTAAGGAGTTATTATGTATTATAAAGGAGGAGGGGGAGTGATTAAGGATGACAAGATATGATGAATGAGTGATTATGGAAGATGAGGGATGATGAGGGTTAATGAGGGAATGATTAGGGATAATTAGGGAGTGATCAAGGATTATCAGTGTCAATGAAGAAGTGATTAGGGATGATGAGGGATGTTGGTGGTCAATGATGGAGTCATTAGGTATGATGAAGGAGTCATTAGATATGATTATGGATGTGAATTTCAATGAGGGAGTTATTATGGACAATGAGTAATGAGGAGAGAGTGATTGGGGGTGATGAGGGATGAGGAAGGGATGATGAGAAAGTGAAATTAACATAAAGTTGTCATTTGATGTGTGTAGGTAATCAATGTGACCTATGCTATCCCAATAACACTTTTTTGGATTTAATTGAAAATGATTGGTTTCTAAACTTCAATTTTGACAAACATAAGACTCTTTGAAATTCCAAAAAATAATTTAGAAGACACAAAAACCTAAAAAATGACTATATGTTTACTAATAATGCACATCAATTGTAAACGTTATGCCCTAAAACCCCTAAGTTCAATATTGAGACCATAAAATGCCTAAGTACTAACCATATTATATTTTCAAAAACTATCTCCCACATCATAAGGCATTCATTGATGAGACCAATTCTATTAGATGTAAAGTGACCCTAAATTCTTATATCTATTAAAATAAATTTAAAATATAAGGAGTATAAAAGTAACAATATAAATGTAAACTTATCACATTTCATAAAAAAAAGTAGACACCCCTTGTAATAGATTTTTTATACTTTTTAGTGCCATGTGAAAGGAACATGTATGCATTACAGTGCATGTGCATTCCTTTCACATTACAAAAGAAATGCAGACAACCCTTCTAATATATTTTTTCTACTTTTTAGTGTTATGAAAAGTTCCTACACTTTCTTTTCACATTAAAAAAGAAACATAGACACCCCTTCAATATATTTTTTTATAATTTTTATTGTTATGTTAAAAGAATTTTTATGTGCTATAGTGCATACATTTCATAGTATGTACATGTTATGTTTTGTTTTAATTCAAAAACCAAGCCTTTTGTCTTAGAAATGGCTTAGATTCTTGAGCCAATGGCTTGGACCTATAAACACACAACTGAATCTAAGTGTTTTGGCATAAAACAACAAAATTAAACTTCCATAACCAAATATACTATGAATTTCAATGATAAAAATCATAAAATTATTACCACAATGATGAGCAGATTCTCCTCTTTCCAAGTATATGATTTTTATAATTTTTGGATTATTGTAAGGTTTAAATATATATTTATATATAGCTATAGATTTTTAATCCACTACATGCCACAAATAGACATGCCTATATATGTTTGTGTATCTTTTTTTTTCATTGATAAAATGGCTAAAAACTAGGCCTAATTATACATGCATTAAAAATTGCTTTTCATTTTTTTGAGGTAGTTAAGGGGGTCGCATGGCTCATTATCCATTTTTTTAGTTTTCAATATATATTTACTTGTAAAATTAATTAAAAAAATATAATCATCAAAAACTCATTAAAAAATATAGTTTATATACTATATTATCATATCTATTTTTTTTACCAAATAGTTTTAAACAATATTAAATGATGTTCAAAAAAATGAGAGGTCACACAACTAGCTATCTACTCTATTTTCCTAAAAAATGGGAGTTCTTATTCAAATTTTATATTTTTTACTTAGTTATACTTAACCATTTTGTAAAAAATAAATAGTTTTTTGGAAATTAGACTCAAAATTCTACAATTCATATTCTTACACCATCCTCAATTTTTTAGTGTAGTCATCTCAAATTACCTATATGGGTTTAGATTTCTCAATTTAAAGAAAAACATGTCCATGGGTAGGCCCCTTTTTATACCCAAAATTTGTGCACTTACCCTATTATCAGGGACCACTACCTTTTCTAGTATATGCATCTTCCTTTTCATTCCTTGTATAACATTTTTTGGATACTTATCCTATAGTGTCCACCATAGACTTAGGGTCTTCTAAATATTCATATATTTCACATTTTTATCTTTTATTTTCCTTGTTAGGGTGAAAATATAATATTTATTCTCATATAGTGTGCGAGTCTAGACTTTAGTTATATTTCTTCATGTAACTTTCTTGATATTCTTTATGTCTTTTTAAAAATATAGTTTAACCTTTGATTCCTCAAATATTATCATATATTTCCTCTTAGCCTTGGTGAAATGAATTATTTTAATCCAATTTCCATCTCCTTATGAGATGGAAACAAAAATGGTTGTACGTGTAATGTCCAATGTTTATGGTGATGAATGGAGTGAAGTAGACTTAGGAATAGTCATAGTGGGGTCAAATATAATGAAGGTAGTAAATGTAGTGTATTTAAGGGTCTGAATGGTAGTGATAGGGGCATATGATGAATCTAGGGAAGTATCAGTGACATGTGCTAGAGTAATGGGTTATTTTGTTTCAATACAAATAAATTAGGCCTTGTCTAATATAATAATTATAATTTAAAAATTATTCTTAGACTCCTTAGGATTTTATATAGAATTAAAAAATAATTATAAGTACCTTTGGCATGATAATGATCTTGGATTTAAGTAATATATTTAATGGATCCACAATTGGAAATATATCCATTACTTGAATTATTATCTCCTTTATAGGATATTGCCTATCGAATGTTGAAATTTTTACAAAAAAGAATAAAAGGTTTTCATACTTCATGGTATAGGGGTGAATTTCACTTATAAAATAGGCTAAGATTTACTAGCAATGGGAAACACATAC
This sequence comes from Torreya grandis, assembly GCA_037957365.1. Lineage (NCBI taxonomy): Eukaryota > Viridiplantae > Streptophyta > Pinopsida > Cupressales > Taxaceae > Torreya > Torreya grandis. The sequence continues at coordinate 1,555,540 of JARHVA010002754.1, read as the reverse complement.
ATTCAGTGTCATTGTGTGAAAGTCCTTAGTGATAACTACATAGTATACACTCTAGTGATCTGAAAAACATTTTTATGGGAAACAAGGGTTATAAATTATATTTTAGTAAACCATAGAGTATTTTAAATTTTAAAATACATTGTTAGAATTATGGAAGGTGAAGGAGGGGGAGTTTCCATTTTTTGTTCACTAAATGGTGTCACATATAGACTATCAATAATTTAAATTGAAGGATAAAAAAGATAAATTTGAATATATGGTGGAATAAATATTGAGTTACATCTTGAATGATAATTATTATTTGATAAATAATATAAGGAAGTATGTGTAAAATTTTATTTATAAAGTATACATATGTACCTAGATAATCATCATGAATTAGGCACTTGTCTAGCCTCTATTCTACTTCTTGTGTTCACTCAGGCCTTAGATATTATATTATATTAAATTACCTAAATTAAGAATTTTTATCATTATTTATTCATCATTATCAACATTTATGTACACCTGGTCACATATTTTTCAATGATAATTATGTATTATTGATAATATTCTGTCAATATCTTAGTGTGTGATTTTACATGTCCCATGGGATCCCATTATTTTATGTCATGGTAATCCAAATTAAAATAATAAATGTGATATAGTATTATATTAAATATAATAAATATCCTAAAAATATCTCTCCCATATTTGTATGGTATTTAGGGCCAATTAGCTTGCCTCTTTTCCTTGCAGATACCACCAAATCCAGAGAGAATTTGGTAATAAATCTCTTGCTCTAATAGATTTTGAGGAACACATATGGTGAGCCTAAAACTAGATACCAAAACTCATTAAATTATAATCATAGTGAATTATGGGTTATACCAATATGTTCACATTCTTTTGATGAATTTTCTGATCTACTAATAAATCCTTGGCATCAACATTTCATTAATTTCCTAGTACATTTGTGGACTAAAAAATCATAGATTTATTTAATGAACATAATAAAATTTTGTTATTATATATTTAAAAATTTTAAGTGGATAATTTTTATAAAGGCAAGAGTCCAACATGTAATATTTTCATTTATAATTATAGCATAAACAATGTTAACCAAGTAGGAAATCCTATATATATTTATTCCATTCATGAACCCCATGACAAGTTTCCTCAAGTTAATTTAAATAATATACCATGTGGTAGGGATTTATTTAACATTGATTACTATTGGTAAGAGGGGTACCCATAGTTTATTGACATGTGAGATATTGATAGCCCCATATAACTTTTTCATCAAGACCATACCTTTCTAGATGCCAAAACTAAATATCTTGTTTGGAATTTTTTATATGTCCTCCCTATCAACCCAATGGTTATGGTATTGTGACTAGTATAACATAAATTCTCTTAAATTATGGATATTAAACCACTTTGACATAACTATTTGGTTATGCATTGCTATAGGTTGAGGCAATTGATAATATCCTTAGATGTACATGATAGCTAAGAACCCCATTTCATTTTTCTTATTTAGGGATAATACCATGTCATCTACATATATAGTTAAATAAAACACATTTTATAATAGGTCTACACATGTAAATACTTTGGGTTTTAATATTTATTATGAAGTCATGCCTTTCATAGGGTCATAAGGTCATCTAAATAGTTGATGTCTATAGAATAATGGATTTGTTCTTTTAAAATGGGATCATCCATTCAATTTCATAAAAATATTACAATAATTCTAGATACACCCAAAATTCATTCCATATAAACAAGGTGTGTATGAACACCTGTGTTATACCATAAGAGAAAATATAATAAGAAATTGTTATTTTCTAAAGATGTTCACTACTAAGGCATGTTGTAATTTTGTTAAGAACTAGATTATAGATCTTTCAATGCACTTTTAAAGAATTATATTCTCTAATAATATATTTGAATGTAAAATCTAATTAATATAATCAAATTACTTCAATAATTTACTTTAAATCTTAGGATGCCAACTGAATTTCACTAATCATGTGTATTAAATGCAAAATGTGGATTTTTGCATTTAATTGAATGCTTTTTCCCACTATATTATTACTTTTATATTTAGTTTTTATCTTTATATAATAATAACCTAATTTATCCACATATCATCATCATGCTACTTATATAAGCTTTGTGTCAATTATCACTTACCATATGAGTCTCTTTTCTGCCTAGTCAAAGTGTGAGATTTTTCTTAACTCAGATGTAGTTATTTAATTGGTTTGAAGTTTATTGATTATATAATATATATAAATATCATGTTTTAATTATGTAAAAAGAATTCATTAAAATTGAACATGTTTTACCCTATGGTTGGTTCCTTCTCTCACAATTTTTAGGGCCTTGTCAACTCTTTTGATATCATGATGTGTGGATGAATATAATAGCAACACATGGAGTGTTATCATTACTTTGTGGTCACACAATTTTTAAAGCTATTTTTGAGTTATTTTTAATGTTTTAGTTGTTCATGGTAGTGAGACTAAAAAATATGATGTGTCTCACCCCTTGCGTCAATCATTATTATTTAGTTCCTATAATTTGGTCTCAAACATTAAAGTTAAGAGATATGTGAAATACGAGGCTATGATATGTTTCAAATGTGACATGAGGATTATTGATAATAACTTTTATTATCAAAGTTTGTATATTTTTATCATGAAGGTGTGAGATTTATGATAAAAGTGAATATGTGAGGTGGAAGTATGCAACATCATAAGCATGGTACTTATTTCCTTCCAAATAAATTGAAATCACATAGTTGAAAAACTTTCCATGAGGAGGTGTGAGTCTTATGAGGTATAAAAGATAATGAAATTGTTACACTTGGTATGCTATGATAGGTTCACAACTACATAATATCTAAATTTAGTGCATGATATTGCAATGGTTGTGTATTAAAATGAAAAACTTGCATCAAAATGAAAATAAAAGTTAGTCACTAGCATATATTCTAGATAAGTGAAATATCAACCAACATTATGAGAGAGAGTTCATAAGGACTAAACAGATATGTTAAAAATCCTCATAATTATCATAGTGCATGTTAATTCAAATAGTGTAAGGATATGTCCAAATATAGGGAACTATGATTAAATAGGGTTCTTGAATTTTTTATCCTGATTACACCATAATTGAAATTTATTCATGAGATGGTTATTAGTGAATGCCAAAATAAAATTAAAAATACTTTGGATCGTATTAACAAAATTTCTTAACATATTTTCATAAGATCATAATTCCTTTTAATTTTTTATTATTATATATGTGGGTCCCAATTAAGACAAAAATTGGTGTTTGTTAGTCATAATAATGGATACTTATGTGGGGGACATTATTAGGTGTTAGAACACATATTGACTAGTTAAAAATTGAAAACTAACTAACATGGCAGCTGATAATTTCATGTTGTTATCATAAATAAACTTAATATTTAGTCATATAAATGTAAATAATAAGTTTTTACACCAAAAAATAGTCACACATGTGTGTTTAGTGTCTTAGTTACCTTGATAATGTGATTTCATCTCTAAATTAGGATTAATAAATTCAAAAAGAGTATATGAAGGGAACTATGTGTACATGTGTATGTGTGTGTGAATTATTTGGCCTGGAAAATGAAGGCTTGGAAATTTCTTTACTACTAGTCATGCATCTATAACCCCAATAGATATAAGTTTTAATCGAATCTAGGCCTTTCTCCTTTTTCACCCATGCATCCATAGCCCCAATGGATATTACCCAAATCACCCTCTGTAAGAAAAACTTATATTTTAATTTTAATTTTTAATGTTATATCCTTTTTATTTTTATTTAAATTTTAGAGGGTTAGGAACCAATGTAACTAGGTTAAAGGATGTCATAATTATTTTTTGATAAAACTAACCTTTTCTATTACTCTTTCCCATGCAATTTTATTATAATTTAAGTGTAAGAATGATATTTTTTAATGAGAAACTATTCTTGATTCATATGGTGATCTTAAATAAAAATTAAAATTGATAATAATAACATGGAAAGTTCATACATAATGTTGATATATCTCCAAATTTTAAACATTTTTCTTAAACATCTCACAATAGCCTCAACTTAGGTTAACTAGTTTATTGATAACCAAAAATATTTGTATTCATAAATCTCAATTGAATGTTAAAATTGAATCTCTTGGTTTAATTATTCAAAATATTGTATTAACCAATACTTATTCACTGTTACTACTACATAAATCAAATTACTAGTTTACAAAAAAAATCAAGTCACCAGTATAAAAAGTGAAAGAAAATCAAAACACAACTAACTATGAATTAAAAATAATGCAAAAATGAAACCAACATAATTATTAACTAATATAATCCTAAACTAGGACTCATATTAATTATGATGTAGATGATGATGGAACAACTAAGAAGTAGTGTTTCATGTACTATCCATTCACTCAAAGTGATAAATTATGTCCTTGTAAGTCTTTCAATCTAAATGAATTATTTCACACGATATTAAATATATGATGTGGACCAATCCATAGTGGATTAATATTGGCTTTTTAACCCTTTTATTCATGTGTTTTATTACAAAGTATGACTAGATCTAAAATTTTGAGTGCTTTTAGTTTGGCTCTTTTATCAAACCATATTTTGACATCTTCATGGTTACTAAAATTATGAAGAGCTTATTCACATCCATATTCCATTTGGATAATGTTGATTAGTATAGATTGTACTAATAACATTCTTCCATGTATTCATGCATTAATTGATAGATTGGCATACTTAGTTTAATTAGAAACACAAATTGTTGACAATAAAATACGAGAAATGGTGAAGCTTTAAGTGCTTGTTTATATCTAGTTTATTATTCCCATAGAGTTCATATTTAAAAAATATATGCCATTATATGTGTTTCTTCTTGGTTTATTTATTGATTTCATAAATAAAATTATTATCTTTTGACTTGGTGACACCATTTCATTATGGATAATAATTAGATGAAAAATTAAATAAAACATTATTATCATAATCCCACTCAGTAAATTATGTTTATTGAAAAATAGATCCATTATCACATACCAAATAAAATTGTGTTCCAAACCTTGTAACTATATTTTACCAAAAATTTGATGACTTATTTTACTTTGTTTTTATTCATAGTGATAGCCTCAATCCATCTAGTACAGTAATTCATTAAGCTTAACACAAACTTATAACCTTTAGAGGAATTGCGATTTATCACACTACTGAAATCTATCCCTAATTGAGAAAAATAACATCCTTCAATTATTATTTGTAATGGCATGGCTACATATACTTCCATTTTGAATTTTTTTTTACATTGATAGCATGTCCTCACATGGTTATGTGTATCTTTGAATATTGTATGCCTTTTAGTCTACTCATAATAGCTTATGTGTTATTGTGTTGCCATAATGATGACCATTTACCTATCATTCATGAAAATTTCTCATGATTTCCTTAAAATACTATGTGGATATACAAGAGAGGCATATCCATTCATAATTATTTAGGTATAATACACATTTACTTATTATAAAATGAGTTGATCTAAGTCTTAAAATTCTTTTTTTATTTATTCAATTCAAAAGGACTAGTTCCCTATAGAAAATAATTTATGATATGTTCATGCCAATTGTTTTTATTAAATTGATTTTGATCTACTCACATTATAATGATCATGGGGTCTATTTCAATGATAAGTATTTGACAACATACTACTTTAATTGGTGGGATCTCTAAATAATATTCTCAAAGCTTCACCATGTATTTCCCTCTACATTTTACTACTTTATGTTATCTCATCTAAGTTTTATAGAAAGATCCAACATAATGGAATAGATTTTGTTTTGAAGTATGTAGTGTTAGAACATTTTCACAATTTTGGCCAATATATATGCTTATTTTTTTATAACATGATACTTGAGTTTTCCATCCTTCAAATTTTTACTCATGAATGTAATAGGATATTCTTAATAATTATTATTTTTTGTGAGAATAGATTCAATTGTATGATCATATAAAAAATAATATATTTAAAAATATTTAGTGAAATTTTGGCTGACTAGGATAATATATTGAATAATGGAATCTCTAATTTCCTAAAAAAAATTATTAGCTTCAATTTTACATCATTTATCAACATAACATTAAAATATCTTACAATATCAGTAAAACCATAAAATAATTTTCATAAAAAATTAATTTTACTAAATAATGATTTTATCTCCTTATTGTTCTTAGGTAGCTAAAGTTTATAAATTGCATTGGTTATTTAAAGATCAATAGTAATAAAATGACCCCAAAAAACTTACCTTGTATAAATCCAAAAATGATTTTTTTTGTATTTAATGAGATTTCATACCTTATTCATATGGTGAAGGCTTTATGTAAATGGTGCACATGTTTGCACATGTTCTTAGAAAACACTATTAAATCATCCATATTTATAGTGATAAATTTACTAAACAAGCCTTGAAAAGGGAATTACATGGAATTTTGGAAGATTGGATATAAATTTATCACACTAAAATGCATCTTCTTGTAAGAAAAATTTCTGCACTTGGTGGTGAAGGTTATTTTAATTATATCTTATTGGTCTAGTAGAACCTAATTGTAACTTTAAAATATATCTTTAAAATACATAATTTCATAGCCACTAAAAATTATATTATATTAATCTAAGGATGGCAATGAATAATAGTCCTTATCTAATGTTTTTATAATATTTTGGAAATCAACACAAAGTCTAATCTCTCCTTTTTTTTTACAAGTAGGAACTAAGTTAGAAACCCATGTTGAGTGTTTCATTATAAAAATGATTTGTGTTGTGATAAAATTTTATAATTATTTGTGTATGATAGTTTCTAACACACCATTAACTTATATTTCTCTCTGTATAAAAGTATTTTATCCTTATTCAAGAGAAATGTTGTGAGTAATGATCTTTGGATCAAATATATCCAAGTTATAATAGGAACACATGATTATATATTTTTATTATTGAAGATTATATTTTCATTCCTCATTATTCATTTCAAATCATCTTAGGCCAATTTTAACTTATTGGGGATGTTCTTCTATTCCTAAATTAATAGGAGCATATTCTTGTTTACTGGGTTCTAAATTTCTAGAGTTTTCTATGTGCATGTCCAAGTCAAACATAATTTCCAATGAAACAATTCCCTTTATAATATTTTATTAATTTAACTAAATAATCCATAATATTATAGTTCATTTACAATAAATACTAACTTTTCATTTTCTAATATCATTTGTGATTTAAAACTAGTTTAACTATTAATAAAATGGACAATCTACTAGCCATAATAAAATACTTGGAAGCCATCAACATTGTTTGGAACATAAGGGAAATGAAGTGACTCTATTAGTAAATTATATAATCTATATTAATTCAATGGAAACAAATTAGTATACAAAACTACAATATAATCATAAATTTATCTTTTCTCCCTAAGAATGGATATAATATTGAAATCATCAAATGATTCAATAAAAACCTAGTCTCTATTTTTATATTTCTTTAGGTATGAAATATTTAATTGTAATTTTATCTTTTCTTGGTTAACTACAAATTTTTAATCTATAAAAATATAACACTATTTCACCCAATGATTCCAACAAAACTACAAATAAAGGATTAAAGATTCATATTAAACAAGATTGTTATTTAGATATTGGTAAAAAAGTGGATTTTAAACGGTCTCATAACCTTTTAAAAAATAAAATATATAATATATCAACCCAAAATTATATGGAAAAATATAAAAAAAACCCCAATAAGTTTCCAAACTATTTCTAAAGTTCATAATAAAATCTTGAACATAAAACACCACCAGAATAGAACTCTAAATACATATCAAAGACTAAACAAAGGGGTCCTTGTAAATATAATAATCTACTAGTGTTTTGAGCATATTTTCCCTTTTAGTCTTCATGGTGTATTTTCCTAAATATACCTTGTATGCAACATAAGTCATTCTCTAGTTCATTCTCTCATCCCCTAGTTACTCTCCTCATTGTTCATCTTCATGGGTTTAGCCTCATTTCCTTTTCTTGCATTCTTTCCACCCTTTGAATTGGCTAGGGTGAAATGCATTTTATCTTATTCCTTTATGATTTTTTCATGTTCCAATTTTATATCCTCCTTTAAAGCTAGGTTGAGCATACTAATGGGGTTATTCCATACACCACCCCCGCACTTACACAAACCAGTGGTCTAAAGCTTAGATAAGCCCTCCTTGACTTATCTAGCCTCAAATGTTATCTCTTTATAGGTTATAATCTATTGCACTATCATGTCCTTCAGGATAAATATCATAACCTCTAATTCCTTTGCCTTGAAGTTCTTAGATAGTGGAGGTTCCTTAGCCTCCCCCTCCCTTTATCTAGATCAAATATATACAAGTTATAATAGGAACACATAGTTATATATTTTTACTATTGGATAATATATTTTAGTTCCTCATTCTCAATTTAAAATCATCTTTGGATAATTTTAACTTACTAGGGATGTTTTTTTATTCCTAAATTAATAGGATCATATTCTTGTTTACTAGGTTTTGAATTTCTAGAGTTTTCTATGTGTGTCTAATTCAAACATCATTTATAATGAAACCATTCCTTTTAGAATTTTTTATTCCTTCAAATACATAATACCATAATCTTATAGTTCATTCCTAACAAAAAATTACTTTTCACTTTCATATATCATTTGTGATTCAAAATTAGTTTAACTATTAGTAAAATGGATAATATAATAGTCATATTCAAACACTTGGAAGCTATAAACATTTCTAGGAATAGAATGGAAATGAAGTGACTTTATTAATATATTATATAATCTATATTCATTCAATGGAAATATATTACTAGACAACACTACAAGATAATTATAAATTTAGTTTTCCTCCCTAGGAATGGCTATAATATTGAAAGCATCAAATGATTCAATAAAAACCTAGGATTTATTTTTATATTTCTTCAAAAATGAAATCTTGAATTGTAATTTTATCTTTACTTGGTTAACTACCAATTTTTAATTTGTAAACACAAAAAACTATTTCACCCAATGATTCAAGTAAAACTACAAAAAAGGATTAAAGATTCATATTAAACAAGATTGTTTTTTAGATATTAGTAAATAAGTAGATTTTAAAGGGTCTCATAAACTTTATATATATATATATATATATATATATATATATATAACCCCAAAAAATATGAAAAAATATAAACACCCAAAAAAAATTTGCCAATCTTCAGCCAAAGGTCATAAAAACATCTCAAACATAAAATACCACAAAAATAAAACTTTAAAGACTTATCAAAGACTAAACAAAGGGGTCATTAGAAACATAATAATATGTCATTGGTTTGGATCTATGTGATAACATATCAGATAAAAACATAGTGGTAAAAAATGTAACAATATAAACATATTATGACAAAAAATGTCATGAGGATAAAACATAGCAATGAAAAACATAGTAATATTGGTAATATCACAAAAAATTCATGAAGAGAATAATTAGGACATTTTATTGATTATCAAATTGTTTATTTATTGTCTAGTTAATTTTGGTGACAGTAGTTAACTTTTCATGGTGGAAAATCAATGCCCCAAATTTGTAAGCATACTAACAGAGGAAAATCTGATTTCATGAGTTTGGACCTTTAGTTGAAAGTTGTGTCATATTTTTTGTGAGCACATACTTTACCATGTTTTATTCCTATAATGTTTTATCCTCACTACATTTTTTCATTTCTAAATTTTGTCATACTATATTTTTATCACTACATTTTTAAGTACAACGTATTTATCTGCTACTTTTTTGATGTATGCCATTAGTTTGAGCATAGCTTCATTTTTATTCTTCAAGGTGTATTTTTGTGAATATCAATTGTATAAAACTTTATTAATATATACTCTAGTTCATTTTATCAGCCCCTCATTACTCTCCTCCATGTCCATCTTCATTGAGTTAGCTTTATTTCCTTTTCTTACATTATTTCCACCCTTTGAATTGGCCACGGTGAACTATCTTTGACCTTTTTACTTTTTAATTTTGGTATGTTCCAATCCTAGATCCTCCTCTAAGGATATTTTTAAAATATTAATGGTGTTATTCCATACACCACCCCCACACTTACACAAACCAGTGGTCTAAATTTTAGATAAACCCTCCTTGATTCATCTAGCCTAAAATTTTAGGTCCTTTAACATTCTAATCTATTAAACTATCTTGTCCTCTAGGATAGATATCGTAACCTCTAATTCCTTCATCTTGAGGTTCGTAAACCTCCCTTCCCTTCAACTTCCTAGGCTTGAACCCCTTTATTCATACCTTTCACCTTGCTTTTATCATCATCCCTATAAAATAAGTCCCCTAAATCATTATGAGGGGGATCAAGCTGTAACTCTTTGTTCTTATGAGTAGCACTAAAGGGAGCCTTATTATCCTTACCTACACTTACTATCCCCTTTGACTTTTATATATCCTAATGTTTGTCCATATACTTGAGTGTGATACCCTAGCTATCAGAATATTCCTCTGAAACCTCCAAATTCAACTTTAAATATCTACTTTCTTACCTTATATTTAATGAGATTATCAATGCAGGGAACTTTTAAATGATATGTAGTGAAACATTTTTTTCCCTAATGGTAAAATAAATAAATACCTATATTAATTAGTTATTTATAATAGACTCCATCAAAGTGAAGGATCTAAATTCCAATTAAATTAACATTTTAATCCTTTTTAACAACATAATCGGTAATGAGGGTATAGATTCTAATGCCTAATTAAATAAAATTCACTTTTCAATTTTATAAATTTTAATAAGTAATAATATATTTCATATTATGTTATATTTATACCCTAATTTTGTTGTCTACACCTCTCTAAGGAAACCATACATGTGAAAACTCAATATCCATATAATCATTAAGTGTTTTAGAGCAATCATGACTTAATAACATCCCATAAGCTTAGGAATATCATACACCTATATGTCAATGAATTATTATATACTACATTTAGATGCTAATTTCATGTGAAAATTTAATAATTCACCAACCCCATTAACCTCAAATTTATATAATTGGAGTACATCATATAAGAATTTATTGGATTTAGGCTTAATTTCCTACAAATTCCAACTAGCATAACATTGGTTGAGGATCCTAAATAGACAAAAAAATTATGTAAGTTATTTCCAAAAATTTTGATAGTGAGAAGGAATGGTGAAACTTAATTTTTGGTCTTATGAATCAATATATTTTCATGTGATGTATATTGATTGTTTTAAGAAGAGTTTTTAGTTAATGACTTTAATGAAAACTCTAGTTATTTTATAATTTCAGATAGTTCATGTATGTTAATGTATTTTATAACCTTATTCATGTAATTTATTATATTTTAACCCCATTTACTAAAAATATTTTTTATTTTAGTATCATGGTGTTGATAATTTCATTTCAAGGGAACTGGATCATGTTTTTATTTTGGATCAGGAGAAAGGATTGTATTGCTCTATGATGTAGTAGGCATGATAGGTTTTTATGTTTTACTTATCAATGCATAGTTATCACGTTAGTGTTATTGTGTTTTAAACTTTTTATAAATAAGTATTAAATATTAAATATTATCCTAATTAAACAAGGATCAATGTACTCTAAAAATCAATCCAATTAATTATATTGATATTCTAATAATAAATACTAAATTTAAGCATATGCCAAATGTAGATAGTACAACATTAAATATTATAATAAGAAAAATATGAAGGATAAATTTTAATTATAGTATACACTAATGTATAGGAAATATAATTAATTCATATGTAAAAATATAATATGTGATGATTTTGATCCAGTTGTTAGATTCTAAAAATTTGCTTTATGTTAGCACAAACACTTATGTCACTATGTGGATGCTTGTATTAATGCTATTGTATATGCTTCAATACATATGTCATGCATATAGTATTTATTATTGAATAAAAATTACACCTAGGTATTTATATATTTTCTATCACCTTTCTAATTATGTGTTATGATCATGTGCATAAGCTTTCAATATCATAATATAGTTAAAACCCTAGATCCTCCTCTTAAGTTTTATCACCTTGCTAAAAATGGGTTTTTAGGATCTAAGCTAACCTCAAGTAACCCTATACAAATGAGGATTTATTACATATCTAATAATCTAAATAGGACCTTAGACATATATAGTTATCCCCTATCTATTATCTTATGTGGAAAAATGGTGTAGAATGTTATATGCAAGTGCATGTACTAATCTAGATTGTAACTTGAAATATACTTATAATGGGATGTTATTTTGATGATTCAGACCTATAATATGACTATTTATATTATTAATATATAAATATGGAAGAATAGGATAGTATAACTCAATTGTGAAATTAATTAAATGACCTTGAATATGTGCTTGCTTGGTATTTTATAGATGAAAAATGAGTTAGATTTAACTTATATCTATGCTTATTTTGAAATTTTACACATAACATGGTTAATGTAAAATAATAATCCAAATCATACATATAAAAATATTTGAAAATATGAGTGTTTATAAGGCATGAACATTCACATTGGAGAATGAACAATAGTGTCGTTGCTACTTTCCAAGTCTAAACATAATTTTTGAGGAACATGTAATATTTTTAGAGATTTGTAAATTAAATTGAAGGATTTATATCATAATTTAATCATATTTTGGTCTACAAGGGATTTGGATAATCATAATAAAATGGTTAGGCTAAAAGATAAGAATTTTGTCCAGTAAGGTGGTTAATATGAGCCTATCAGCTACAAGGAAGGTTAAGAACTTAAGGGTAGAACCTTGAGTGATATTTTTAAAATGTATAAGACTATTTTATGTATAAATACATATTTTATAATATAAACTCCCCAACCCCCATAATCTAATAACATGTAAGGATGAAATTACTAGTTGAAAGGAAATAAATGTGTACCATGGTGTGTATAACACACTTTTATTTGCTTGAGTCATGTCTAAATATTTTGTATGTTTATGACTTGAAATGAAGAGAATTTTACTGGTGTAATTAGTGAATACAATATTAAAATGAATAATTAAAATTTTATTGAAATGAAAAAGAGCGAGGAAGGAGTACACCTATGTGCCATGCAACCATTTTGCCTCTTGAGAGTTTTATTTAGTCATGATACTTCCTAGATGAAGCATTAGAGAGAGGTTCATAAATAAACCTTAGAGATTTGAATATGGGAATTAGAGTGTGATCATGTCCTAAATCTAGTATAAGGGTGAGTTATGCCAAGTCCATCAAGACCTCATAATCTCAATCACAAAAATATAGTCTATCATAATCTAGCCAATATCACCCAAATTAAATTATATAACAATATCAACATGAAATAATATTAAATTATTATCAATTTCATCAAGAGAACAAAATCACAATCACACTAGTCATAGAAGTTAACTATTGCAATAGATAAAAGCTCAAATTGTGCATCTTGGTAGAGTCAATGTATGAATATTGGTATAATGTGAATAATGTATCTATAATTTGGTGCATTTTAATGGTATAAGCACCTCAAATGTGTCTCATTATATATTATCTATCAAAATGTTAACTCTATTCTTTAAAATATGTGTAATATGCATCATAAATCTTTAAAAAAATGTCCCAAATGTTTACCAAATGTATACAAATCATGTCCCATTTGTTTGTCTAAATCATGTAAACTACATCAAATTCTTCCAAATTTAGTATTTATGTGGAATCATGTCTCTATGGCATGCCCCCACTAATATGCTTCCCCTTTTGGGGTGAGGGGAATGAAAAAGTGATAATCATATTATCTCAAAAAGATAATATAAATATGTTGTATTTGTATGAATAATGTAGTAAATAATCATATAGTAGTATCATGTCAAAGTATACATATCAATGAATATCATACTATTCATACATAATAAGTCCTAATATGAATGATGTGTATCATGGAAATTTATATAAGATAAAAACATCAACAAAATATGAAGCACACACATAAAATTACTCAAGTGTCATGCAAAGTGGTGTCTAAAGAGACTAAAAATAAAGGGCAAGTTCAAATTCTACACACTCAATTGGAGGAAATAAGTAAATGTCCACACACCACACACTAAAGAAATAATAAATATTTATGGCACTATGGCCAAAAAGCAAGGAACATGTTTAAATGTTCCACAATAAATACAAAGAAGTAAACAAGAGGCACACTCAAGTAAGTCACATGAAGAGATGAAGTAAATGAAATAAAAGTAATTATCATAAGCGTGTCATATTAGTTTGTGCATACATATGTTATCAAAATGCCAGGTAAAATATCATATAAAGTACATCATGTAATATATAAACATTAGTATAGGCATGTGTAAACGTTAGTATATAATCTCAATTAGTTAATGGAAATTATCATAAAATAATAGAATATGTATCAATCATGATCATATAGAAGCAAGATGCCCCAACATAGTGTGTCATGAAAGAATGGGAAAGGTCTAATATTTACATGTTAATGTATCATGTATATCATGTATGTATGTATCAAACTCAACTATTTATGAGACATATGTGTGTACAAAAATGATATGTTATATATTAGCATGAATTATATAACATATACAAAATATAGTAAATAAGTTAAATGCTAAATATTTTTGTATTTTTTATTTATCTGAATGTTTATGCATTTTATTTAATATTTAATTTTATTTTTTGATATATTTAATTTTTTATAAATGTTTTGATAAGATATTTATGTATGATGATCCCATATAAGGTATGCTAATATGGTGCTCCATAATTTATATATGCTATAGTAAACTATCCATGCTACCAAAGATCATGTATGTGTTCCAAATATTGAACTAAAGAATATGTAATATTGTGTGTATGTCTCATAGTAATGTATAGTTGTGAGGTATTAATAGAAGGTGTAATGGTTTGTGTAACCCATTGTCTAATTTTATGTGATTTTTTGGTGTAATATTAGGTCTTTACACCCATTCTAAAACATGGTGCTCTTCTATCACTAACTAGCTAGGCCATGGAGATATACATGAGGATCTCAAACATCCACTATATATCTATTATGAAATTACCTCTCAAGTATTTCCCACCTAGGAAATGGGATTGCCTATTCCTTAACCTTTCATGAATGATTAACCTTAGTAGGTTCTATAGTTATTTATCATTAAAAAAATGATTGTTATAAAGGATATTCATATGGAATCCCTAGAACTATAATTACCCTATGGGCATGAATATATTTATTACACTCATGCAATATGGAAGGTACCACATAAAGCTAATGAATATAAGGTTATCCAAATAATATATAAAATAATCTCATATCTAGTATAAGTAAAAAGGTTATGGTCACATGTGATAGACCAACTTGTAAATGTAAATCAATCTCACCAAAAAACCATTGTGTCTTTCCATCAAATGATTTTACCATTTTAGTCAAAATAATTAAATCATCTTATGTGTATCCTAAATGTGTGATTAATTTCATGGTACATAAATTCTTACTATTATTTATATCAACCATAACATTATGTATAGGTTGATGATCAATATGTGGCTTGATAAATAAGGAATTAAGTTATAAGTCATCATTTATAATATTATTTCCTAAAATGAAATAGAGGGCCTATGAACCCACTGAGGCATATCACATACAATTGTACCAATAATCCAATATAATGGGTGCCCATAATGTGGTGGAAGAGGATGTTCACAAAATTCTATTTACACTTATGGTGTTTCCTTAGAATGATATTGTAATAGATTATTGAATATATTTTGATTTTGATGATCATTAGGTTATGATCCTGAATCTATTGGAGAATCTCAAAGATGAGTAGATCACTATCAATAAGATTTTGTATCTTGTGCTTCAATTTAGAACATATGTTTATAGAATGAATCACATATTGGTGGTATTAATAATAATTATTGGCATCATATTATTTGGTTATAGGTTGACCTGTATCAACCATAGTAGGAGTAAGGCTAGATATGAGATGACATTCCACTAACTTTGGAAGTAGTAAAGATGGAGACTCAAGTAATCATGTAAATTATCTCTTGGGTGCATTGGATTAGATTGTTATTACACTATATTAACAATGGTGGCTATTTCCATTTTAACCTCAATGGGTTTGAGTTTTAGCTTGATTTGATATGAAACCTTGTATTGGATGTAGTCAATGTGTTTGCTACATACTTAATCTTGTTCAATGAAATAAGTTTAATTTATCTATTTAAAAAAATAGGCATAAATCATAAAAATACTTTAACTTATTTAAAATAATAGACTCACATAAAGGAGAAAGAAAAAATTACTTAAAGATATCTTGAATCTCTTTATATACCACTAGATTCATCATTTTGGCTAATATTATCTTATACCTCAAAACATATTTGTTAATAGGTTAATTAGTTCCTTGTTTTATCTTTGAGTTTTTTGCATATGATATCTTTTCTATAATTTTACTTGAAAAATTTGCTAAAATGATCCATCAAAGGATATAATTCTCCTACAAATTTTATTGGTATATCATAAAACCATATCAAAGGATATTACTTTAGACTTCTTAGAAATAATTTGGTCAAAAAATTATCATTTGAAGAATAATTAATACATGCGACATAGAAAGACTAAATATGTTGTTCAGGATAACCCTTTCCATAATAAAGTGTGAACTTGGGTGAAACAAAACTAAAAGGAAAAGAGTCCAAAGATATCTTCAGTTCTAGAGGATTATGCAATACATCTTGTGATTTAATAACATGAGTTTATTTCATAGCATTTTTCTCAATGTTGTTAACCTTAGTGTCCAATGCTTATATAACTTGTAAGATAATGTGCATAGTTGACCCAATTGGATTTTTATTTAAAAATTGAGAAGTCACCAAAGGGGATTAAAACTCCACTTGTGTTGATGTAGGCATTGAAACTAATAATTGATTTGAAGTGTCAATTATTTACATGGAGGATGTAACATTAGTTTTACTATATAAGGGTTCCCCATTATTAGATGTGGATGTACTAGCCTTAACATGGTTATGTATTTATTCTTGTGTAACATGTAAGAATGAATTAAATAACCCTTGAATTGTATTTAAATGGTGTATTAAGGATTATTTATCTTCCATTTTGAAAAAATATTTTTTAACATTTTCCATATTTTATAAATATAAAAAAGATGCCACAAGTAATGAAAAAGTATAGATCTAAAAATTACTAAGATTAGAAACACTAGTAGGCTAAAAACCCTAGAGTAATCTATGAGTTTCATGAGAAGACTTAGAGGTTGGGTTCACCAAATGTTTAACCCTTTTTGGAAACAAAGATTAAATATGAAAGAGTAGCTTAATCAAATAATGAGTAATGGATTTAGATTCAACTTATATTCTGATAGCAAATACTAAATATAAGCATATTCCATTTATAAAAAGTACAACATTAATTATACAAATAAAATAAATATGAAGGATAAACTATAATTAGCTTATACATTGATGCACATGCAAATAAAAGTAATCAAGGTATAAACCAGTCTATATGGTTAATATGATATAGTTTTCAGATTATAAAAAGATAGTTTCCTATCAACATATACACTCACATTACCTTGTAGACACTTAAATTGATGTTATTATCCTTACTTAAATGCATTTTTCCTATACAGAGTATTAAATTATGACATAAACTTCAACCTAGGTATTTTATTGGTTTTATGTATCCTTTTAGATTATGTGTTCTGATCTTACACATAAGCTTTCAATATCAAAATATAACTCAAACCTTCGATCCTCTTTTTAAGTCTTGTCACCTTATCAAAATTGGGTTAGTGGGCTCAAAAATTTGAGCTAACCTCAAGTACCCCTATATCAATGAGCATTTCCAACATAGTCAATAATTCAAAGAGGACCTTAGACATATGTAGTTCTCCCCTATGTGTTATATTCTATGTGAATAATGGTGTAGAATGTTATATGCAAATGCATATAGTGATCTATATTATAACTTGAAAAATATTATTCATGGGATATTATTTTAATTATTTAGACTTTTAATATGACTAATCCTATGACTAACATAGAAATGGGAAAAACTAAGTCAATATAAATTAGTTTTGAAAATGATTCAAATGAGCTTGAATTATTTGCTTGTTTGGTATTTTCTAGATGAAGAATGAGTTGGATTTAACTTGTATTTATACCACTTATTTTGAAAAGTTCCTCATGAAAGGATTAATGAAATATACTAGGTCAACTAGTGCATATTGAAATATTTACAAATATGAGTGTTAAGAAGGCATGAACACTTGTGTTGTATAATGGATAATAGCATCAATGTTACTTTCCAAGTCTAAACACAACTTTCCAAGAATATATAAGGTTGATAGAGATATATAACTGATAGGGAATATGATATATCACTATGTAAACATAATTTTTGCTACAAGTGATCTCAATAATATGAATAATAAGGTCAAGCTACAAGATAAGCGTTTTATCCCAATGAGGTGGAAAATAAAATCCTATCTATTACAAGTAAGGTCAAGAACTCAAGGGTATAGAGTTGAGTGATATTTTTCAAGTGTGAAAGACTATTTTAACATATAAATATATATTTAAGCATCTAAATATTGAAAATAATGTATTTCTTATGTATTTTCCTCAGGTTCATTATCATATTGATCTAGGAAACTAAACATATCCCATATCAAGGTCATACTACATGTGGAGGATATATTAAAAGTGATAGATAAATTAGAATGACTTAGAATCACCTCATAACCTTCCTTTTATTTATAAAAATATTTAAAATCATTAAAAATTTCAACACAATTAGGTTCATCATGTTGGGTAGTGTTGTGTACTCTACACTATTTTGGAGAATCTACTTCACAAATGTTAATTTCAAGATACCTATTTGTTGGTGGATCAAAAAAATTAGGTTAATTATTTGGGTGATCAAATATATGGTAGGTGTAGTTTTGATCATTATTGTCCAAAAAAAATTTGTCTCTAACTATGTTTCCTACCCACCTCTGAAGATTCATAAATTCATTGTTGAGATTTTGAACTACATGTTATATTATATCTAATTATCTTGGCATTAAATATTAACCTAAACTTTATGTGTTATTAATGGTAGGAACCAAGGCTTGGTTATAATAACTTATTATATTTTAATCATTTAGGAAATTTAGTTATTTATTTTAGGTGATTTGTCTTCATGGAAACACATTAGTAACTACATGAGGAAAGAGAAAAGGTATGATTAGGATTACATTAGAAATTGGATTAAGCATTGAGATACTAAATTAATATTTATAATGACCAATCATTGAGGGTAAGATGTCTTTAAATATTAATTTATTTATAATATTCCCATGCAAAATCATTTACTTGAGTAGGTCATTATAGGAACACAATAGTCATGGGGATCAATGCTTTTTTATACATTTATAAGTAAAAAGGTTATTTGGTCTATATGGATTATAAATCCATGTGTACATATTTTTTAATATTTAATTTAAAGTTATGATGGACTAATGGGGTCATCTTATCATGATAAATTTTTTTTGTTATAATATGTTACGATATGTCACTTTCCTAAACAATGCTAGGAATATGAATTCAAATTTACTCAGATTATGGATGGAAACTTATAGCAGATTAAGGAACTAATCATAGTCAACATAATTTAACTAAAATTAAAAAAAATTATAATTTACATCTTCATGTTCCATATTAAAGAGATTGATAATCAATTTAAAATATGTAATATGTTATGTATTTTTTGTTGTACCTAACACCCCCTTCTTTTCATAGGAAATGAGAATTTTTAGATTATTGTCTTGATTTTGAGCCCCCTCTTCTATATGTCTATGAAAATATCATTATATTTCCTCTTATACTTTATAAAGATGTAATTGATATTTGTTTTCATAGATTAAATATTTTGTTATATCAGGTTTGTAACTTTTAGTTAATTATTGTAGACTTGTGTTTTCAAGCTTTTCTCTTTGGAAATTTTGTTCCCCATGAATTGGTCTTAGGGTTTATTGTTTTGACCTTTTTTTTAGATGGAATTTTCTCTTTTTATCATTTTCCCTACAATAATTTTGTCTGAAACAATTTCCCCTAATCAGACTTATTCTTGCAGATAATCCTACCAATATAATTTTCTTGGTAGGATTACCCTTTAGCCCCTTCAACATATCATTCAAGACTTTAGAAATGACCATTAAAATTTTTAAAATTTCCATTTGAGACTTGAAATTCCCATTTTACTTGACAACCTACCCTTTTATCTTTGTACAACTTTCCCTTTGGCCTTTTTGACATTTCCCTTCAGCCTTTACAAAGTAGATCCTTTGGGACTTTTGGCATGGAAAAATTCCCTAAAAAGTGTACCCTTTGCATTATTTAAAAAGTTCCCTTAGACATTTTTTAACTTCTCTTCATAGATTTTGAAATTACCTTTTTTCCTTACCAACATACCCTTCAAGTTTTTGCAATATGTCATTTAGCCCTTTTGTTGCAGCCATTTTTACTGACATAATTCCTTTGGGACTTTTTCAAATTCCTTTCATCCCCTATACACCTATCATTCAATAAATTTGTCCCAAACCTTTGCCTTTTTGAACCATTCCTTCAAAAATTTCATCGGATACACTTTACCTAAGCTAATTGAATTCCTTCAGATATTTTGTCTAAGAAAATTAGGTCTTTGGAAGAATTGTTGTAGATATTTTGTCTAAAATAATTCCCCCTAATGATATTGTTGAGTTTTGGAGCTAAAAGATTCAACTCTTTGCAAATAGGTGGAACAAGAAGGTTGCTAAGATCCAAGAGTACCGGCGTTGGTAGCAGGACCGACGTCGGTCGTGACCCAGTGCAGAAGGCCACCGACGATAGCAGGGAGTCGGCCGACGTCGGCAGAACCAGACTAGCAGGGACCGAGGTCAGTCGCCTGTGTGTTCCCGAATTGCTCGTTACATAGACAGTTAGTTAAGTGAATGAAGTGTTTGCATGTAAAGGCCAGTTAGAGTCTTTGGTTGCGAGGATAATTGTCTAAATTAAGAGTCTAAGTTAGTGTTTGAGTTAGGGATCTATTTATAGACCCATTGGCATGTATTGTCATTAAGGCATGAGATAGAAAGGAAGGCAAGTAAGTTGCTTCCATTGTAAGATCATTGAGTTGCAGGTTGTTGCAAGCTCATAGGGGATCTACATGTGAGTATGGTCTGTTGAATCGCAGGTTGCAGGTTCATGGGAGATCAACTTGAAGTACTTTTGAGTGCTTGGTGAATTGGCAGGGTTATTACTGACTAGTTGGAGAGGTGAACACCAATTCTGTTTGTGAGTTGGTTGTTGGGACCGTTTTTTGTATAGGAGAGTGTTGTGTGAGAAGAATTATTGTGAGGTGTGGCAAACCTTTGTAAGGTGAAAGAGTGTGGTGGCTCTTTGTTGTACTCTTTTCTATAAAGTGTTAATACAAGATAGTGTATTGTCTCTCATATTCTGTGCTATTGGTGAATTCTAGCTATTTGTGTTTTTGGTTATTTTCGCATTTATAATTGCTTATATTTGGTAATCATACTGTGCTCTTTCTGAGGAGCAAGATCCAACAAGAGGAATCAGAACAGAGGTGTGTTTGTTCTTGGACTTCCCTGATAGATATTCCTTTGGAACTTTTGAAAATGACCCTTAGGCCTTTTTTAAATTTTTCTTTGAGACTTTTGGGGTTACCCTTCAAGACTTTTGTAAGGACCTTTTCTCATCAAAATATACCCTATGAAGTAGACCCTTTAGGCATTTTTTCCATGAGGTAGATCCTTTGACCCTTTTGAACATGCCCTTTAGGATTTATATCTTGAGAATTTTTGCCCTAAAAACCTATCCTTTAGGACTTTTATCCTAGACCAATTATTTCAAAAAAATTATCTCAAATATTTTGTTTGACATAAAATCCTTGAAACAATCACCCCAAGGGCACATGCCCTTCAAACTTCATAAACTGACCCTTCAGGCATTTTTTAAGTGACCACTTGCCCTTCGAGACCTTTTCCATTTGATACTTACCCTTTAGGACTTTTATCCTATCTCTTTTACCCTTTAGCTAATTTTTTTAGACATTTTGTTTGAAAAATCTTGCCCTTCAACCCTTTTGAGACCATCCCTTCAAGTATTCCTTTAGACATTTTATCTGAGATAATTGACTCTTTAGGAGAATTGTTGTAGATTTTTTGTCTAAAATAATTCCCCTACATAAAAATCCCAAACATTTTGTCCTGTAATAACTATCCTAAGACCAATACCATACTACCAAGTGGCACCCTTCCTTAGACAACATTTTCATTATGTATTGAGCTTGATTTAAGATTTTATCCAAGGGTCCCAATCATATTTTTCTATGCTAGGTCATCAAGACTAAAATGGTAGGATCTCTTTTATATATTCTTAGAGTAGGTTCAAATCATATTTTACTAATATTAAGACCTTAGGATAGAATATTCATGCATGGCCATTTATACATATTCCCTAAAGTATTATGCTAAGTCATTTTTTGCTTATGTTTGTAGTATCAGGGAATCTTGAAGAAATGATGGGTGTCAAGTTGATGAGATTAAATTTGACAGTCACATGGAAATCATTTGAAGGTCATGAGGAAATTATTTGATGGTCACATGAATGTCAAATTTAACCTCAATAATAGTTAATTTATGGAATTAAATTTGGTACTTGCATGGACATCATTTGATGATTGTGAGGACATCAATTGATGGTTGTGAAAACATCAAATTTAACATCATAAAGTACCCATTTAGATTCAAATCAAGATTCTATATCACGTGTCCACTCTGGCCCATTTGATTAAAAAAAATGAGAGAGAGTTGAAATGTCCAAGATTTGTGAGAGTGACAAGTGTCACCATCATGGGAACCCATTATACAAATCCAATGATCTATGGGAAGAAGTAGAGAGCCCAATACACAGAACTCATAAGCCTTAAGTAGCCACCATGTGGCACACATAGGACGTAAATAAAAATAGGGAATGACAAGTGTCAATCACATAGGATTTAATGATCCAAAAGCATTAAAATCCAATGAACCATGTTAAACTAGTACATAAGGATCGATGATATAAGATCAACATGGAATTTTCAAAGATTATGGATTCAATCAATTAAGACCAGGAATATGAACATGTATGTGAGTAAGCAGTGAGGACCCAAAAATGGAACAAAAGAACACTGAGTTACATGGCATCTCAAAGGTAAAATCAGTGAGTATTATAAATTCTTTTAGTTAAGACCCTATAAATGCTTTCAAAGAAATACTTTATAAAGACATAGACAAACATGCAATACATAGTTTGGATTTGTCACGGCTAACAATAGTGCCACCAGTTATAAAAACATGGGTAGATAAATTTTTAACCTTCATGCATATGTTTGAGTTCCATTTGAAGGTGGCTAATTTGAAAAATCAACATGTTGTTCTCATAACATATCAAAGAGGCATGTTTAGTTTTGGTAAATGATGCATTTATTTCTAATTTGCATATAATTCAAGTTATAATTGTTAAAAATTGTTGTTGTCTTTATACACATTCACAAATTGCATATCTTTGGAAAAGGCTAATTTAAATAGATAATTGTAAGGAGACTCTTATAGGTTTTAGACCATAGTTATAACTACATGTTCTAACTATCACATGTATCGACCTTGCATGAACTTGGAGGATGAGGTGACCCCTTCCCTAAGTCTATTTAAATAATTGTAATCCAAATTAAATTTTTGTTAGATAATTTTGAATATAGGAGTAGCATCAATTTTGATCATCAGTGAATGTTTTTTTGTATGTTATTTCCAATTTTTGTGTAATTAGTTATTACTTTTTCTAGTTCTTTATTTTAATAATTTTAGTGTGTAAAATCTTAGAATGGATTCTTGATTATTTTGATTAATATACTAATCTTTAGATGTGCAAAAATTGTTGAAAGATTGGTAAAAATATTATTTAAGATAGTCAAGTTCAAATTGATTCATAATTTTGATTATGCATGAGTGCTTTCTTGGATGTAGTTTTATGTGTATGTGTGTAACAGCTACCTTAGACACTTCACTAGCCTAAGCCATAATCTCCTAATTAAGGGTGTGTAATAACTACCCTAAATGGATAAACCTTTATCTCAAGCTTGTGAATTTCATACATCTTTATCTCCTTAGACTTTTTATCTGTGTTTTATTGTATGTGCGTAATCACTGCTACCAACAAGCATATGTTCTTAGAGAACCTATCCTTTTATAAATTAATTAGGAAAGTGATTCCTTAAAACCATAGAAGATTTATTTTTTACCTTACCCTTCCATCCTTTTTGAGTTTGTTTTGAGATCTAACCACTTTATATTAGATTCCAATTCACATAGAGTTTCATAATCCTTTAAGAACCACACCTCCAGCCACAAACCTTGTCATAACCTACATGCCCTACCCACGATTCCATCAATAGGTTGAAATAAACTGCATACCTATAACTCATGCCCTAGAGTGGAGTTTTACCTCCATTGAGATCCTAAAATGTTAAAGGATATCTCATTATAGCCATGGTGTGTATAAAACCCATGCCAATAGTTAACTGGTGCTAGAAGGAGGGATAATGCCTCTAATTATACCAAAAGTTTTGAGAATGGATTGGCTTGACAAAGGACCCATAGATATCCTAGGTATTCAACATGATTTCTCCAATGACCCATTCAAATACCTTTTTAGGTTCTATTATAATCACCTAATAGATATTTAAGGGCATCTTTCTTCTTGTATATATGCTTTGCATGTTATGTATGTAAACTTGAGGATGTAATTTATAGGTTATTCCCTTTCACATTGGGATAAGAAATAAATGATTGTCTTGTAGAGTTATCATCTATTTCTATTACTAGTTGGAGTGATATCGAGGAATATTTTTTGATATGATTTGGTCCAAATATTAATGCTCATTCTTTAAATAAAAATTTAACACCTATGATGTTCTTTATAGGTATGTTGGATAAGAATTGTATGGAATCTATCCAAAGAGAAAGCTTGTTACTATGCCCAAACTAAAACATAGTGGAAAGGTTTCATTTTAATCCAAGCACTGTATACAAGGAAGAAGAGATATTAAATGGAGAGGATGATTGGATGATAAAAGAGGCAAAAGAATGTATTGCATCCATAAATGAAGAAATTACAATGTTACAGGAAAATTGAGGACCCAACAAAAAGAAGATGAATCTATCATGTTGATTCCATCTTGGTGTTTGATGAGATAATGAAACAAATAAATGATAGCAGTGAATAAATTATCAATTTAAATGAACATTTCCAACCTTTATAGTATCTCTATGAGATAACATATGCCCAAGTAGAGGATCAATTACTTTGCCTTGTGAAAAAAGATATTAGCTCTGAATATGGTGTTGATTAATCTTGTGACTATTAGTTTGCATTATAATCTCTATCATAAGACTTAATTGATGATTATATTCCTAAATTATTCTCCTCTGATCATGAAGGATCTAATATTGAGATTTTATATTATGTCATACCTGAGGCAGGTATGTATTTTTATCATGGGGAAAATGTAAAAGGTATGTTGGCTTCCCTCAATAATTTTGACTCTATTTTTGAGTTCCCTTCTAATGTAATTAATTCACATAGTTGTTCATGCCTTGATTTGATAGATGTTGAATTCAATTTGGTGCCTAACTCTAATGTACAAGACACTATGGTTAATTATGTGATTGATGAAGAACCCTCATGTGTGTGTGGACATCAGCATTACTCAACATTGAAGCAAAGACCTTTGATTACATATTAAATGCCCATGAAGTTACATATCTTCCAGAGCATAACTACACAAATTAACGGTAGAAAAAGGATCAATAACATGAATTAGATGAGATGATCCCTCTAGAATTAATATTTAATGAATATCTCACTCCTAAAATCAAAAATAATGAGCTCTAGGTAAGCCAAAAATTTATTCCTTATTTGGAAATTCAAGAGCCAATTCATTCAAATATTGAAGGTCATACTCAAAGTGAGAGTTTAGATGAAGTTTTTGAGGAATATGTTATTCGTGATGATACTTATGATTCTGATTCTATCTTTGAGAACCTTTCCTATACTAAGTTCATAGAGGATGATGACTTTCAAGACTGTAGGTCAGATCTAATATCCATCTCAATAGGTACTTTTGAGGAGTGTTTGTCTAGATTAGGTTCTCCTAAATACATGAGTAATAATGGTGAGATTTCAAAATGTATGTATCATAGGGAGGAGTTATTTATTTATCATGTCTAGGATGTCCCAATGAGTAACCCTAATTTTTTATTCTATAATATGAGGGAAATTCTCAAAATTCTACTGAATGAATACAAGGATGTTCCTACCTATTTTAGAAATTTAATGGGAAAACCTTGTTATTACAAAAGAGTGAAAATCATACCAATTTTTTTTTCCAAATCCATCCCCCATATTGTTTTGGGTTTTCTTTAGAGTAGGAGTAGGTTAGGTTTCTTGTTTTTTGTCATTTGCTTTCATAGATTAGTTTCCTATTTTCTAGATTAAATTTTAGTGCTTTCTTAGAACACTTGTTCTTTGCTTTTTTGATGATCAAAATTATGTTTCCTCTTATTATAACAAAGTTAAAATCCAAACCAAATGATCTTATGACTTGTAAAAAAGGGGAAATTTTAAAATTTTGACACTTCTGGACTAGTCTACAGATTAGGTATATTTCTATCTTTGAGTCTTTAGGATTATGGTAGGTAATAATGGATTATTATAAATGGTGTGACAATTGAATACTTTTACTAGGAATGTGGAAGTTTCTCTCAGAATACTTCATAAAAATTTAGAATTTTTTCTTGTTTTATTGGATCAAATGCACTTATCACATTAAATACCTACTGAAAGTGATAATTCTAGGTATAGGTGTAGCTAGTAGGAATGTTCTAATAATGATTTATTTTATAGTTATACCAACTCACAAGGGCTCTAGATATTCTCTTTCCCATTCAAAAGAGAAAAATAAAAACAAAATAAGAAATAACCAATGGAATCAAAAGAGCAAAATAAAATCTAAAGAAAAGTAAAAGACTCACATGATGAAGTAAGGTCAATGTACCACACATCATGAGCAAATAAAAATAATGGAATGAGAAGAGAAGGAGCCCAAGGTATCTCTATCAAGGATATGGATGCTTGGATAGAAGTATATCAATGCTTGATCTTCCCTTATTTTTGAGATTCAATGAATACTATAAAAAAACCTACAACCCCATCAAAGCCTTTGAAAAACACATCACAGCATGGGCTAGATAAACTACACATTTTGACACACACATATCTAAGAAAATTAGAAGGTGAGTATATTGTGTGAGTCTAGTTAGGAGTCTCTTTCATCTTTATAATTTAAGTGTTTTCCTATGGCATACTTCATGATTGATTTAGGATTGCAAACTAGAGTTATAGGTTCTTGAATATTCAGGAGTATTCCCCTTGTAAGTTGTCATTTGTTGTGCCCAACACCCCGCTTCTTTTCATAGGAAATGGGGACCCACTTTTTTAGATTATTATCTTGATTTTGAGCCCCTCTTATATATTTTTATGACAATATCATGATTTTTCCTCTTATAATTTGTCAAGATGGCATTGATATTAGTCTTCATATATTAAATATTTTATTCTATCAAGTTTTTTACCTATAGCTAATTGTTGTAGACTTATGTTTTTAGTATTTTCTCTTTATAAATTTTATTCTACATGAATTGGTGTTTGGGTTTATTATTTCAAACATTTTATATGATGTAATTTTCTCTTCATAGCATTTTACCTACAATAATTTTATCTGAAACAATTTCCCTAAATTAGACTTATTCTTGTGGACAATCTTGTCAATAGACTTTTATCGACAAGATTACCCTTTGGATCCTTTGAACCTATCCTTCAATAATTTTTAAATTAAACTTTAGCATTTTAAAATTTTCCTTTGAGACTTTTTAAATTCCCTTTTTCTTTTCCAACCAACCCTTTGGGATTCATGAAACTTGACCTTTGGCCTTTTTGAGATTACCCTTTAGCCTTTACAAAGTAGATCCTTTAGGAATTTTTTCATGGATAAATTCCCTATTAATTAGACCCTTTATACTATTTCAAAAGTACCCTTAAACATTTTGGAATTTCCCTTTAGAGATTTTGAAATACCCTTTTTACCTTGACAACCTAACTTTTGGATTTTTCAATATGTCCTTCAGTCCTTTTGTTATAGCCATTTTTCCTAATAGAATTCCTTCAGGACTTTTTCAATTTCCCTTCATCCCCTCTACACATATCCTTTGGACTTTTGTCCTAAACCTTTGAATTTTTGAACCATTCCTTCAAACATTTCATCTAAGACACTTTCTCTTAGACAATTTAATTCCTTTAAACATTTTTTTTTGAGATAATTAGATCTTCGAGAGAATTATTGCATACATTTTATCTAAAATAATTCCCCTAAATGATATTCCTTTGAGATTTTTGATAATGACCTTTCAACATTTTTAAAACTATCCTTCAGGACTTTTTTGGTTACCCTTAAAGTAATTTATAAGGGCCCTTTACCATCAAAATGTACCTATGAAGTAGATCCTTAGGCTCTTTTGAACATACCTTTCAAGAATTTTATCTCAAGCATTTTTACCCTACAAACCTATCCTTCAAGACTTTTATCCTAGGCTAGTTCCTTTGGAATTTTGTCTCAGACATTTTATCTAACACAAAAGACTTAAAATAATTCCCCCAAGGTCACATGCCCTTCAGACTTCCTGAACTAACCCTTTAGGCATTTTTGAAGTGATCGCTTTCCCTTTGAGACTTTGTCTCGAGACTGTTTCCATCTGAGACTTACCCTTTGGGACTTTTGTCTTGGGTCATTTCCCCTTTAGCTAATTCTTTCAAGACTTTTATTTTAATAATTTTTCCCTTTGACCAATTCCTTTGGATATTTTGTCTAAAACATCTTGCCCTTCATACCTTTTGAGACCATCCCTTCAAGCATTCCTTCAAATATTTTATTTGATATAATTGAGTCCTTAAGATAATTATTTTGGATGTTTTGTTTGAAATAATTCCCCTGCATAGAAATACCTAAACAATTCCTCCCATAAAAATTATCCCAAGACCAATACCATTCTTCCAAGTGGCACCGTTACTTAGAGAACATTTTCATTATGTATTGAGCTTGATTTAATATTTTATCCAAGAGTCCCAAATCATATTTTTCTATGCTAAGTAATCAAGAGTAAAACACAAGAACTCTTTTATATATTCTTATCCCAAGTCCAAATCATATTTTGATAATAATAAGATCTTAAGTTAGAATATTCATGAAAGGCCCTTTATAAATATTCCCTAAAGTATTATGCTAAGTCATTTTTTTCTTATGTTTGTAGGAGTTAGGAATCCTAAAGAAATGGCATGTGTTAAGTTGATGAGATAAAATTTATAGTTACGTGGACATCATTTGATAGTCATGAGGACATCATTTGACAGTCGTGTTAATGTAAAATATAATCTCAACAATAGATAATTTATGAAATTAAATTTAACTTCATCTAGATATCATTTGATGATTATGAGGACATTAATTGATGGTCATATGAACATAAAATTTAATATCATAAAGTACACATTTAGATTCAAATCAAGATCCTATGGTACATGTTCACTCAAGCCCATTTGATTGAATGATATGAGAGTGAGTTGAAATATAAAAGTTCCATGTGAGTGACAAGTGTCACCATCATAAGAGCCTAGTATATAGATCCAATGATCCACAAGAAGAAGTAGAGATCCTAGTATATAGAACAAAGAAACCCCAAGTAGCTACCAAGTGGCACATATATGAAGAAAATAAAAATAGGGAATGACAAGTGTCAATCATTTATGATTCAATGAGATAAAATCACTAAAATTCAACAAACTGCATTAAACTAGTACATAAGGATCAATTTTGTGGGATTAACATGGACTTTTCAAATATCTTGAATTCAATCAGTTAATATTAGGAATATGAACATGCATTTGAGTAAATAATGAGGACTTGAAAACATAACAATAAAAATATATAATTACATAGCATCTCAAAGGTAAATTTGGTGAGCATCATCAATTCTTTTAGTTAAGATCCTAGTTAGGAATCCTAAAGAAATGGCATGTGTTAAGTTGATGAGATAAAATATATAGTTACGTGGACGTCATTTGATAGTCATGAGGACATAATTTGACAGTCGTGTGAATGTAAAATATAATCTCAACAATAGATAATTTATGAAATTAAATTTGACTTCATCTAGATATCATTTGATGATTATGAGGACATTAATTGATGGTCATATGAACATAAAATTTAATATCATAAAGTACACATTTAGATTCAAATCAAGATCCTATGGTACATGTTCACTCAAGCCCATTTGATTGAATGATATGAGAGTGAGTTGAAATATAAAATTTCCATGTGAGTGACAAGTGTCACCATCATAAGAGCCTAGTATATAGATCCAATGATCCACAAGAAGAAGTAGAGATCCCGGTATATAGAACAAAGAAACCCCAAGTAGCTACCAAGTGGCACATAAATGAAGAAAATAAAAATAGGGAATGACAAGTGTCAAGAATATATGATTCAATGAGATAAAATCACTAAAATTCAACAAACTGCATTAAACTAGTACATAAGGATCAATTTTGTGGGATTAACATGGACTTTTCAAAGTTCTTGAATTCAATCAGTTAAGATTAGGAATATGAACATGCATGTGAGTAAATAATGAGGACTTGAAAACATAACAATAAAAATATATAATTACATGGCATCTCAAAGGTAAATTTGGTGAGCATCATCAATTCTTTTAGTTAAGATCCTATAAATCCTTTCAAAAGAATACTTTATAAAGACATGAACAAACATGAAATGCATAATTTGGATTAGTCATAGCTAATAGTAGTTCCATCAGTTATAAAAACATGGGTAGAGATATTTTTTACCTTCATTTATATGTTCAATTTTCATTTGAAGGTGTCTAATCTGAAATATCAACATGTTGTTCTCATGACCTATAAAAAAGGCATGTGTAGTTTCGATAAATAGTGCATCTATTTATAGTATGCATATAGTTTGAGATATAACTATTAATAATTACCACTATCTTTATACACATGTGCATGTTGCATACATTTGGAAAATGATATTTTAAATGGATAACTATAAGTAGACTCTTATACAATTTTAGACCATAGTTATAACTACATGTTTTGATTATCACATGTATTGACATTGCATGAACTTGGAGGATGAGGCGACCCCTTCCCCAAGTATATGTAAATAATTATAATCCAAATTAGATTTTTTTCATAGAATTTTTAATATAGTATCAACATCAATTTTGATCATCAGTGAATGTGTTTGTGTATTTTCTTTCCAATTTCTATGTAGTTAGTTATTACTTTCTTTGGTTGTATGTTTCAATAATCTTTAGTGTGCAAAATTTGTGAATGGATTCTTGATTAATTTTATTAATATACTAATATGTAGATGTGTATTAAATATTGAAATAATTTGTAAATATATTGGTTAAAATAGTCAAGTTCAAATTGATTCATAATTCTGATTGTGCATGAGTGCTTTCTTGGATGTAGTTTTATAGTGTGTGTAATAGCTACCTCAAATACTTTATTAGCTCGAGCCATAATCTCCTGATTAAGGGTGTGCAATAGATAACATAAAAAGAGTAACCTTTGTCTAAGGCTTGTCAATTTCTTGCATCTTTATCTCCTTAAACTTCTTAGCTATGTCTAATCATGTGTGTGCAATCACTGCTAACAACAGGCATAGGTTCTAAGAGCACTTATCCTTTTATAAAATAGCTAGGGAAGTGATTCTTAAAAACCATAAAATATTTATTTTCTAGCTTACTCTTTCCTCCTTTTTGAGTTTTTTGTAAGATCTACCCATTTTAGATTAGAATCTAGACACCCATCTAATTCACATAGAGTTTCATAATCCTTTAGGGATCATACCTCTATTTAAAAACCTTGTCAACAACATGCATGCCCTACCTACTATTCCATAAACAAGTTTAAATAAACTTCATACCTAAAACTCTTGCCCTAGAGTGGATTTTTACCTCCATTGAGATCTTAAAACATTAGAGACTGCCTCATTATGACTGTGGTATGTATGAAACCTACACCAACATATTTTTTTTGTAGTGGGAGTAAATTGAGGGATGTATATCTCATAATCACTTGGGATTTGATGAACGTATCTTGGGACATTAATTATTATTCAAACCAACCATTATGGACATTGGTGTGAAAGGTCTAAAATTAGGACTAACTAGTGAACCTGATTGGGTGGGTGAAAGTTTAGGTCTTCATTTGTTAGATATATGATTCCTTTTTATTTTTAATGGTTGAGTAAAAATTAAGCCAAATTCTAAGTTTGACATATTTAATATTGGAGGGATATCAAAATTGGTTTATCCCAACCTAATAAATATGTTATTAACATTTACAAATTATGGTCCCTCCTTATATTGCCAACTAACCTATTTATTCAAATTTACGATGCACTAAATAGGTTGATATGAAAATCCATCTTGTTTTAGGATTAAAAGGTTTAATCTAGGGCACAATTTTTAGGTATTTAGTATTATAAATAAACACATGGAGAAAATTAGTTGAGAAAGTGGTTGTTGCTTCAAAGATTCTTCATGCCAATCTATTGCCTCTACCAAATATTTATAAAAACCATCTTGAGATGGATATTCAAAATGATGTTGTTATATAATATTTATTTTGATTGAAATAAACATAATGGTTAGGTATAAAATAATTTGTTTTGAACTAGCAAGATACATCTTTGTTAGATTAATTATTTTATAAAATTATCTTATGTTTTTAAAATTATTTTCATGCAACTCTAGTTGTAACCTAGATTTATAAGATCATGGTGTGGAGTCTATGGAAAATATATTTAAAATGTTTCTTGTGAAATTTATTTGAATTTTTTTTATCTATGACAAATTTATTTAGCACATTCATTCACAAATAAATATTATAATATAAGTTTTAGCAATAAGAATAATCAAACCAATTATTACTCAATTTAAATAGCCTATAATTCACATGTTAAAATTCCATATACTTATAAACTTAATCTAACATCTCATGCATTACTCATAAATTGAGAGGATAAAATGTCATAACAAAATTACTAAAATTCCAAACCATTTTGAGATTTCGATTGAAAAATCTCCCTCTTTTGAGAGGTATTAATAATATGTATATATAAATCCAGATGGGAAATTACACATCTAAGAAAGTACATGAAAATTATAAAATATATTTTTTAAACTTAGGAAAAATATACAAACCATGCAAAAATATTACAATGATTTTAAAACTCAAACACTACTAAAAATATATTTTCTCCCAAATTAATTGCACTTTTCTTGAGCCTTTGAAGAATTAACTTAATAATTTTGGAAAGTTATTTCACATGATTTATAGAATTTTTTTATTCTATTCAATCTTATTTTAATCATTCTAAACAATGAATATGTTATATCCATCAACATTTCATGGTTTACCAACATGGTACAAAGAGTTCTTTTCATGGTTGTAACACGTTCAGCTTTATATTTGGCATAAATAAACAAGTCAATCACCTCATTTATTCCTCCACAATTGGATTCCAAAAAAAATACATTTAAAATATATACTAAATTTAGATACTTTGGGATCGAATTCTACTATGGATACTACCTTATAATCTATATAAAATATTGAAATGATACTAGCTTCTTGAAACAACTCCAAAATCTATATGTTGAATTATTAATAAAATTGAAGATGATTCCCATATCATATAAAAAACTTTTACATAAGCATATGTCAAATATTATCATTAGTTTTATATATATAAGAATATGTTTATTTGTCATTTAACTTTCCTAGTTTCACTTCCATTCTAACAATGTGATCCTAATATAATTTAACATTTCTCTACCAAGTAACAATTTTAATGTTTAATTTATAATTATAAACTAATAACTCATACAATGAATCCAAATATTTATCAACATGATCATTTATATTCTTAGGTACCACTTATTTTATCTAAGTTTCATGTATCAACATATTATGCTTCATCCTTTATATATATTTCTTTGCTAGTTCTCTTGTTATGGCCACCATAGACTCATGGTCTTCTGAAAATTCATCTCTTTCATTTGGTCTAGATTTTATTTTATTTATTAGGCTGAAAATATCTTCTTATGCCTCATATAGTGTGGGAGTCTTTCATTTTGTTATATCTCTTTAGTAAATCTCTTGATCTTCCCTATGTCCTTATCAAAATATAGCTCAGACTTTGATTCATAAACTATTATTATTTATCTCCTCTTAAACTTAGTATGTTTAAAGTTTTCAATCTAATTTTCATCTACTTATGACATGGAAATAACTATGGATTTAGGTGGTATGGCCAATGTTGATGGTGATGAATGGAGTGGAGTGGACCTAGGAATAATGGAAATGGGTTCAACTAGAATAAAATATATAAATGTA
Organism: Torreya grandis; assembly: GCA_037957365.1. Lineage (NCBI taxonomy): Eukaryota > Viridiplantae > Streptophyta > Pinopsida > Cupressales > Taxaceae > Torreya > Torreya grandis. Next base: position 1,520,723 of record JARHVA010002754.1, on the reverse strand, counting down.
TTGGATACAATGGTGTGATTGGATATGGTATGGTTAGGAGATGGAACTTGGGAATCAGTGGTGACATGTGTTGGATAAATGAACTAAGTTGTTTCAATATAATAAATGGATCATGTGTAAAAATATATGAGGAATATTCCCATTCATATTTGGATCCATGGGATTTTATATGGAATGAAAAATAACACTAGGTATCTAATCCAAGATATTGATCTTGGATGTAGGCAATATATTCAATGTGTCTACTATTGGAAATGTAGCCTTTGTTTTAAGTGGTACCTACTTATATGGAATTTCCTATCCAATGTTTATTTTATGACAAAAAAATGAGGGAAATTTGTCATACTACTTGAGAAAGGGGTGACCTATGCTTGTGTAATAGGTTGATCTTGACTATCAATATGCAACATAAAAAAATTGGGGTCATTATGTAGAAGTCCTTGGTGCCAATTACCTAGTATATACTCTAGTGATCTCAATAATTTTTGGGGGAAAACATGGGTTTAAAATTATATTTGGTGAACCAATAAAGGAGTTTTAATTTGAACATCAAATGGTAAGGCATGTAAGGATAAGAATGGGAAGTTTCCACTATTTTTTCACTAGTTGATAATGTAAGTGGACTACCAATAATTTAAATTAAAGGATAAGAAATATGAATTTAAATAGAAGGTGGAACAAGGGTCTAAGTTACCTCTTACATTAAAATTATTATTTGAGAAACATTAAAAGTAGGGCTTCCATGTATAAATTCATTTATCAAGTATGAATCTATGTTCATAGAATCATCCTTACCTCTATATGTGTCTATCCTCTCTTTTATTGCTTTTGGTCACTTGGTGAATTATATGAGAAGTTATAATTCTTTTGTTTTGCATCTTTATCATTAATTAATCATTATTAACATTTATTTACACCCAATTATGGGGGTGTGGATGGTTATTATACACTATTTATATTTTTCCCATCACTAAATTAATGTGTGCTTTTACATGTTCCATAAGATCCCATTTCATTAGGTCATGGTCATCCAAATTGAAGGAATACTTGTTGGATCTTGTTTTACATAATGCAAACCATATCTTGAAAATGTTTTTGCTGACTTTGTATGGCATTGGATGCCACAAATATTTATTATTTTCCTTATGAACCCCACTAAATCCATGGATAATTTGGTAATAAATATCATTAAATATTATATTTTTAGGAACATATATGGGTAGAGATTAAAAAAATACTTCAATTATAATCACAATGAAATCTAGGTAATACCAATAGTCTCCCATGTTTCTAGAAAATTTTGTGATCTCTTCAAAAATTCTTGGCATTGGTATTTAATTAATTACTTATAATACTAGTGGATAAAAACACTCACATATTTATTTGATAAACATCCTAAACATGGGTGCATATAAATAAAAAAAATTGAAGTGAATAATTGTTCTAAAGGAAAGAGTCCAAAATGGAATCCTTTCAAAGATAATTGTAACATAAGAAGTGTCAAACAAATAGAAAATCATATAGAACTTAAATCCATCTCTACTCCTATAACATGCTTCCTCAAATAATATTAAATAATATCCTTGATGGTAGGGACTTGTTTATCATTTATGATAACTTATAGCAAGGGAACCCATATCTTATTAACATATGAGATATTAATGGCCCCATATAAACTATTCATCAAGGCTATACCTATCTATACATCAGGAAAAAAATATCATGATTGGAATTTTATCTATATCTTCCTTATTGACACAATATTAGAGGTCTTATAACCAATATTTTATAATAACTCAGATTATAACCTAAATGGATGAAATTAGATTTTGAAATTGAGAAAAATGGATAAATTCATGTATAGTTTATACTATATACTTAGTAGTTTTTGGCTTCAAGATTAGTAATTTTAATTTTAATTCACTTAGCCATTTATTTTTAGATATTTAGCCATTAGCTTTTAAATCAAAGACTACTGACTGGCTTCTTTTACTTTTTTCACATAGATACCTGACACTTTTCTTATTTCATGTAATGACTTTCATGGCTCTTGATAAATCCAACCCATTAGAATAAGTGTTTATACACTTAGTCAATTTTGTGATTTTTAAGGAAGACACATGTCACATTTTTATTCAATATTAGTTATATCTTTCTCTTCAAAGTTACTTAATGCCATGTGTCAATATACTAGTAATATCAGGCCCATTCAAAATGCCTTCAACACTTAGTCAATTTTATTTGATGTTGCCCAGTTGGGAAATTAAATCAATAATGTTAAAGGATAGTGGGTTAGTGGGATGATACCACATGAAACAATCCCATTACTCCACTATCCAAGATATTTTAATACAAATTGTAAATCCTCTAAGCTATTGGGTTAGTAAAATGATTCTATGTGGTGAAATCCATCTACTTTGTAGGACCTGGGTGATTTGTACAGTCCTAGTGATGATGTCATATCCTAGGGAAAGTGGGTGATAAAGATTAAACCATGTGATTTAATCTTGTTGCAATGCAACCCTTAGTAAGATCCATGCAAGAATCAAATTTTTTCAAAGCCTAGGTAAGTGAGATTATGATGCATGGTGAAATATTTCCTCATAATGTAAATAATAGTTAGCATGTGTATAATTCCCCAAGATAGGAAATGAAAGAGGGAGGAGAGACCACATAGCCATATAATGGTAAAATCAATCAATAATTCTAAATCTTATGATTATTAAAAAATTTCCAAGTTGTAAAATGGGACCCACAAAAGCAAAACCAATTGTGTAATGAAGGAAAAGAAAGGAGAAGCCATGTGTAAAAGACCCTATCATAACTAAGGACACATTTACTATACAACAAAAAAATCATGAGATTAAATTATATGGCTTGTCTAGCCATCAAAACCATCAAGAGAATGAGAATAGACTATTCATCCAATTTGATTTGTAAAATTAAATCATAATCCAACTAGATCATGAATGAGATGGGAATCATTACCTTGGGCTATACATTAGGATTAAGCATGAAGCATAAAGGATAATGGCTCTAATCACATAATAAGTGGTTAAATAGCTATCTGAATGCAATCTCAACTAAATTCCCCATCAACATTCATTCTTGATTTGGTCCAACATAGTCCCCGATATTTTCATGATGTAGTAGAGTGGAATTCACCCCTAGTGGACTAAAATTGGTCGTGCCATATTGATGATTATTGCAACTTCCCCCCTAAGTAGGTGAATTTTTATTTCCATTTTAAATCTTTAGGCCTACATGTCTATATAAGATCATATCTTATACCATAATAGAGAATATCTCTTTGTGGATTGTGAAAGGAGACATATAGAACCCAAAAAAAATCTTTTGATTTTTAGGATATTCTCTTCCCTTTTCCTATTTTTATCCTTGTTGTTACATAGTTATTTTATGAGTCTTTGATGATTGTAATAATTCAAAGAAAATATTGATCAAGTGAAAAATCCTGATAATTGGAAGACTATTGAGATTTTGTGATCATTCTTTGCACATTTTTATGGTAGTTATGTCCTTTATTCTTATAGTCACTCTCCCTCCTAGACTCTTGTATTGTCTTCATTTTGAGTTGTGCTATGTTTGGATCAACTAAATATTATTTTAAAATGGAGTTCATTTAGTCAAATAAATTCAAGTTCATTTTTGTTTATAATAGGCATTTTATCTCTTTATCCCTAATCTTTTGCTCATTATTTATGATCAAATTAATCTAGGACATAACAATCTAAATTTAACTATATATCTTTATTGATTTCATATTTATATATCAAGTTTTATTATCATTATTACGTTGTTTCACTTAGTGGTATGATAAAATAATGAGGGAAGTCAACTTGTTTTAGATGATAAATCTTAGAAACCTAATTTCTATTGGAGGCCAAACCTTGCAAGCATATCCTAAGTGAAGCACATGGCCATTTTTAAATCCATTAGTCATAGTTATTAGTGTATAAAATCCTTAAAATTAGACCCCTTATATGGATTAGTTCACATAAGCTAACTAAGTGAAGACTAACATACCAAGACATGGTACATTTAGACCTTGGGGAGGTGTTTTTTTTATGGGATCTCTCCCTCCTTTTAGGAGAGGCCAGGGATTAGAAACCCCTTTGTCTAATTATTGGCTGAATTTTAAAATCTACATCAACATGTTTCTATCACTAAAATGAATCTTTAACCATGATTTTAATTCATTAGTTAAAATCTCCAGCTAAGGCATTTCAAAATCCTTCTATCTCACTAATCTAAACCTTGTCTTAAGATGGAGAATAGAAGGATTGATACCTAATCAAAAAAATTTGGGGATAACTTGGACCTCTTAGAAATCCTTGAATATAGAATACTAAAATATATATCTAATAAATGGAAATGAAGATTCAAACCCATCTAGTCAGTTAGTAGTTCACTGATTGCTACATCTGCCCCTTTTATTAACTACTTCATAATCCCCTAGTCTTTACCAATGGACAACATGGATTAGCTTAAACTAGGAATCTATTATCTTTTGGCTATCTCAGGCATGGCTCATGATTTTCCTAAGAATATAGACAAATTTGGTTCTAATTTCATAGTAGGAGGTATCCAAATAGCTGAATAACATATCCAAGCCTTTAAAGATGCCTTAATTAGAACCCATGTCTAACATGAAGATGTTGCTTGTAGAATATTTCATTGCTCTTTGGGGAAGCAACATATGATTGCTATCTTGGTTTACCCATTAGGTACCTAGGATAATCTATAAATAATATTTTTAAACCACTTTTGACTCCCCATTAACCCTGTAGTCCTATATCATCAATTTGTAGCCACCAGGAGAGAATAAAAGGAACCTATGAGCATATTCAACACTTGATTCCACATTCTCTACCAATGTTTGAAATACCCTAACTCTAAAATTTAAATAGATTCTATACAAACCTACCTTAGGGCTATAGATTTAATGACTTCTATGTTACTTAGGAGAACTCTAGTAGCTCTGGCATCATTATATTTGGATTATAATGAATATATTACATTAACTAATAGATGGTGTTGTAGGGCTATAGAATTGGCCCTTTTCCTTAATTGGGTTTATTGAGTGTATAAAACTAAATACCAATGATTAATCATGTCTTAAAACATCATACCCATCTAATAAATCCTATCTCAGTAGCCTTGCATGTAATCCCCAATCTAGTTTATAATTTAACCATAATGAATGATATACCTAATGGTTTACTTTACGTGCATCCCAAAAATGTAGTCCCCTAATCAAACATCCAATAACTCCTTTATATGTCATATCATAATGGTATTATTATGTCAAGTGATAGTGGGTATGTCACATATGTTAAATCTCAATAGGAAATTTCATCCTACTTGATTCCCAAATCACATGCTATCAATGAACACATCCATGCACCTACAACTAACCTACAACCTCAATTATCAAACCAACTTAGTAATGTCATATATTCTAAAGTGAGAAATATCAAAAAATTGTTTCAAAATTTATCTAATGATATGAAAAACCTATGTAAGTAGGGTCCTCAAAATTCCAATCAGAATACTAATAACTAGTCTCAATGTAGGAATTTCAATTTCTAAAGACCTAATAGGTAATGGAATTCCTAAATTAATAATGAAAATGTGCTTATTCCCCTTGAAAATGGAATCCATAGTAACAATTCCCCCCACTCCATGAATTTAATGGACTTGGACTTAAATACTTTCTATATATTACATAATATAATAGACCATGTAGAAACCAACTGCATGAAATTCATAGACACTATCATGTCGTAAGCATCTAAGATATCTCAAGGTCTTCAACACTTCCATTTTGACATACACTAATCCCTTCAAGGGTGGATTCAAGAAATTTATGAATATATAAAGGCCTATAAATCCACTACTAGATCCCCTAATTTTTAAATAATCATGAAAACTATTGGTAGCAAGGATAATCTTCCCATTAAGACATTCTACATGGGTTGCAAACCTAGTACCAGTGAGGAAAAAGAATGGAGAGATCATATTGTGTGTTTATTTATATAACCTCAAAAATATTCTAAAAAATATAACTACCCCTTGCCTTCATTAGATAAAGTGTTTAATATTATAAATAGTTCCAAATAATGTCCTTCCTTGATGGGTATTCAGGGTACAATAAAATGGTGGTTGATTATGAAGATAGAATCAAGATAACTTTCACTACCAAATGGGGCACTATTTTAACCTTTTAAGACTTGAAAAGTGTAAATAATATTTTTATTAAATAGATGAGTGGACTAAATTAGGGTAATAATATGTAGTAATATATCACATTGATTTTGTATAGAATTGACTAGATTTGACTTTTTTTAAATAGTAATAAATAGTGTAAGAACTTAGTTGGAAAACAACTGAGGTATATGATATGTGTTAAAAACTAAGGTAGAAGATGATATAAGTGTTTAAAATAGGATCCTAATGTTATAACCTCTCTTAAACAATAGCACCTTAATTGGACAATAGTTTCATTATTATAAATGTGGTGGTAGTGTCCTTATATTAGTGGTAGTGTCATCTATGCAGGATTATCCCAAGCTTCTAATTGCACCTATGTCAAGATATATGAGGTATATTCCTACATGAATGTGTTATAAAACCCTATATATTTCCTATTGTTACCAAATTTGTTATCCAACCCTAATCCTCTATGTGGCTAGGTTATCTGGTTGATACAAGTTGTAAAGTGTGTTTGTTAGTGGGGTAGGTTGGACATCTTCAACACCTCATTGTGATGAAAGTTTCCTAAATACCAATACTTCAAGGAGGGATTAAGTTAGATTTATTTATCCCCACCTAAGTGATATAAAAATTAAAATTGAATCAATTATGATACTAGTATTGAGTGCCTTAAATGTGTTTGATACTCTAGAAAGTTGGGTAATTTTAACTTAAGACCACTATAGATGGTAGTATGCAGAAGTAGGTTATAATAGGGATTTATAAACTTAATTATGCATAAATTTTACTAAGTTTTAATATGTATTTTGCATCATATTTACATCCAATGGTTGGAGAGATATAATTCATGGATTTATATTGTTATGATGCTTATGTGGGTGATAAAAGAAGATTAGACCAACCCTATGAGGTTCTAGATTTAAAAAGATATCTATCTATTAAAATGATAGGGAAAGGACATTAACACAATATTTGGGAAATTAATCCCAAGTGTCTATAGTGTAATTATTATGGTTCTAGAGTCCAAGTGGAAAAACACTAATCATGAAGGTCCAAGATCAAGAAATGGGGGTCTAGGACTACTTTAGGGCTGATTAGGGATGCCTATGACCCACATGAAGGATAGATAATTATGATAATAGGATATAAGATATGTATAGGGATAATAAATGGATAGGTAGTATCAAGTAGTACTCTTGAAACTAAAATACCACTTTTATGTTATTGCATTCCCCACCCTTTATTCTATAAATGTAGTAAAGTGAAATGACTAGGATAAAGGAAAAAGAAGCATACCTAGACTTACCTAAAGGGTGAAGTCTATGAAGATAGGATTGCATATGTGAATCATGATCCAATGTGTGTCCTACTAGTGAAACATACATAAATCAATCCTTACTTAAGATATATCAAAAACAAAATACTAAGAGGAGTAAAGAAGCAAAACCTAAGTAAAACTAGGTAAAATGATAGGAGAGATGAAAGGAATGAATACACCTTAGTGGGTACGTGAACCAATTCATAAAACTGGTGATAACTTATTTGTGTGCATGTATATAGTGATCAATTAGTGAATATCTTAGATTGAACTAATATCTTAATCAATCCTCATGTGTAAGTAGATCAATAACTCCATCTCATTTTGACTCCATCATTGCCCACCCTTGCTTAGTGGATCATGACATGTGAATATCTTGGATTGGAATGATGGTGTGCCTAAACCTCTCATGTAGGTGGCTCAATAACTCAAGTAAGATATGAATCCATCATTGCTCACCTATGTGTAGTAAATTCATCTACAACTAAAATTGTGTGATGTAAATAGAAATTTCTAACTAGGTATGTATAACAGGGTATGTTGGTTCTACAACCACTACATTAGGTAGCTTTGCCCCACTCAATAATTCTAACCATTATAAATTAAGGCATGAAACTAGTGTGTAACCTAGAATATGATCTCAAATGTATATAAATTAGATAATGACATGGAATTTGTCTTTCCATCTGATCAACTAGTGTGTAAGTGATCATATGGAAATAATACACCACACACATGCCCCCAAATTTTATATATGAGCATATAGATTCTAGAATAGGTTATAATAATCTATATCTAGGTATATAAACTAAATATTGGAAAGGTCATGCCCATTCATGATGGCCCCAATCTGAGAAAACTATTATGAATCTGAGCTAAACTGGTATGAATCTCAATAAAATTGAGTATCCCTAATAAATATATAACTAAACTTATGAAAATGTATTTTATCTATTGTAATTTTATATCCAATCTAGGTATATCTTAGACATTAGTTCCATTATTAGAAATGTGGCACTAGTGTCCCAATTTAGGTGCTAGTGTCCTTCTAGTCGTATTTATGTGAAATTGTAATGCTCTCTATGTCACTATTTTTCCACTATGTTTACCTAAGTTTGATTATTTTTAATATGATATTATGTGTTGAAAATTTATTATGAATGAAATATAGGAGCTTGATCGCTATGACAAACCCATGTGAATGCCCCCTCTTTTGAGGGGATTTATTGAACCTATGCAATAACTTTCTTCAAGAGAAAAATCTTTGTAAGATGTGTGTTAATTGAATCATAAATGATAAATGTGTAATAATATAATATGATGTGCATACATAACATCATAATGTAAGACAATCTGAACATAAGTTTATAACTTAATATGTATGTCATGTATAGCATTAAAAAAGGTGTCAAGATATCTATAAAAATGTATGTAACAATAAATCTGAGTAAGAACTGGGTAGTTACCTAGGGGGATGGGGAATGATGTCCATCACAACACCCAAGTAGGAAGGGAAGAGGTATAAGGTCCATCATGGAATCTAAAACTAGAGTGTGTAACAAGAAATAAACAAGTGTCATATCTATGATGCATCCAAGAAAGCATTTATAAAAATGCAAAGTAGGCCAAGGGGCCAAAATACAAGGGACATGGGCACATGTCACTAAATATGAGAAAACAAGACATATAAGGACATGTTCAAATGTCCACATATGTAAGCAAAAATCATGTTGGATTACAGCCACATATAAGGACATTTTTAAATGTCTGCATGCAAAATCAGGAAGGCACACATAAAGACATGGGCACATGTCCAAATCATACATACTATGAAATAGAAGTGGTGTAAAGCCAAAAAGTAATGGAATTTTAAAATGCCCTTGAATATAATAAGCATAGAGATAAAATAAATTTTAAACTAAGAAATATAGAAATGAATTTATGCATGAACATGGAATAAAGATTTGTATAAGATCTAGTATGTACATATGTTGAGTCTAAAGTAGTAATAGCTAGCAAAAAATCTAAGTAAGTTTAGCATGATCAATATCAATGTGTAAAAATGCTAAATTTGTGATGTGGGGTATAGAAATATAGAACCTGGTAATCAAAAATATGTATAAGGTGACCTCAAATGGGTGAATGTGTCAAATGAAGAACCCATGTATCTATGTATATGTTCTTAGTGGGTAGATGATAGAAAATATAGATCAGTGTAGTAGATTGGAGTCTTGTATCAATATGAAATCACTCAAAAATAACAAGTGAAGCATGTATGTATAGTAAAATGGACTATACTAAGATAACATGTGTAGTGTTTGGAAAATATAATAAGTCTAAACATAGAAATGCATACAATCTATAATTTTGTGTTTTCTGAGCAAGTATTTGAATTTTTTTGTGTTTTTTGACATATTATATTATTTTTTATTTTTTTGAATATGATCTATGTATAATAAACATTAAAATGAACTATGTAAAAGCAAAAGAGAGAAGTAAATTATGTATAAGAAGGGAGTAACAATGCTAACCAATGGGTCTCGTGGGAGACTCACTATCAATGTGGCTTGTGTTAAATAAAGGAACTGTGATCATGTGTATTGTGTGAAAGGGAAAATATGGTCCCAAAATATATTGTAATAAGTGATATATATCTATGACTACATATGGAGTGGTGATAATAATCCATGACACTAAATGTGGTGTCCTTTTAACTATAGGGGTCTTAGGGACCCATTTAGTAGAAGTTATAAGTGGTATAGGTGCCCTATGCTGAGAACCCCAAGAACTCAATAATATTGATGTCATTATAAAATAAGGAGAGTGATTCCCTCTATAGTATGCAACATATGTCTAACATGGGGGTCTCTCTAATAATGGTATCTATGGGAGAGTATGTGTATGTGGAAACACTATAAGATTAAACCTTGCTTACACTAAAGACTCTAATAAAATATATGGTGTATTGATAAGAACTATACTTGGAGATGTAACTTATAACTATGTTGTAATTGGTACTTGTGTTGTAACTAGTATGTTATAATTGGTAACTAGGTTGTAATTGGTAACTATCATGTAACTACTTTTGGGATAGGTAGAGGACAATCATATGGAAGACCCTCAACTATGATCATTTTATTTACATGCATATATTTTAGGCATTTATACACTATGTATGGGATGTCTCATAGTTTTTATATCCATTTCCTACCTAGTAACATGTCAAATATGTTATCACTAGATACTACTAAGAATCTAGTGGCCACATGTGTTGGTCCAATCTATAGTGGAAGTATAATCTCCCCAATGGAGATATAAACATAACCATTGAAACCATTGATAATTATGTCTAAAGGGGATATATATTTCTCTAAATAACCCAAATGTTATATAAGTGTGATAGTTTACATGATAAATCTTGACCTATTGTCAACCATGACACTATGTATAAGATGATTTATGCAAGATCGTACAAAGAGTGCATATAAATATATATCATCATCAACAATATCATCCTATAATAAATTGATGAGTGTTTTAAATATAATTATAGTGTGGTACACACTAATGATATAATTTAGTGGGTGTTTCTCCTTTGTTGTAGCGTGATATGAAGCTGGTGGTGGATGAGCCAAATATGTGTAGTGAACACCTAAAGTTTTCCATACCTCATTTTTTATGATTTGTAAATGGATATAATAATATTTTCAATGCCTTAGCTTCTATTTTTTTTACTTGGGGTGCTTATATGGGTGTGCCTACATTATTAATGTTAGCCTTAATCAAATATTTTATCCTTTAAGCTGATGCATCTATTTATTATATGTCTTGGTGCCCTGTGATGTTCATAAAATGCATTATAATCATAGTTATTTGGAAGAAAATTTGTCATATAAACCTCTTTTATGGGAGGAAGGGATATGACATTGCATTTTAAGAGCTACTATAAATTCACATGATAATTATTTTATAAGTTTGGTAAAAACTTTGCATGGAGGAGTTGATAAAACTAGGTGAGGAGATGGCTCTGAATCTATGATAACTATGGCCTTTGGATCACTCTTATTTTTAGTGGCCCTTACCTTGTATGGAGGAATACTATAAATCTTATCAATTTATATTGATACACTAGTATATTTTAGTTTTCCCATTGAGATAAGCTTGACTTATCTTTCTTTCACTGTGTGGCACAACTTTGTGAAGGTTGGAATCTTCTTAAACAAGATAGCTTCATGTAATGATGTTAGAATACTCTATTTGAAAATGTCCTATAGATATTTATTTTCCATGGGGATAGTATAATTAGATAATATTGTATTATATCATAAGATTTATTCTACAATAGTCTCATTTAATTCTTGTTTCGATTGTGTAACTTAAGCATATGAGATCTTATGACTAATGTTTATGGATAAGTGTGCTAAAAACATGTATACCAAAGGATTGAATGTGGTGATAGACTGATTTGATATACCATAAGATAAATATAAGGCATAATCCTTTAAAATTCATGGGAATAAATTAGTGAAGATCTAATCATTGGACACATAGTCCAAACATGCTACACGAAAATCTCAGAGATGGTGCTCTAGGTCACCCTTACCATCATACAATGTAAGATTAGGTTCCATGAATCTGGATGGTAAAGGAGTTATAACTATGTGATGTGCCAAATGTGTATGTAAAATAACATGATAATCTAAGGTATTTGATGGCATAAAGGCTCCCTACTCAATATTTAACACCTTAGCCTAGAGAGTATGAACCTCATGCATAAGGGTCTAGAGTGGAGGAACTAGCCATAGGAGTTGTAGTTGTCACTAAAGGTTATTAAGTTACAATTGGTTATTGTGCTACTTGAGTTGGCCCCAATGTAAGTGTAACAATGTTATTAATTGGGTGAATTTAAGATTGACCAATGTTTTATTTATTCTTTATTTCCATTATGGCTTGTAAAATCTATGCATGATGATCAAATGGATAGTCCAAAAGTATATCTCTAAAGCTTTGTATGATCTCATCCTTATTGACAATTAGGTTTTCATTATTAATTGGAGGGAGAGTGTCCTCATTTCCAACTTGTATATCATATCAATGTTGATTATATTTCTCATCTTTGAATGCATTATCATTTAAATCCACATAATCAAGGTGTGTAGTATATTAATGAAGAGAGTTATAATTGGTCCCTTGTCCATGGTATAAGCTCAAATAAAAGGAATTTTAACATGCTTAGTATGATTACCACCTAGCCAATAACTTATTCTTGATGGAAGAGAAATAGAATTTTTAGATGGAATATAGTAAACAAATTGAAATAGGGTTTCTAAGATATAATATATAAAATTTAAAAAACTTATAATAACCAATGAAACTAGGAAAAATAAGGATACAAACCTTATGAGCATATAGGGTTAGGGTTTGAGTAATGTTTAAAGTAAGTTAGGTTCACCAAATATTTTAACCTGTTAGGACGTAACAAGTGTAAATTCTATGTATTTTAAATATTTGAGTAAACTAAATTAATGTAATAATATGCAGTAAATATAACTACCAATTTTTTATATAATTGAGTAGCTTTGAATTTTCTAAAAATAGCAATAAATAGTTCAAGTAAGAAATTTACTAGAAAATAATATAGATAAATGATCTATGTACTATAAATTAAGGTATAATTTGGTCTGAGTATTATAAATAAGATCCCAATGTCAGAACCACTCTTATAAAATAGCACCATTATTGTAAATGTGGTGGTAGTGTCTTGATATTGGTATAAATGTCCTCTATGTAAGACTATATTGGGCTTCTATGTGTACTTATTTCTATATATCTAATGTTTGTTCCTATGTGCACAAGTTATAATTCCCTATATATTTCCTATTTTTATTGAATTTGTGATCCAACCCTGATCCTCCATGTGGCTATGGTATCTAATTGATACAAGCTCAAAAGTGTGTTTTTTAGTGGAGTAGACTAGACATCCTCAACACCTCACTATGATGAGAGTGTCCTAAATAGAAATAATCTGAGGAGGAATCAAAACCAATGTAGTTATCCCCGCCTATGCATTGGTGCAAGTGTAAGTAAATATAGTATTATAGTGGCCTTGAGTGCCTTGAATGTTTTTGAGACTAGAAATATGGGTAATCTAAGCTTAGGACTATTATAGATGGTAGTATGTAGAAGTAGGGTTGAATAGGGATTGATAAATTTAATTATGCAGAACTTGTTCTGAGTTTTAATTTTATGTGCACAAGTTATAAAACCCTATATATTACATATTTTTATTGAATTTGTAAGCCGACCCTAATCCTCCATGTGGCTAGGGTATCTAATTGATACAAGATGAAAAGTGTGTTATTTAATGGGGTAGATTGGACATCCTCAACACCTCACTATGATGAGATTTAATTACATACCAATACTCTAAGGGATTAATCCAAATGTAGTTCTCTCCACCTAGGTGTTGGTGAAAGTGTAAGTGAATCTAGTATGATAATAGCCTTGAGTGCCTTAAATGTGCTTGAGATTAGAAATATGGGTAATCTGAGCTTAAGACTATTGTAGATGGTAGTATACATAAGTAGGGTAGAAAAGGGATTGATAACCTTAATTATGCACAACTTGCTAAGAGTTAAATTTTTTATTTTGCATCTAAGTTACATCTAGTGATTAGAGGGATATAACTCATGTATCTATACCTTTTTATTCTTGTGAAGGTGATAAAATAGGTCTAGGACAACCCTAGGAGGTTATATATTTGAAAATATATCCATTTTTGAAAAATATACGGAAAGGACATGTAAATTTTTCCTATCAATTCCAAATTCCACCCCTTATAACTCAAAACTTTTCTTGGCATTGTTACAAGCTTCTTCAGTGATTAATCTCCTTGTAAAACTATGTATTTTAACCTAAAAGAGACAATTCTTGTATTGAAATGTTAAATTTGGTGTCATAAGGCCAAAAAAAATCCAAAATACCTTAAAATACATTCATATTCATCAATTTAATTTAGTTATAAGGTTTCATGCATTAAAAATATCATTTTATGCAAGTTTAAGCATTGAAAAGGCCTCCATTAGATACCACGTGTCAAATTTGGCACCGTAACAATGTAAAGAATAATATTTTTTATAATTATCTCCTTAATTACTCATTTTCATCCTCTTCATGCCTTAAATTAGTGTTTTCAAGTCTTAAGTTGGAATAAAAGGCAAAAGAAAGGCCTTTTCTATGTATTTTCATACAAGGAGTATGGAATTGTATAGATTTTACATATAAATGAGGAAAATAATTTGAACATGAAAAAATTATAGGTATTTAAAAATATATTTAAGGAAAAAGGATTAAAAAAATTCCCAAATTTGGTTCACATACTATGCCTTGCTTCTTTGCACATAATGAGATCCCTTCAAGGTTGTAGATGGTACAACCATGAGAGAAAAAATCAAGGTTTGAAATTTTATCCAGATAAAGTAGTCTCAGAGGGAATATAGATATTGAAATTGGTTATAAATTTGGTCTTATATCCTTTATGAACCATCCCTTTGAATTCAAGTCACTCACTATGTCTCCTTCATCCAAGCAGACAGTCAGTTTTCTGAGTCTTCTCTTCATATAGGCATAATGGAAAAATAATCAATATTATGGAGTTCCTAAATATCATAAATAATATTTTTATGGTATTCATCATTTATATTTCACACATATTATGGTCATATGGATCTCATGAAGTCATAACAATGAAAATCTATAGTTTACAAGCATGTAAAAGAGATTTGTATGCTCCAAGAGAGAGAAACAGCATCAAGATTTGTTGGATTCTTATTTAAAGGGGTTTCATTAATATTATATCTTACATAATTAAATATTATCAAAGCTTTATTCAAATATTCATGGAGAGGAATCCATCAATGTGTTCTTAAGCGTTCTCATGGAGTCATTGTTTAGCAAACTTTAAGGTTTCTTAACATTTGTTAAAGATCTTAGTAGACTCCTAGGTTTCAATTTTAGCATCTTATGCTCCTTCAAAGGCCTCTAAATTGATATGTATTGTAGAGGATATGCTTATGTCTTCCTAAGACCATTAAAATGGAGCCAACATAGACTTATCATGTTATAATCACCTCCATTTTATTTCATAAATCTTCATTGTCTTGTCACTGCCATTCCTCACTATGGTAAAGCTTATCTTTCCATTTTATCCTCAATTTCATGGTTTCCCATCTTCCATCAGCATACCAAAACCTTCCATCCACCTTCATCTTAGGTATTAATTTAAAAATAATAATTTAAGGACCATATAAGCATCATGATCATTCAAGGAATGTCAAAACCTTAGAAACACTTCTAGATAGTCAAGATCTTTAGCTATAGCCAATGGAAGGTTATGACAGTCAAGAGCTTTCATGAAGATAAAAAGGAAATAAATACTTCAAGACATATCTTTCAAGGTCTTGATTAATTCCTCTCCCATCAAGTTGCATAAGGATTAAAGGCTCATGTTCATTTTTTTTGACGTTATTAAGGTCTAGCTCCACATTTTTCATACAAGTATCATGGGATCTCCACCTGCAGCCATGATAGCAAAGGGTGAGATCAAAGATTCAATATTATACCAAATAAGGGTATTATAAGAGAGTTGAGATAATGTAGAGATTAAATGGGAAGTGAGATGATTTTAGTAGTGATGGAGGTCTGTTGGTACCAAATTAAAGACCTAAAACCTACATACAGTCTATATAAATGCCCAATTCTCAAACATAGTCAATCTATGATAAAGAATAAAAGCATATCTTCAAGAACATAGAGTAATGGTGTGAATAACATAGTGTTAAGGGTGATTCATATTTGATAAATGATCAAATTTGGATCTTATGGATGAATCAAACTCAAAACTCAATTTAAAATGCATTTCTATGAGAACATCCACCTACAATAGAGTTAGAAGGCTTTTGGAATATGCAATCTTCAATTACATCAAGACTATCAATAATGATGTTTTTATGAATTGACGATGTATGAGGTTTATACCATGTTTTAATAGTTTTTAAATGGTGTGATGATTTATATTAAGCCTTTAATCTCCAATGGCATACAACACTCAGTCAACCACCTCATAAACTCCACCTATAGCCATGTTAACACAAGATTTTCTTTAAGTTGGGAAAAAGGATGTGGGTACAGTGGTATATGATGGATTTTCATGTTTAAATGAATTTTTCAAGAGATAATGTAGATATTAACTCATAAATTATGAATATGGGTGTTAGAAACACTACTTGACAATCAAGGTTAATTGTAAAACATCCACCTATAACCTTCTCATAGAAAACAAGCCTATTTGTAAAGGTTGTGAAGAAGAGTCTCACAACATAATAATATATGTTAGAGTCTCATGTAAAATTAATATTATTAGGAAAAAGTGATGATGTATACGAATTCAAGACCATGGAGAGTATTCCAAGCAAGTCTACAATCAATTCAACCTTGAAATGAGTACCTACAGCCATACACATGACTTTTATTAACATAGTCACATGTTGTAAAGGTACAATAAAAAATACTTTCCATTAAAGGTTAAAAATTTGAGTTCTCATATTAAATTAAAATTAAAAATGTATATCTATAAAACCTTGTTCAAGATCATGAAATCCTTGCCAACTCATGAAAATGAAGGTACATAGACCTGTATAGACTAAGACTGTGTGAAGCCTAACAACAATGTAAGAAGAGTGAATATGTGATAAAAAGACAAGAAATAGGTTTAAAATTACTTAAGGGGTAATTAAATAACCAAATAATTTTTTAATTATTGCTAAAAACATTTACACCTCATAAACACCACCTACAATAGTGTTATACATAGTCAGAATGAGGATTCTTGAGCAAGTATGGTGTAACATAGGTTGTATTGGTTTAAAAGGTGACAAATAAAGGATGATACCATTGTAAGAGTAATTTTAATAGAATAAAAAATCCTATTAATCATACTCTAATGAAAATACAAGGTGAAAATAATAAAAACTTAGTCTTAGGACTTAAAACTTAGGTAGTCTACCGATAAGTTTTGGTAAAAAACACCTACATGCCACTATATGCATAATTCAAGTATGAAAAATGGTGGATTTTATCACAATTAGTTTTTATACCTATCCATGATATTTTTGAGGTAAAATTATGATTGTAAATTCTTACTATTTTGACACACTCAACTCCTTGTCTATTGGCAATCTTAAAACAAGAAATCAGACTTCTTGAAGTGTTATAAGGATTGGTAAAAGGTTTAAAATTCATTGGGTTGATTGATAAGAATAATAAGGTGATTTTAAGTCCATATAAACCTATTTAGGGTGATCACACTCAAAAATAAATACAAACCATGCCCTTGATGGTTAAAACAAGTAGACATGCACCATACCCTTGAAGTACATAGTCATCCTTTTAGACTCTTTCATGGATTTTTATTAATTTGATGAGAATTAGGATAGTGTATAGGGTCACTAAAACCTATAATGTCTTGGAGTGGATAAAATGTATTAATATTTTCTTATTATACCCTTCAAGCTTTATTCTTACAAACACAATTCTTGACAACCATTCAAAGCACATTTTCATCACATAGGCATCTTGATGCACCTTTTGCATGGGATATCATCATAATAATGGTTGGTTAGGGGTTTCAATATACTCCATATTCATGGAAAGTGGTTTCCCATTAAAGGTTTGTACATTATGAGCAATCATTAAGAAGATAAGGACCTCTTAAACCCTTGAAAAACCCTCATAACCACTTGATGGAGAAAAGAAGCCAAATTATGCATAAATATAGTATGTTTGAGATATTAAATGAGTTTTATAGTTTTATAAACTCTGATAATCATCTCCATCACCTATTAGTTGGCATGTATAGTGTATTTACTAAATGGACTAGGCCAAATAAGATAATTTTTTGATTACAAGCAAAGGAATGAAGGGTAATTTAACATTAAATGAGTTTGGGAAGAAATATAGGGTCCTAAAATACATCAATAATAGTAAAAAATCCATCTAAATGGGTCATTTTAATAATCATATAGGTCTACAAGTCAAGATAAGGAGTTTTTTGCATGTAGGGTGAATAAGAATAAATTGATAAAGACCATACCATGACTCTAGAGCATCGTATACAAGTTATTAATTTTTAAAACACTATATGAGATCCTTAAAACTCATCATAAAGTCAAATATTGAAGAATACTATACATACACCTATGTTTGTTCTTGACATCACTAGACAAGGTCATTAAGAAGGGGTACCAAGAGCCAAATTAGGGTCATGAGGGTACTTAAAATAACCATTAACATCACCATTAGGTCTTAATAGAGATTTATGTAAAGTTTTATCCATGAGGAAGCACTATAATTGATCATCTTGGCCAAAGAAAACTAGACACTACCTAAAAATCCTATTTTCCACTCTAAGAGGTGACTTCACATACTCACCATGACACACACCTTTTGCATTGGAATATGAGGACTTTTGGGGAGTTAGAGGGAATAATACAGTAATGTTTTTTGTAATTAGTTTAGTCATTAAATGCTTAATATTTATTAATCATCATTAAGAACCCATAGCATTCTAAAACCCTTACAAACCCTAGTATAGACCTGTTTGTAACCAATTGGAGAATTATGAATCCATACTCATTGAAACATACTAACTACCACCTAGATCATTAATTAAAATATGAGAGATTCATTTCTATTACCATTGGTTGTATAAATGTTGTACGAGCATGGTATAAAATAGGATTTTATGAATAAAAAGTGCACAAGGAGAGGTACAAGATAGTTTAAAGGAATTTAAATCATTGTTGAAAAAATTATGAAAATTTTATTTCTCCTCAAATCATCATATGATCAAAAAAATTATTTCAAGTTTCCTTGGGAGCTCATTTAAAATAACCAGTCTACAGGAAATGAAGGAAAAACTAGCCTAATCAATTAGTTTGACTACTTTTCATATGTTGCTTGCCAATGAGGACTCATTTCATGATATAATTCAATGGTTCATGTAATTAATTCATCATATTTATAGATTTTCAAGGTTATATGTAGGTTATAATGCTTATCAAGCACAAAAAAATAGGCTACTAAGCCTAATTTGGCCCATTAAACCTATTTACTCAATCAAGTGAAGTAAGAATGGCATATAAGACTAGTGATAAGAGATAATGTGAATTTTTAATGCCATTAAACTAATATAATTCATGAATAACTAACCATTTATGTCATCCACATGCTTAACTGGTCTTCAACTAATCCATTCACATGCATAACTCATCTTGATTTCTAATTCATGAGTTAACTTACTCCAAGTTAAGTTATCAATTCAAGATATAGTGTATCATATTTGAGAAGGATCTTAAACAAGTCAAATATGGCTGAACACCTTGTTTTTAATGCCAAAAATATCATGAAAGCCACTAGTCATAAATAGAAGTCTAAAGGACCATTGTTTGCAAATTGTAACTGAAGATTGTTTTGAGTTGATGATTATATATCTTATTCTTCTCTCCTCTATGCCACATTGGATTTTATTCTTCTGTTTTTCTATATATTCAGGCCTAGAGGACATTTTTTAAGATTTCTCAGGTTGGTATACAAAAACTATACTAAAATTATAACTTACACTTGAAGTCAATAAAGAAATTTTATTATAGAATCATTCATGTTTTTAATGTGTATTTTTTATTGTTGATTTGTAGATAAGTGTGATAATTATCTCCTTTTGTAGGTCCTTTCTTCACCTAATACTATTTTTTCATCCTCTACAAGTCACCTTAAGTGTTAAATAATAGAAATTGTGTTGAATAATATTAGTATGTAGTGTCTTCAAAGACCTTCTATCTACATCCTTTAATTTTCATACCTTCTATCAAACCTTATCTGAAAAACTTATGTTTAGGATTATTCTAAGGAAGTATTTTTGACAAATTTTTCCCTTTTAGTTAACATGTGTGTCCAAGTTTAGAGTTTATAGAAGATCATTCTCATTCAGGTACATCACCATTAATAGCATAGATTTACCTTTCAGTAATCTTCCTTACTCTTTGCATCCCAAAATCAAATAGGTTTAGTAATTGATCCAAAATCAATATATTTAGAGGATCTAGCCTCAAAAACTATAGGTATAGTCTAGCTAAAAGTATCTAATAGCCTTATACCATTCCCATGTTAGTCCAAGTTTGAAGTAGACTTGAGTAATTTTCCTTTAGTAAGGTGAAACTTGGGTTGCTAACAGTTTTGGCATGCCTAATGGGAAATAGATACAACCATTGGAGTACTTATTTATAGCATCTTGATCTTTACAAGAAATTTCAAACATTCATATGGTCATCATCTCTAAGGTAAAGGGCAGTTCTTGTCCATAAGTTTATTAATTTTCATGTATTTTCAGGCTATGGCAGCCTATGGAGAAATTATTTGTCATTCATCTCCTTATCAATATCCCTATGATCAATCCTAAGTCCAATATGATCCATATCCATCTCAATATGACCCCTGTCAACCCTACCATGATCCATATCAGCCTTATGATGAGCCTCACTAACCATATATAGAACTTTATTATTAGTGTGGTGACTCATACCAACCCCATAATACCCCTCATGAACTTTTTTATCCTCCATATGAGCCATATAAATCATGGAAATCTCATGACATTCTTGATCAGCTCAATCAAGTTCCAAGATAATCCATATCAAGCTTCAAACAAACATTGTTTGGCTATGAGAAAAAAATGGTGAGCATAGACACTCAAAAGAGATATGGAAAGGAGGTATCCAAACATGAGATTGAAAGCATGAGAGTTTCATTACATCAATTTAAATAAGTATGTGCATCTTTCATAATACAAGGCCATTCAAAATTAAGTGGTGATATCCTTGATATAGGTGGTCTATTTGTACATATTAAAGACAAGTTAGTATTTTATGAGAGACATTAGTTCCCCATTGAGATACCCTTATATCTTCATGAATATCAAAAAAATGTATATCACATCCCTCAATATTCCATCTAATCCTTGCCAAGATTTTCTACTTGGAATTATATCCAAGAAAGACCTTATAAGGTTGAAGAAGTGTGTTTTTAGGAGGCTAATTTTCATGTTTTATAGCAGGTCATATAAGATCCTTCATCTTATAATTATCAAGGAGAGATCTTCAGTGAGTTGGTTCATGAATTTGAGGCTCACCCTGCCAAACAAGTTGAGCTTGCAAATCAGCATCTTCATCAATCAATAGTAGCTACATAGGTAACACAAT
Source organism: Torreya grandis (assembly GCA_037957365.1). Classification (NCBI taxonomy): domain Eukaryota; kingdom Viridiplantae; phylum Streptophyta; class Pinopsida; order Cupressales; family Taxaceae; genus Torreya; species Torreya grandis. The sequence continues at coordinate 1,498,859 of JARHVA010002754.1, read as the reverse complement.
CTCAGCATCAAGTTCATTCACACCCATGGATGTAATAAGTTTAAGGGAAGAAGTCTCTAAACCTAAGTTTATAACTTGGAAAAAAGTGCATCAATCAAGGGAGAAAGAAGAACAGTCAAACATAAGTCAAGATGTTGAAGTCATAAGCACGTAAGAATTCATTCATCCTCTACTCCTCCCTCCTCATGAGCCCAAGGCCTTTCCTTCATGGAGATCTATTCAAGAGAGATTGTATAGGAGAGCAGAGGTGAAGGTGACCAGATTTGAGTAGCCCCATGATTATAATCAATCATCTATGGTAGAACTTTTGTACCTTTCTCATCTTCTTCAGTATATTAAGGATTCTACCATGCCAATTAATTATAATGAGCCTCTCCTTTGTGAGGTAAGTGAATAAGTTTCATCTGAGGTATATGAATATGGAAATGACTTGAATGATTGAAAGGAGGGCATCATCATTGGGATTGATTTAATCTCTCATAGTGAAAAAGAAGATGAACTCAAAGAGGTTAATGATAAGATAGAGGGTGAGATGAAAACACAAGATAAGATACAAGAGGAAGACACTCTAATTGAATAAGTTAAAGATGTTTCTTAAGAGTTCCTATGTCATATGGTGGATTTCATTCATCATGACACTCCATAATATATTGCAAACAAATTCAAATGCCTAATTTGAGATAGCAAAGGAAGATTTGTAGCCTCATGATCATGACCAATAAATTGATATGCTTAATCTTATACCTTATACCATTCAATGTGAATAAACTCTAATTGTACTTCAACTTGGTAAGAACCAATCAAATGACTTATTTGATGTCATCCTTTTAGGTTATTCTTCACTTGACAGAGATTCATTTTAGGTTGAGAGAATTAGTTTCATCAAGAAATAAGGAGTAACTAGCTCTTCAAGAAATAAAATCCAAGAAGTTATTTTCTTAGGGGATGACTTGTTTGAGCCTTTCAATAAATATTATCAACTTCTCACTTCATCTTCAAATGTTTTTATACTCTTGGAAGTTGAATATGAACTTAAATGGCCTTAAGAAGTCATGAAATTAGATGGTACATCCATAACATAAGATACACATCAAGCTATCTAACATGACCATAATTAACATCTCATGAATGAATAATAATTATCATTATTATTGCAAATTACATGGATAGGTCTTGGACTCACATCTATAATTCATGCACCTAAAATTGGCACTAGAAGAACTAATTGCTTCCCCAAGAGACTATGAACATGAAAATTCTCATATTTATAAGAAGAAACTATCAAGAGGTAATAATCATGATTCAAGGTTATATGGTGTATAATCTATCTTTCCATTTGACTTTAGAGGAAATATTTTGACATCAAGTTAATTATTTTAGGTTGTTTATCATGTTTCAATAAGTGAATAGCATAAGTATTAGTCTATTGCCTTGATGTTATCTTATCTTGTTTTAGTATTTATTAGATTAGGTGTGTTTATTATGTTATTTAATTTGTGTCTTGTTATTATTGAATTCAAGAGAGGTGTACAAAGTCCAAAAGTCTATTTGGCACACAAGGGAGTCATCAAACCATGTTGTCATGCTTCAAATAATAATAATCATAATCATCATCATGTGAAATCTAATGAGTTCTCTTGACCAGAAAGTTGTTCAACCCATATGAGTCACCAAAAATTTTGGTAATTTTGTGTATCAATTCCAAATTCCACCCCCTATAACTCAAAACTTTTGTTGGCACTGTTACAAGCCTCTTTAATGATTAATCTCCTTGTAAAACTATGTATTTTGGCCTAAAAGAGATAAGTTTTAGTCTTTAAATTTAAAATTTGGTGTCAAAATGCCATAAAAACATCAAAAATACCTTAAAATACATTAATATTCATGACTTTACCTTAGTTATAATGTTTCATATTTTGAAAATATCATTTTATGTAAGATTAAGCATTGAAAAGGCATCCATTAGCTCCCATGTGCCAAATTTGGCCCCATAAAGATGTCAAAAATCCTTTTTATTGTTATTATATCCTTAATGACTCGTTTTAATCCTCTTCATGCCTTAAATTAGTGGTTTCAAGTCTTAAGTTGGAAGAAAAGGCAAAATAAAGGCCTTTTCTATGTGTTTTCATGCAGGGAGTACAAAATTGTATGACTTTTCCATATTGCTGAGGCCAAGAATTTGAATATGAAGACATGATAGGTATTATAAAAGATATTTAAGGAAAAAATATTCAAAACAAGCCTAAATATAGATCACATACTTCATGTACTAAGAAATTTAAGTACAAAGGATTTGATTGCATAATTACATCAAAACCCCAAAATGTCAAATTACTTAAGTAAGATATAGAGCCATTAGGAATGAATGAAAATAGATTAATAATCCATTAAAACCAAAATTCTAATCCTAAATATAATTTCTATAAAACATTATTAAATAGTATGAAAACAAGAGGATTTGATTGAGATTACCTTAGACTCATAATTTTGACATTATGCTGACATGATCATGGATGTTGATGATGGATTCAATGACTTGGATTGGAATGGACTTAGTAGATTGTTGATAGTTATTTGGACATGTAATAATATCATATTTATATATAATGTGGAGGGAAGGATCAATGGCTGAAATTAAATCTTGGCTTGTGAAGATCTATGGTGGAGGATTATCCAAGGAATTTTAAATTCCTTAGAGGATTCTAGAGGAGAGAAGATTATAGAGGTATAAACCTCTAGAATATATTTTGGAGGTTTAATCATGATTATGGATGGATTATATAGGTGATTAGTATATTATATATAATCTATGGGGGTAGGCTTGTAGGAAATCCTAAGAGTAGGTAGGTAGGTGAGCTTTGGGAATTTAAAATTCCCAAATAATAGATAAGTGGAATTAGGATGGGATAATGGTGATTTAGGAGAATTAATGAATAATTGGAATATGAATAAAGTTATTAAATTAAGGGTAATAAAGGGGGATGTTAGATAAATGATTAGTATTAGGGGTGATATTAGAATGGAATTAAATGGGATAAATTAGGTAAGTAAAATTAGTGTCAACTAGTAGTGATATTAGTGATGATAAATGAAGTAAGAAAATTTAGTTGCATACATTTTCCCCCTCTTTTAAATGGAATTGTAAGTGGAGAGAATTGGAAGGATTAATGTTCTTTAAAATAAAAACCATGTCATGGATGAATGTTAGTAAATAATGTTATTTGATATGATGTCTCCTCAAGGGGACATGTGATGAAGAATGAGATGGATGGCCACTCAAAAAAGGAAATGAAGGGTAGGATGAGATGGATGAGGGTATGGGATGCTAGATGTGGGATTTATGATGAAGAATATGAATTTGGCTTGAGTAATGATCTATATATTTATGATGCCCCTAGAAAATATATATGCATAGGGAGAGATAATTGACTGTGTCATGATTATCAACACATCTTAAGGGGGAATAAACCATAACATGATGATGATAGGATAAAAGGCCATAATATTTTGATGTATCTCAATTAAGGACACATGAAAGGGAGAGCTATAGGATAGAATAAGAAAATGATGTGATAAGATTAATTATGGGTTTAGATCAAAGCTAAAGTTGAGTAATATGATGAAGGAAATGAAAAAAAGAATGATGGCATCGAGTCACCAAAATACTACATTACATCAAATTAATGATCCATAATATGATTCCCCTATCAAGGACACATGTAAGGGAGTGATGGATGATAAATTTATTAATCAATGATGATGTATGAGTGATGGAATAAAAAATGAATGTTGTGACTTGTTGGGCCCAATCAATAGGTGTGGGTTATTGATGAAAAGATTAGAGAGGTGATTGTGAGGATGATAATTGATCAATAATATGATTGATTAATGATTTATATTATAGCTCAAGGATATAACTAATGAAATTCATGATGACAATGAGGGATAGGATATATTATAGAGAAATAAAGAGTGGTTGAGCTATCTTTGGGTACTAAAAAGTGCCCAAATACTACCTACATAGTCTATAAAGACCTCAAGCCAATGTAGTTATGACTTGGGGATAAATTAAAATTTATGGAGTAGATGATTATGATTAATGATTAGAGGATAAGAGATTGGATGTTATTTAAATGGGTTAGGAGGATTATATGAGTGATGGTAATAAGGATGATTAGAAAATTTAGATGAATGATGAGGGTGTAAATGATTAAGCCATCATAGCTATCATAAGGCTTATCATAGTTTAAGAAATCCAAGAAATATGGACTTGATAGTATGCCTCATTATATAAGTATTACTAAGTGGACATTGTGCTAAAGTGCATTGGGAAAATAGAAAACTTTGCAACATCAAGGGTACTTATAAGCATTATTGTAGCTTTGGTGACTATTATCACTAAATCTTGCACCCTAAAAGATGTTCAATATTTTTATATATTTGGGAAACTTGGGAACATTTCTAGTTATGTGGGTGTACCTATATTGGAAATGATCCTCTAGATTAAGGCTAGCTCCCTGAATGTATCTTGAAATGCTTTTATCTATATGAGCTAACTACTTATTTGGAAAAGAGAGAGAGAATGCATTGATTGAACTTATTCTAAAGTATTTGATGCACCAAATTTTCAAAATTTGGTCACTAAATCTTGCACCCTATAATAAGTTGTTCAAGCTTTTTCCATATTTGGGCAACATGGGAATGTTTCCAGGTATATGAGTGTACCTATATTGGAATGAGTCTCTATATATAAGAGCTAACTCCCTAATTGTATCTTGAAATGATCTTATCTATACCAAATAATTACTTATGATTAAAAGAGTTAAAGAATGCATGAATTGAACCTAATCTAAAGGAGGTGATGCACTGAATGTTCAAAGATCCACTCTCAATATTAAACTCATTAGCACACTAATAGACTATGAATAGAATTAATGTAGTGTTTATAATGGTTTCCAAGCAATGATGCTTCACATAAAGGTCGATTTGATGGACTTAGGATGGATGGAAATGAGGGTAAGGCTTGATTGGAAGCACTTACAATCAACCATCCACTCTATACATGAGACATCAACCTTAAGACACACCAAATCACCTACAAGAAAGTTTATTAGCACTTAGGTTGAACTCAGACCTATAAAGGGAAGATGATAACCACTTTTTGAATATCAAACAAATACAAAACATTAAGCATATATTAATAAACAACTATAAAATTCTCTATTCATTATTCTAAGAGGTGAAAAATACACTTTTTGGTAGAGTATAGTCATACCAACCTAGTGGATAGTTAATAACAGATCCAAAGTTATATTTATAGAAGAAAGGGCCTTTAGAGAAAGATCTTGGTTCCAAAATAGGAATCAAAGAGATCAACTCCATTTAAACTATAGTTAAAACTACCTCTACAAATTATTTTCATTCAGACATTTTGATTGATTTGAGTCACTTCAAGTTATTTTATGTTACATTATTATCTCATTGATTCTACCTAATGGTTGCAATGGTAGGATCAATTTTTTATAAGCTAGGTTTTATAATCAATCTATTAGATCTTTGTCTTGGTGTTAACTACTCCTAACTATTTTTTCATGGTGTGTAAAAGTGGAGAGAAGAGTCCTTTTCATGTAGTTGGTCTTGGAGATCAAACTATTGGGGTATACATGTATGCATTCATGGCATCCTTTGAAATTATACTTCTTTTTCAAATTAGATCATGCTCAAACTCATCCCCATGTTTATAGGTCCACTATAGATAAAAAACCAATCTAAGACTATTAGTTTTCATATAGTTGTCATATGATATAGACATATAAACTATGTAACCCCTTTTTTTGAATCTAAATAGGTCCACACATATCCATTATATCTTTATAGGAACCAATATTTCACCATATGCACATTTCCTTCTAAAAAATGATGAACACAGTCATAGAATGAACCCAACATGCCACAAATCAAAAAACTAGAGGTCCATTTTTAACCTTAATGGTGGTCCCTTTATGTTATTTATACATGATCATATCACTATTTCCACTCTATGTAATTTGATGAAGATCCAATGGAAACTAGATGACCCTAAAATACCTATTTGCTCTGATAAAAAACTTTCCCTTTGGTTTGATTTTGCCAATCATAAATGACTTGGACCAATCAAAATGTTCCAAACTATCTTTTTTCCCATTGGCCTCATATATTCTCACAACTTCTTAACTTCCCTCCCACCATTAGATTAAAATTTAGGAATGAATTCAAGCCCTCAATTTCCTACCATGAATATCTTTTGACATGTTGAGTTGCATTCGTATCGTTGGATCAACATGTATGAGTGAATACTAGCCATAGATCTCATTGGGCCCACTTTCCTATCAGTCAAGCTCACACCATTATATCATTGGTATGATTGAGTGTTAATAATTTATTTTACTTGGAACCACATCCTTTTTAGTCAAGATCACATTATTATATCTCTGCTTAGTTGATCCATACTGTCATATCTTGTCCCACTTGTAGTTCTTTAAAGGGATTTAACCTAGGGACCTTTTGACTTGTTTGACCCCAACACGAACCCTTAGATATCATGTGTCACTATGTGAGTTCACTTAGGCTATTATATATTTATAAAATTTAAACCTTTTAAGGAATTTTTAACCCAAATGGTTACATTATAGAGCTCAAACTTGATGTTAGCACAAAAATCTTATGTTAGATGTCCAACTTTAAATACTCATAACTTGAGCTAAAAAGCTTATGCAAGCATGAAATTTTTAGAGAAAGATCTTGGAATGAATAAATACATGGATATATAATATTTTTGTTCATAAGGATTTCTGAGTGTGTACTTATAAAATGTACAAACAAGCTAACCAGTGTGTTTTCATGTGACATGCAAGATGACTTGGCTCTTTAGACTCAACAAGCTAAAATTTGAAGGATTAAATATTGATATTAAAGACTCATCAAGATATGAAACTTAAAAATAATTATCTTGGGACTAAGTACATTGATCACACATGGTTTGATGGTCATGCAAGGATTTTTTTTCCATATATATAAAATCCCCAAGTGAACTGGTCCACTCTAGTTTTTCATGACATATTGATGATGGTGTAGATTTATAAGCCTTATTCCTAAACTTCCATAGTTACAAATGAACTCCTTGAGGCCTATTCAGACTCTCTCTATGATCTTGACCTACTTGGACACCATGAAAACCTACTACTTGCATATATGACTCTAAAATGACCCCTAAGACACCAAATGATGTAAGGACTAAACTAGATTATGACCAAAGCTAGAATGGCATATGAAATGACATTAAATGAGATAAAAAATAACTTATAACATTATAAAAATCCCTTATATAAGATTTTGACTATATGGGGTTGACCTATTTTGACATGAGGCAAAAATGGTCAACATTCTTGGCAATTTCCCAAGGGTGGCATGCTTGTTATGCCATGACCAGTTGCCTAATCCTATCCATTGGGTTATGGAGTCACAAGTATATAGGTTTGACATATAAAATACCCTCTAAAAACACATAATAATTATTAAAAAAAACAAGACATAAAATATAAACATACATGTGCTTCATCAGCACTTATTAGAAAATAACACAACAAAAAAGGAAACACACACCTAATCTAATATTTATAAAATTAACCTTTGGTTCCAATAGTAGGGTTTAAAATTTATCTCATTTATTAGAATAGGTATCTCTTCTCCATTCATCCTTTCTAACTAAAAATAGTTTATTTTCTTGCACTTGATGATGACACATGGTCCACTCCATAAGGTATCAAATTAAGTATGTCTCCCTGGTTTTCATCTATCTTCATCCCATGTCAATATTATGTCACCTTCTTGAAAATATCTTAGATTTTCCTTCTTTTCAAAAGACCTCTTCATTAATACTTGGTGATGCTCCACATCTTTATGATTTTTATCTCTAGTATCTTGCAACTCCATTAACTTTATCAATCTCACCTCCATTGAAGTATTCTCAAGCAACTCTAGTTGATGTGCTAACTCAAAGGTAGGTAGCTCTTGAGATATAAACACCCTATCTTCCCTTCCATAGACAAGCACAAATGGAGAATTCCCTATTGACCTCTTGGGAGTTATCTTATCATCCCATAATGTTGTCTTCAATTTTGTGTGTCAATCTCTTTGGTTATGTTCCAAGGTTCTCTTGATAATTATGATTAGATTCTTATTAGTGGATTAAACTAACCCATTACCTTGAGGGTAATAGTTAGATGAAGTTCCCAAGAATATGCCATTACTATTTGCCTAATTATCTATCTTAACACCAACAAAATCAAGATCATTATCTAAAGTAATGGTAGGAGTGCCAAACCTTGTTATGATGCTCTCATAAAACTGCAATATATCATTCTCATTAGCTTCCTTCAATGATACTACCTCAATCCATCTTGTAAAATATTCTATTACTTTAACTATCAATTTATGACCATCACTTGATGGAGTATTTATCATGCCAATGAAATCAAGACCCCATTTAATGAAAGGTTGATCAACTTGGATAGGCTTTAAAGGAAGAGTTGTAAGATTCTAGTTTCCTACAAAAAAGGCACACTATCCACACCTTCTCAACAAATCATGGTAATATTTAAAGAGGTTGGGCCAATAATAGCTAGCCCTCATGATCTTGGTATCTATGGTTCTTAGAGAGAAATGACCTACTATCCCATCATGAAACTTCTTGAGCAACACCCCAAACTGATCATTATCAATGCAAATTAATAGCACACCATTGATGTCTCTCCTAAAAAACACACCATCCACAAGATAAAAGGGAATATATTTCAATCTAAAATATCTCCTTTATTATCTAGTCATATGATTAGGAAAATGACCATTTTGAAGAAATCTAATCACATCCCATGTCCAACTTTGTAGAGGCAATGAACCAGCTAATTAGGAACAATCATGATTGACTAGAGCCTCTTCCTTTGAATCATAAAGATCTAAAGGTATATGTTCATAAATGAATTTACCCCTTATCAATTTTTTCACTTTTATATCAACATCATATTCCATTACCTTAGTGATTCAACCTACCCTCTTTTCACTAAGATCTTTTCTTAAAATAAACTCTTTGGTGATAAGATGAGAGACCATAACATGAATATTATTATTTGAAACCATATGTATAAACTTATTTATGCCCTTTACAATAGTAAGGATTTTTTTCTCTACAAAGGTTTACTTGACTTCATAATCTTCTAAACATTGACTAAAGAATGCAATTGGCTGCTTCACACCCTCATCATTCTTTTACATCAGCATGGTTGATATAATATCAAGGTTGAAAAATTAATACAACATGAATTACTTAGTAAAATTAGGATTTACAATAGTAGGAGCCTCTAAAATTTATTTCTTTATGGCTTTAAACTTGTTCTTACACTCTTTGGTCCAAGAAAAGGCTTGGTTCTTCCTGAGCATAGTTGTGATAGGTTTCACCAAAGATGCAAAACTAGGTATGAACCTCGTTACAAAATTTATCTTGCCTAATGAACTTTGAAGACATTTCTTATGAAAGGGAAATGATAATACTAGAATAGTTTATATTATTCTAGGATCAATAGTCAAACCATCCTTGGAAATGATATGTCCTAAGAGCTTACCTTCATGAACAACAAAGATGCACTTCTTTAGATTAAGAGATACTCCATATTGCTTACATATTTAAAACACTTATCTCAAGTTTTTCATGTGTTCATTAGCATATTTATAGAACACTATTATATAATCTAGATAAACCAATAGAATCTCATTGATAGAACCTTTGAAAGCCATGTCTATTAGTCTTAGAAATTTGGTACCAACATTAGATAGACCAAAGGGAATATTATTGTAAGAAAATGTACCCCATTTAGTAGTGAAGGTTGTCTTAAATTGATCATCCTCACTAACTAAAATCTTATTATAGCCTAAATATTCATCTAGAAGAGAAAAATGTTGAGAACCTAAAATCATTGCAAAATCTACTCCATTGAGGGTAGAGGATAGTGATCTTTGAGTGACACTCTTTTAAGATATCTAAAGTCAACACAAAGTATTATCTCCTCATTATTATTTATAATAGTCACAAGTTTAGCTACTCATGTTGAGTTCTTGATGGGAAATATTATCTTAGATTTAAAGAGTTTGGTAAGCTCTAACATCATGAGTTATTCAACATTGGGGTTGAAGGGTCTTTATTTCTATCTAATTAGTTTAACTCCAGGTTCTAACTTAATGGTATGGTTTGATAGGCTAGGATAAAATACTTTGAGGTACTTATATTCCCGAGAAAAGATATCATGAAACTATTTACATAGCTCCATAAATGCTTGCTTCTCTAATGTAGAACATACCTTGCCTAGATTGAGGAATTTATCCATGAATATCAAGATTGTTTCATAATTTTCCACTTTTGTAGACATACTCACTTTCTCCTTATTATTTTTATCATTCTCATTAAAGATACTTTATAAATAAATAAACCCTTAGGTATCTTATTAGTTCTTAGTTACATAATCTGATTACCCAATTTTTTTTGGAGCCTCCTTTGATTCTTTGAAGAAAACTCGGCCTCATTTTGCAAGAAGCATGTAATGTGTTTATCACTATAAAACACTTGATAAGACACTTCATTATCAAGTATATAAGTTTTGATAGTGACCTTAATATGATATTTTTTTCCCTCCTCTTTTATGGTAGTTAGAGTATAAAATTGAGTTCTTATGGTAACCAATCTATCAGAATGACTATTCTTCTCCCTTAAGACTGAGTGAAAATTGAATGCATTTAAGTCTTCAAGAAAATAACATACCCTATGATTGTATTACTTAATCAAAGCTTTATTGGAAATAACCACATTCCTCACTTGATGCATAACCAATTGATTATCTCCATATACTTACAATTTCTTGATTCTTTTTGTCCTTGCCCATTGAAGGCCATGAATTAAACCTTCATCCTCAGCCACATTATAAGTAAAACTAAAATGAAATATGTATGAGGCATAATAATATTTTTTATATGGGGAGACAAACATAACACCAAACCCTACACTAACTTTACTTCTTGATCCATTGAAAATCATCTTCCATAGCTCATCATCTTTACCCTCTTCCTTGGCAAGTAGAGGTGTGTGTACTCCTTCATGTATACAATACACTCCTAAATTAGTTTCCTCTTAAAAATTATAGGGGTCATGCTCATAATTATTAGTGACATAGTCATCAAGAAACAAATATGAAATACCCTCAATCTTTGAATATGTGCCATCATCTATAATAGAGTCTTTTTCTTCATAGGCCACACAATTCATATTAGAACTTGTCTCAATATAAGGCTCAATATGAAACCTTGCAAGGGGTTGTGTTCTAATTATCACCTTAGTACCGTACCTTATTTTAAATTCCAATAAATACCATTTATCTAAGAGGTAGCCACCTATCATGGTTGTGAAATCCCTTGATAGGTAGATTATAAAGTGGGTTCTAAGATCAACCACAACTATGTCTTGAAAGATAGGAAAACTAGGGCAATCATGAAAGAAAACCTTCAAACCTTTTATCAGTCCTACTATATTGGTGTTTATACCATCTAATTTAAGAACCCCTTTACTATGTGGCTCATATTTTAGGCTTATCTTTTTAACTACAACTTTGGGCATGACAAAATTAGAAAATCTACTATCAAATATGCAATTATGTACTAACTTATCACCTATAATGAGGGTGAGGTAAAATGGTGGAAGTTTATTAGCCCTAGTGGATAGTTAAATAGTGGTACTAGGATATTTTTCAATAGAAACATGCCCGTGACTTTGATTTAAGTGTGAAACACTAACAAGGATAGTAGATAACTATTTTTGTATTTCTTTTTAACTAGGCATATGAAGGACATCCCAAAGAGAAATGGATGTTTTAGTATTCTTCAAAGAATATACAATGTTTAAAGAAGCCATACCTAATTTCTCTTGGGATATTTTAGGTAGATAATTACTTGAAGTATGAGGAATAAAAGTAGGCCTTACCATATTTTGGCTTGATGGAGTTGTAAAATCTTTTGAAACTATCATACTTACAACTATGTCTTCTTACCTTATAAGAGGATTGGATGAGCCTATGGGCATGTTACTACCACCCCATAGATCATTCCTCTTGTCCCTTGTATTTTTTATGATAGAGTATCTTTGATTTGGCATAAAAGTGTATTCAATTAAAAAATTAGTGAAGATCTCTCCTCAAGGTTGCCAATCCTGATTAACTTGCATCATCACCTCATCCTCATTTTATAGGATGGGGGTAACTAATCCTTGATCTACTAGAGCTTACTCTTCATTATCATTGGTATCCATGAATTGGTATTTCTTCCAATCTTATCCCTAAACCAAATTTCTATGAACTGGTACCATCTCCCTTGTATTTGTGGTAGAGTTAGGACTATATACATTATCAAGTATATTAAGATTAGGCTTCCATTAGCCTCTTCCTATTCCATATTGTTGACCATAATATTAGTGATAGGGGTAAGGATTATGATAGGAACCTTGTTGCATATTAGCTTGCCTATTTTGAGCCTCTAAGTCTAGGAACTTTACTTTCCAATCAACATTATTTTCTTCCTGCCTAAGAGCAACCTTAGTTTTGGTATTGGCATTAGGAAATTGAGAAACTTCTGGAGTGATAGAAAAAGTATGAGACAAAAGAGGCATGGACACCTTATGAGGTAATTTTATAGCTTGTATGAGACTATTATCACTTAGATAGCAAGATCATATGCTTCAATAAGAGTGGAATCTCTCATATATTGAAGCATGAAAATAATTTTAGTCCTAATGGATTTCAAGTAAGTAGGGAACACAAATTTATAAGGTGGTCTCATAAGAGAAGGAAACCTATGCCAAGTCTTCTAAAAAATTTCATTGAAGTCATGTATTATTTCATTGGGTCCCCTTTTTATCACATTGAGTTGATGTATGAGAGAGGTGTGGTCACTTTCATTTCAAAATTTGGAAGTCAACAATACTCCAAACTCATCCCATGTGGTGATGCATCCACCTTATAGAGTCCTATACCAATAAAGATCCTTTCCTTTAAGGTACAAGTCAAGGAGTATAATGGCTATGTTCTCTTGAAAAATATTTTAGAAACTACAAAAGTTAGAAACACTCTAATGTGCTCACTAGGTGTGACATGACTCTTACTATTGAATGTGGGCACACCTTTCATGGTGTTAAGAGGAATGGCATCATATACATGAAGTTGAATTAGATTATCAATATTGAAAGTAGGGAAAGCATGAGGTATATCCATGTCATCTTATTCAATATCTTTAAATTATTTATCCTCTTTACTCTTTTCCTCTCTAGAAAAATATACTCATTATTCAAAGGGTAGATTAGGCTATGGATATTGAACTTCAAGAGGAATTTTAGGCTGAATGGGTGAGTTTATGGGATTGAATGTTCTAGCAGAGGATGACCTAGTGAGAACTATGAATTATAAGGGCAAATTTATAACACAATAATGGTCTTAAACCACATTTACCATTAATGAGTCTCTAAATGTTGAGTATCACACCAATTTATAGATGATGTTTGTCAAGACTAGAATTCATCTTAAAAAGTTGTCTTGAAGATAATGGGTTCTATCGAGCATGATAGAACTATTGTCACCAAATATTATACCCTAGAAGAATTTGTTTAATATTACTATAGATTTTGGCAACATGGGAACATTTATAGGCATGTAGGTGTACCTCTATTGGAAATGAGCCTCTATATTTAAGGGCTAACTCCCTGAATGTATCCTGAAATGCTCTTATCTATACTAACTAATTAATTATGGGGAAAAGAATTATATAATGAATAAATTAAACCTACTTTAAAGGAGGTGATACACCAAATGTTCAAATTTTTATCACTAAATATTTCACCCTAGAATAATTTTTTTAAGCTTCTTCTAGATTTTGGCAACATTGGATCATTTCTTGGTATGTGGGTGTACCTATATTGGAAATGAGCCTCTAGATTTAAGGGCTAGCTCCCTGAATGTATCTTGAAATTATTTTTTCTATACAAACTATTTAATTATGGGGAAAATAGTTAGATAATGCATGAATTGAATGTAATCTAAAGGATGTGATGCATCAAATGTTCAAAGATCCACTCTCAATATTGAACTCATTAACACACTAATAGACTATGAATAGAACTAATGCAATGTCTACAATGGTTTCCAAGAAATAATCCTTCACCTAGATGTTGATTTTATGGACTTGGTTGGAGGTAAATGAGGGTGAGGCTTGATTGGAAGCACTTACAGTCAACTATCCACTCTATTCTTGAGACATCAACCTTAAGACACACTAGATGACCTGCAAGATATTTTATTAGAAACTAGGTTAAACTTGGACCTACAAAGGGAATATGAAAACCACTTTTTCATATCAAACAAATATAAAAAGTAATCATAGATTAGTGAACAACTAAAAAATATTTTATTCATTACTCCAAGAGGTGTAGAATACAATTTTTGGTAGTCTATTCATACCAGCCTAAGGGATAGTTAATAATAGCTCTAAAGCTATTTTTATAGAAGAAAGGGTATTTAGAGAGAGATATTGGCACCAAAAGAGTAATCAATAAGATAAACTCCATTTGAACCATAGTTATAATTACCTCTACAAATTATGCTCATTCAGACCATTTGATTGATTTGGGTTACTTCAAGTGGTTCCACAATTAGATTATTCTCTCTAATGATCCCTAATGGTTGTAATGGCAAGATCAAGATATTCTAAGTTGGGTTCCAACATCAATGAATTTATGACCATTAGAGTAATTTTTTATATCTTTGTCCTAGTGCTAACTACTCCTAACTAATTTGTCATGGCATGCAAAAATGGAGAGAAGGATCCTTTTCATGTTGTTGATCCTGGAGATGAAACCATTCATGTCTACATGTATGCCTTCATGACATACTTTAAAATGATAGCTCTTGTTCAAAATATATCATGTTTTAACTCATCCCCATATTCATAGGTCCACAATAGATAGAAAACCAATCTTAGACTATTAGTTTTCCTATAGTTATCATATGATACAAACCTATAGATTGCATAGCCCATTTCTTGAATCCAAATAGGTCCATATATATCCATTATATCTTTGTAAGAACTAAGAGTTTGTGATATGCATAGGTCCTTCTAAAAAATGGTGAACATAGTTATATAATGAACCATATACACCATGAATATATGAACTAGAGTTCTATTTTTAGCCTTAATGGTGGTCCCTTTATATTATTTATACCTAACTAGATCATTATATCTACTATATGGTGTTTGATCAAGCTCTAATGGTGACTAGATGACCCTGCAGTACCTATTTTCTCAATTAAAAAACTTGCCCTTTGGTTTAAATTTACCCATAATAAATGACTTAGACCAATCAAAATGTTCCAAATTATCTTTGCTCTTATTGGCCTCATAGATCCTCACTAACTTCCTGACTTCCATTACACTATCAGATCAAAATACATGAATGAACATAGGCCCTCAATTTCCTAACATGAAGATCCATTAACATGTTGACTTTAATTCACACCATTAGATCAAGATGTATGAGTGAACACTAGTTGTAAATCTCATTGGGCCCAATTTCTTGTCAGTCAAGCTCATGCCTTGGATCATTAATATGATTGAGCACTGATCATTGATTTTTATTAGACCTACCTCCTTGTCAATTGATCTCATGCTATTAGATCTCTATTTGGTTGATCTAACCATCAGATCTTATCCCTCTTTTATTTATTTAAAGGGATTTAATCCAAGGACCTTTTGACTTGTTTGACCCTAGCACAAATTGTTAGATCTCATGTGTCAGTATGTGAGCTCACATGGGCCATTAGATATTAATCAAATTTAAACCTTTTAAGGAATTTTTAACCTAAATGGTTAATTTATGGAGCTCATTATTGATGTTAGCATGAACATATTATATTATAAGTCCAACTTTGAATACTCATAACTTGAGCTAGATAGATTACACAAGCATGAAATTTATAGAGTAATATCCTATCATGAATAACTCCATGGCATTGTAAGCTTTTGGCTCATGAATATTTTTGAGTGTGCACTTATAAAATTCATAATCAATATGACATGTAGGATGCCCTATCCCCTTAGACTTAGTAAGCTAAGCTTTGAAGGCCTAGATCTTGAGATAGAAGACTCATCACGTTATGAAACTTGCAATGAATGATCTTGGGACTAATGACATTGATCAAACATGGTGTGATGGTCATGTGAGACTTTTTAATAATATTAATAAAATTCCCAAGTGAACTAGTCCATTCTAGTTTTTATGACATCTTGATGATGGTCTGGCTTCACAAGGCTTGTTCTTAAACTTTTATAGTTCCAAATAAACTCATTGAGGTCTATGTGGATGCTCTTCATGATCCTGACATGCTCAAACACCATAAAAACCTACCACTTACATATATGACTCTAAAATGACCCCTAAGATACCAAATGACATAAGGACTAAGCTATATTATGACTAGATATATAATTTCATATGAAATGGCATTAAATGATCTATAACATACCTTATGACATTATAAAAATCCCCTATATAGGATTTTTACTATAGTGGGTTGACCCATTTTGGCCTTAGATAAAAAAGGTCAAAACTGACCTCATAAAATCCTCATTCATTTCCTAATAGACAAAAAGATACATCATGCAAATAAAACATAAGACAAAAAAGATATATACATGATGTAAATAAGTTAAACAATATAGAGTATATAAGTAACACACACAAGTATCAACATGCAATGTCATAATGTCCAACCTAATGATAGGATGATTGATTAGGTGATGGGTTAGACTAGGATGGAGGGATTAAAGGTATTTTCAAATTAAAACCATAATAATTCATAGGTATGATGCCCCTCAAGGGAGCATGTGGGGAGAACCTACTCAGATAGCCACTCGAATAAAATTCCCAAGGGTGGGATACAACCAAGATGATAACATGGGGTTGGTATGCCCCAAGTAATGATGTAGATATGATTGAGATGCCCCAAGTTTAGAGACAAAAGGATAAAATGGCTCAATTTAAAGAGATTGGTTCTATAAAAATCACCAATGTCTAGAAAGGATTTTGATTGATAAGTCTAAACTCTCGAGATGGAGAAAAATGTTTGGGAAATAAAAAGATGAGATATAGATAAGCTAGTGATATTTCCCTTAGCAAAGACACATGCCAAAGATGGATTAAAAACTAATCATGGAGATTAAATTGGTTGATTAATGATAATGATCCACTTTACATGAGATACGTAGCTTAAAATGATGTATGAGTATTGAGTGATTTAATCTGATGCCAAGATAGGGATGAAGGGTTAAAAGTGGTTAAGTTAGCCCTAGGGGAAAATTCATGGCTAAGTATTGCCTTCATAGTCTTAGGAAACCTTATGATGATGTATTTTAGACTTGAGATTAGGTTAGTCAATGATAAAATGTAAAATACATGCCCTAGATGGCTTAGGAATGATAGTGAATGATTAATTGAAGTAATAGAAGAATTTGATGGGATTTGGATGTGATAGGGTAAGAGAACATAGCATTAGGGGTTAAGGGGGTTATGCATAGGGGGGTAAAATAAGACAAAAGAGTGAAAAGAGATTCATTTTAACTTTAATCTTTGGTGAAAATTAACTTTTATCCAAAAAACATAGACTAGATCCCACAAGCTTCTCATCATGATGAGAGAGTTCAAGAGTTCCAAAGACTCAAAGATGTTATACCATAGATGAGTTACGAACCCCTCGCTTATGATTTTGTCTTTTTTTTTTAAAAAAATTTCATTTATTTCATGTTATTTAGGGTAAGGTACCATAATACTTGTAATCATATAAAATGTGAAATTAGATTACTTAGTCATGGATAATAGAACCTAACCTATAGGTCCTCTTTCTTTCTCACTCAACCCTTCTCAGTTAGACTTTCATTGATTCTCTGTCACCCATAGCTTCCTATACTTATCTTTTTAGGACCTAAACAACCCTTATAGACTTAGATCTATCCCCCTAGGGCTCATCCTCTTAGGACAACAACACCCAATTTGGATAGGAACACCAAAATTTAGGGGTGTCCTATTTTTTACGCTATTTTCCTTGTTTATCTTTACCTCTAATGGTTAGATTTTCTTGATTCTTTATCTTTTTACCTATTGGCCTAATAAAAGATCATCTAACCCATGTTCATTAGTTTCCTTATAAAAGGCCATTCAATATTCATTTACAAGGGTTGACACTCATTCATAGGAAAAGAGTAAGAATATAAGTATACTCAAGCACTCTTCCCTATTCTCTGCATACATCCTTCCAAGACCAATTCAAACCTATTCAAGTACTCATACCAGTCCCTAGTCATCCAAAGTAAATTATATTTTCATATATTACTACATACATCACAAAATTACACCAAGCACTTTAAATGGGAGAACTACATTAGATTGATCCCTCTTCAGATTATTGGTATATAGGAAGTATACCCATACACAAGGTGTAAAGTGCATCCAGCATATACTTTACACACTAACCCCTTCTCTCTTTCCAAAGTTTGTTATTCAAGTTCAAGTACTAGGGGCTCCTAAGGGTTTTGAAGATTGAATCAGACACATAGTGATCTCTGCATAGAATCAAGCTTTGATATTTCACTACTAGGGTGTTACAGGCCTACCAAGAAAAACCCAAAAAAACTAGACCACTAGGACAATAGTGGCAAAAGTAGACAACAACTCTAAAAAGGGATAACTCTAAAAAGTTGACTATATCACCAAGTAGTAGGGTGTCTAGAGTTTGATGCTACTATCCAATCTATAAAAAGAGTTTTGGGTTCTATTTACGATAGTCTACCATCCCTACAAATCAATTTCTAGATCTTGCATCATCTATTTTGACCTATATAAAGCTAAGTTTGATTTCTCTATGCTTCTTACTATTTTTAGAAAAGATAAAATACATATTTTTTTACATAAATTAGTAGGCTAATTAAGATACATTAATTACTGATTTATATTTACTCAGACCTTTATTTGCTTAGGAAGTAAACACCTAATTCCAAAAAATAATAAAACATTAACATTTTATTATGCATATGAGGTTGAGGGATGATATTCCCATTGGAATCTTTAAGTGGAGGGAAAAAATCAGATTTTGTTGAGACATGATAACTAAAGGTTGGCTAGTTATTTGCAAGATGTGATTTTACATTTAGAGTATTTGAGAGTTATTTTTTGTTTGCATGACATTTATTTGTTGAACCATTTGTGCAAGTATTTGATTTGTATAGATGGGTGGGTTTTGATTAGAAAAATCAAGAAGATTATTTCTAGTATTGGGAGGAGGATTCCAATGTTTTGTTATTGGGAGGAGGATTCCCAATGTTATTATTAGGATTAGGATTCCCTATATTAATATCAATTTCTTTAATTGTATAGTAAGGGATATTAAATAAAGTTCCATTGTGATTAGGAATATAAATGGCATTATCATCAAGGTTTCTAAAGGTGTTGGAATAATCTAGATCATCATTTTGAGTTATTTCAACCATGTTTCATGTAATTGATCTAAATGAATTTTGAGAATGCTTACACCATGAGGAGTTAGATTTATTTGTGGATAAGGTGGGAATAAATATCAACCCATTTAAAATCTAAGTGGGTTGAGGCTATCAAATAAATTCCTAATAGGTGACTTCATGATGTTTATTGGATCTGAAAAAGTAATAGAAGAAGGATAGTGAATGATATCAATTATACCAATAAAAATAGAAAGAATATACTTAGAATAAAATGGTATTGGTTAAATCAATAATATATAATTAAAAAGGTAACACAAATGACATATTGGTAAAATGATTATATCAAACAATTTGATACTATCACAAATGAAAAATTGGATACCTTTTTGATCTATTGGTTTTATGTAGTATGTAGAATAAAGGTCAACATAATATAGGCTAGAAATAATATGTATCGATCTATTTGATTCAACTGCATAGCTATTAGGATATAACATAGGAAAATAGACTATGCTAAGCTATTCAATGTAGTCTATGGGATAAAGGCTTGAGAAATATTGGATATAACTTAACTATATAGATATGTTTGATAAATTTTCACAGGTAGTAGGATAATATACATTAAAATAGACTATGTGGAGTTGTGTGATATAGTATATAATATAAAGGCATAATAAATATTGGCTAAAACTAAACATTATATATCTATTCAATACAATTTCATAGTTAGACAGATATGATATAGGAAATAGAATATGTCAATCTATTTGATAAAGTTAGGGATGAAAACATAAGAGACTATATTGATCTAGTCAATTGCAGTCTACAAACACAAGTAACTATATTAATGTTGATTGATATAGTTACAACACACAACATATAACTATATCAATTCTAGTTGGTGTAGTCTAAATTACAAGTTTAGTAAATATAAAATTGTAATATAATTAGTTTTTTTGCTAACTATTTTCTTAAAAATAAGATTAGGTAAATGTACTAAAGGATTTGATTTATTTATAGGCTCTCATAGATACTAGATCATCAATTGTATAGTATCAACCTAATGTTTTAGATCACTTACTATGGATTAAACACCCTACCCATAGCCCACTAAACTTGGTATTGAGGATAAGTTGAGAGTAAATTCTTGATGTTAATTGCTAACTAGTGCACTGCAGAATTAGAAGAATAGATGGCTTCCAAATGTTTAATAAACAATAAATACTAGTAATTTTTGATATACCATGAGGCATGTAGAAACTAAATTTTGTGTTTATATGTATATTATGGCTATGAGTATAAGGGTAAGCCCATCACACCATGATGTCTATAAATAATAGACAAAAATTATAAATAGAACACCGCATAGCCCTTCATGATACTAATAAATTAGTTTGAAAACTTTCATAACATATTTTATAGGGAAAACTAAACCACTACAAAATAATTTTTTAAAATAAATGTCAAAAACCAATTTGAAGCATGCAATGAATCGAAATAGATAGGAAATAAACTTGACTTTAAATGATTCTATTTTTAAAGTAAAAGTTAATTCACCTTGTTTATGCTTAAAAAATAAAATAAATAGAACCATATCAACATTGGTTTATGTATTTTTTCACACCATGAATAATTATATTTATTAGATCAATACATTATATATAAATTAAATTATAGATAGAGATATATGACTAGATCAAACAAGCCAAATCCGTTGATTAAAAATAATTATAATTATAAAACAAAGTAGAGTAGGTCAATATATTTAATTGAGAAAGAAATGAAATAAAAATTTGATTTTAGATAGAATTAAAATTTAAATACAAATTTAAGTCAAACAAATTGATCTAGTTTACTAGAAATAAGGCTAAATATTAACAAAAATGAAAATACAAAACTATGTCATGTAGATTGATAAAGTTGACTAGAAAAATGAATCATAGATAGAACTATATCAGTTGGTTTGATATATATTTTTGGTTATATACTAAACAACTAAAATAAATAGGTTGATATAATTTTATAGGGAAGAAAAAATGTAGATATAGAAATAAAACCAAGTTACATTAGCTGAAATAGTTTATTGTGAAATATAGAAAGATTAAACTATGTCACACTCTGTGATATATTTTTTGTAGGTAAAAATTGTAGTCAAGTTGTATCAACCTATTAAATATATCTCATTGATAATAAAATGAAATATAACTATATCTAGCTTGTTCAATACAATCTTATGCAGAGGTGAAAGTAATGGTTAACTTCACATCATGTTCACAGAATGGATGCAATGGTCTAGGATTGATATGAAACTATCCTATCTAAATATTGAGACTCATAAAAGGTAAATAAATTAGAACCCATTTATAATTAATTTAATTGGGATATGACCAATGGATCCACTAAACTTAGAAAGGGTATAACCAACAACACAATTTTAAGAGAAAGGGTCATAAAGCCTCTAGGCAATCAACACAATGTAATAGCTCTAACTACTTATCTATTTAGAAAGTAATCAAATATCATAATTAAGAAATGTAAGTAAGGGGAAGCTTTAGAAACATATTAAAATGGGCAAGGTGCCATGTTAGGCAAATGGGAGCCTAGTCTACATAAGATGGATAAAATGAAAGTTTGAATAATTCTATAGCCATACTAAGTTTAAGTGTAGATATAATTCAAATAATGACATATACATTCATTAACCAAGTAATTATGGAAGTTATATCTATCAAAATGGGGAAAATAGGGTTATAATATAGTTATATTGAATAAGACCTATTCAGCTTCAATCTCTCCCTTTGCTAATGGTGCTTTGAAAGAGATTTTTTGGTTGAAAGGATCTCAATGGCTGAATCAAGTTCTATGTTAAAAATAATCATCTTATTTCCTCCAAGATTCCATAATACAATTTTTTCCCTCTAAGATAATAAATAAGCAATAAATCCAAATGCAAACTTAGGGTAGAAGTGTGAGTTTTATAAATTGAAGACGAATTTCTCCTCTCTATTAGATTGAAATGGAAAATTCTATTTATATTTATGAATGATTGTAGTCCCTCCCACATATTTATCTAACACTATCATCCCTTTTAATTTAGTCTAAAATGGGATAATTAACCTCAAACTATATTGGCTAGATTGACCTAGTTGTGAAACATGTGCCATAACATTCAAGAATACATTGATTTGATTGATGTATTTAGTATGGGATGGATAATAGTTATAACTACATCAATTTGATATGACAGAGTAGGAAGATATGTCTCGATTAGTTATTAATTATTTAAGACTCAAACTCCCTTGATAACTATGAAGGTCCATCTTTGGCTTACTAGTCATCCTCATAACTACACAAAAATAAATCTTCAAGTTCATCAACTTATTCTTTTATAACATGGTTCTCAAGTGATTTTTCTAAAAATTCATTATCACTTTCATCTATGACCCTAATGCCTTAACTTAGTATAGATTTCGTAGCCTCTAAATGGGTTTGTATATATCTCATCAATATTTATTTGTTTATAAGTCTTGGCACATTGGCCACTCTCAGAGTGAACCATGATTTGTGTGTCATTTCATCAAAATGAAATAAAAATCACTACACATTCTACCCAACATTCATGATGGAATATGTATTAATTAATTTCCACCCACACTTGTAAATGTGAAAATAAACTTTTATCCACACACTTTTTTTGTAAGGAATAAAACTTGATATTATAATAAATGATGTAGTCATTATTATGGGTCTCAATTACGATATTCATTATACCACACAACTTATAAAATTACATAATTTAATAATTCAATAACAAAATAATAGTGTTCTTTTATTATTTCAATGGCTAGAAATACATATTTCATATAAAATGATAACAACACAATAATATTGAATGAGATGTCTTACAACATCAAATACTCAAATATTTGCTTACTAAATTATGTTATTTTTAATTATATCTATTTATTATAATATTGATTATGATCTATCCTAATCTTGTTGGATCTCTAGCCCAAGTGTAGGGTCAGGTGTATATATAGGTACAAGACCCACCTACTTATAATAATAATGTTCTCAAAAACCCATTATAAGAATTAAATATTTTCAACACATCATAATTAATCAAAAATATTAAATGTTCAATACCATCCTAATTTACCATAACACATGACAACATAAGTCATCACAAGAACATGTGCACCTAAAATTAGCTACATAAAATTTAAGTTATATAGAAATTGTAACCTTATAAGGTTGATGTAATGATCTACAATAATATAATGTGTACAATAATCCTTACACAATGGTACTCATATTCATGTTGTTGAGCACCAAAATCCTATATAGGATGTCATAAGCTTTCACATTAAAACTTTCAAAGCTTCAGAATTCAATTCTTTATGTGGATCCAAGGACCTTCAAAACATAGTCATGTAAATCATCATAATTAACTATAAACAAGACCTAAAACTATATGCTACAACAAAATTGTATGAAAAAATACAAAAAATATACATACTTAAATCCAATGCAAAAACAAAACTATAAGGGTTATTACACGTGCACAAAGGTGGTATAATACAACATAAATAACTTAGCTTATATTTTTATATAAATTTTAGTTGATGTAAATTTATAATTGAACCCAAATGCTCCTACATAAAATATTTTGAAACTCCTAGAATTAAGTGAAAACCTGTAAAATATTAGTGAATCATCTCATGTCTCTCACATGGTAAGATAAAATGATGTCATAATGACATCTTGGTAACAAAAATTGTTATACATTAGGCATGAAGTCCACTACTCAAAATGCTCATGAAGTTAGTCAAAAAGATAGATCTAGAACCACCTCTACACAAAGATGGAAAAATATCATGCTACTCACTTGTATAAAAACATAGTTCTTTATAAAAGATATACACTGCTCATCTAAGATGTATTTAGGAAGCATAAAGTTGGAAATATGAATGTATAATTTAAATAATTGAATGTGAAACAAATGAATTCTATTATAAGATCAAAAATCACAATAAGGGGATATTTTCATTCATATTATGCTATCAATCACACATTAGACCTTCACATAAAACTAGTTTTATATGCCCATAAGACCATTTATTCATATGATTTTTTTTTATATACAAACATTTATTATAATTTGAATCAACAATAAAACTACTTATCCTATGTAAACTAACTCATAATAAGTCCAATATAGATTACTAACATACACAAATAAAGGTTATTTCTTGAGTAAGAATATATTGATGAAGTATTACTTCCTCTATTTATAGAACAATAGTGAGACTTCAAATAAACATCCTTTCAGAATCATTATGGCATATTTGCACCACCATTTAGTCTTAGAATAAGTGGTAGTAAATATTATTCCTTTATTAATTCAACCAATCACATGATATCTTTATTTTTGGGTGAATTACTCAACACTTCCTATGCAAAGGTAGCCTCATAATTTTCACAAACCTCTCAAGAGTGTGTAATTAGCATATGATCATGGGATGCTAGTGACACTTATAAATAACTTAACACATTTCACCTAATAGCCAAATGTATTTCAAAATTGCATCATCAAGGATTACTCAAGAATTCATGGGGGTATCTTAATACAAATGAAAATTTATCAACATATTTAGGGATAAATAGGTTTGGAAACATTATATCTAATATATAAATCATGGCTTAATCATCAAAATATCCCCACATTTGAACTATGTTCACACATTTTATATGATCATGTCTTATTAAAAATATCATTACATTTTCCATTTGACCTATTCATTAGCCTTAAATGTCTAGTAATGATCCTTTAATTAGGAAACAATGACCTATAGATTTATTCCCCTTTCACCCTTATGGGTATAGACCCTCCTTTGATATGATGTCAAAGGCAATAAGTTGTATGAACTATTATTTTCACCTAGATATTATTTCCATTATATCCTTTTGGTTTAATTATTGGGGTTATTAAGGGCAATATATAATTCTAGGATTATATATCACTTTATATTATTATCTTTTTGGGTCACTACCCATTGGGAGTTCATCTTTAGAGCTAAATGCCCAAATAAGTCATATGTCACTCTTTTTCCTCTTGGGTATTTTAGCTTATCACACCCCTATTGGATAAAATAGGGTTGCATAGGTGACATTACTTAATATTTCAAACCAATTCATTTTAGGTTAATTGGCATCTTTTTTTTTTGTCTTATGGTTCTACAAGGGAAAGAATGAAAAAGGGGTGTGTGTGTTTTTTTCCAATGGCCATGTGTCTTTTTACATTTAATGATCATATCGATGAGGCACAAAACCATACTACTTTTACTATCACTCTTTTCCTATTTGGAAATATACTTTATTTATGATAAACCACATGTGTAATAAGATGCTGAAATAATTAAAAATAGTTAAATAATATCTTGATCTAACTAATCTCTACATTAGGCATATATTTATTATCATTTCTCTTCTATCCTCCTAATGTTTCTTAAATTAACTCTTGATATGTTGATCTAATTATATTTAATATAATCATAATAAATACACCTATGACATTGTATGCTTTCCACATTTTTTTTTAAAATTCTTACATTCAAATCATTGTGTACTCATCCTCATGATATTAGAGCCATATTTACATATATCCTTTTTTCCTTCAGCCATATCTTTGTTCATCTTATGAAACACTTAACCTTTTCCTTCATACACACTATTATTTCTCACTCTTCTATGATAGATCTTAGTTATTCATGAATGTTTATTTTGTCAACTCATTGACTACTTTCATAAATTTGTAAATTAGATGTAATACACAATTTTTTATTAGTATTAGTAAAAGGTGGGGTTTTTTAAACTAGGGACCTATACCCTATAATATAAATAAGCAAATAAGGCCTAAACTATCATATATTTATAATAATATCATTTTTTTTAAATATACTTAGCTCTAAATAATAAGCAACAATGGCAATCCCTTATTTACAAAAAGAGTAGGTGTAGTACAACATAGAGAAACTAAATAGTTGAATAACAATAAGGAATCGACTAAATCACAACAAAATAGAGAAATCTAGATATTATCTACTAATCTCATCCTCAAAGGGTTTTGACCAGGGTATCTCAAATCTATTTGGAATAAATCCTTTGAATAAAGAAAGAAAATCCATCCAATGAAACTCCAGTTGAAGCTCAACAGTGTTAATGTCCAACCAATATTCCATCCTAAAATAAAAGCCAAGCTTGATCAAACAAAAAAAATAGAAACAAAATTTGTATCCTAGGTATTTGATCAATCTAATAACATGAAATTGGTCCTCAACCTATATGACACAAAAAGACATAGGGGTTTTGAACTGAACCCCAAAAACTAAGAATGAGGATTTTATCTAAATCCAAACTAGGTCCCATAACTAGTAAACCAAAAAATAACATATAATTTTATCATGAATAGATTTGGGTCCCCCAACTAGCCATAAATGAAATAGGGTGTCTGTTAAGACCCATTTTGGAGCACACGGCCCTAAAACAACCTAAAATTCCCAAGGGATGTATAAGGATCCATATTAAAATCCCACTAATTTTCATTCAAACTGAGAGAAAAGAACTACACTTGTGAGTTTTATTCTCCCACCTGAAATGCAAATGACTCATCCCAATGAAGCACTCAATAAAAATCCATGATTCAAAAATGTCCAACTATTACTACACCCAACAAAGTTAGGAAGGTCTAGAATGAAACTAAATTTATGTCAATCTAGATCACCCTCACACCATTTAAAACTCCATCCATGGGGATGGTTTTCAACCTCAATCTTAGACCTAGAAGAAATTAGATCCATATCCTCAATCTACCTCCAAGATATGGAATAACATCATGATCTCTAGGTTTTGTTGTTATCCATCAATAAGAGGAAGATCAAACCCTTCTAAACTAGAGGAGTAAGCTAAATATTATATGACTTAGCTTCAAAAATATTTAGTTTGATGTGGTATCTAAGATCATCCCAAAGCATGATCCAAATACAGCTTATCTAAACCCAAATGAACACCAAATGAGAAATACATTTCATAAAATAAGGAGAGGCACAATTCAATAAATCATAATGGTAAAATGAATCAATATCCTCCTAAAAAATAAAATATTTTCAGTAGAGTGCCACTCATGTTGAGCCAAACCCATTAAGCTCAAGGAAGAACCCAGCTCTATATTTTTAAAGGAAAGGTCTAGACTACCCAAATTAGTAGGAGTCTAATCTAAGATACTCCTTGAAGCACCCCTTGTCATCTTTCCAAGTTGACCATGGTCCATAGCAATGTCTAACCACTGAAGGGGGTTAAAAGTCACCCAAAAACCAAAAAGAAACATTTTGACGAGTGTCCTAGTTGACATATCCACCTGGATTAGGGTTATCTTCATCCCCATCTTCTTGTAGCTTCCCTTCCCACTCAACACCCATTTTAAATATCCCACCTCTCCCTCTACTCTCCATTATATGTAATACACAAAGTTAGTATACCATTTTTCTCTTCAAACTTTACTTAGTTTCTTTTTTAGCTCACTCATTTCATTTTTTTCCTAAAAATGAATCTCATGTATTTTAATATTTATAACAATCCTAAATTTCCATTTAAGATGCATAATTTAATTCCCTACATGTAGGTTTCATATGGTTTAAGAAAATGGAAACTTACATAAGTTAAGATTGATGAGTATTCTTAGATTAGTGAGTTAATATTCCAACCTCCTAATTTTCAACATATCAATGAAATCTTGGTCACACATCCCTTGAGCATTGGTCACTTAGTTAACGAACATAATATGTTAGGAAAATTCACTGGGGAGGTGAGCTTTTCATGCTTGAAGGTGCACCCAACATTGATTTCAAGTAGTGGTAGATGAATTTGATGATGAAATGTTCCACCAAGATGAAGATGACACTAATGGCTGACAACACAATTATCTTATCCAAAGTAAATCATGATGTCACAAAAGTTTAACAATTTTCACATTATAATTATATAATAATGTGAATTATTTGTGTATTTTTCTCTTATATTGTAGTAAATGTTTTAGCACCTCTACATTTGGATATAAAACCTTTGTAACTCATAAGTATATGATACACATATCCTCTTTTTTCAGCAATTGTGCCTTCAATATTGAGTGAATTTTTGAATGTTTTATGAAACCTTCTACATGTATTTTACATTTTTATTTCATTTTGTTCAACCATGTTTCATTTTGGTTACTAATATGTAGCTTATATTATTGGCCATCTATCACTCTTTATACCTTTACAATTTTACAACTTATAACTGATCAAAGTCATGACATTACATTTCCATTTTATATATTTTATGCATGGATCTTCCCCTTGTGTAATCATGTGAGTATTTGTTTGATACTCTACTCAGTATTACATATTATCTCCACTTCATTGGGTTACACCCATGGCCTGTCATGAATTTTAGGGTGATATAGTGTAGGAATTCTAATATACTTATTGTCCTTTTTGCCTTATCACCTATAATTTAGGGTCAAAAAGAAATCCTCACTCAATTAAGTGACAAGGAATATGCATATATTTAAATTTATGACCTATCTTTACCTTTTCATCTTATGTTATAATTGATTGGGAAAAGAAGTCTTATTTAGTAAGAACTTACTTCTCCTTTTTGGGTTTAACCTATTTTTATGGTTATCCCTAGAGGTAAATACTAGAATTATTCTTTGGTGGTATTCACCTTTGTGTGTTATTCCCTTAACCTATAGTGTGTCTAAGGATATGTGTGGCTAACTTGTGGCTTGCATACCTTCATATTATCTTATTATATTTCTTGATGTTTTTAGTATGGTCAGACTATAGAATAAACATGGATAATTAGAGTATATATAAGAGGTAGTGATTAGTATTTTATCATCATATTATGAATTCTATTCTTATTACATTATTTTGGAGGTTTCTCCTTGAAGTGGCTTAGTCATAATATTCAAGTATTCTACTCTTTCACCAATTGTTATTATGGATCTTCTTATTATGTTTTTAATTCTATGATATATTATTCTATTATTGTGAATCATCTAATTAATTTCATTACAAGTGGAATCATAGCTTCAATTTGGGTAAGTTTTTATGATGTGGTTTTTTTAGATATGGCATCCTAAGCATTCAATTTTTCATCACAATAGTTTTGTTCATGGATTTTTTTACCAAAAAAGAGAAAAAATTAAATTAAAAAATAAAAAAATTGTAAAAAAAAGTAGAAACTTTTTAACCTTATGTAAATTAGTAGTCATTAGATTCATCTTTTCAAGATTATTACAATGATGTATTCCATATATACACATTTTTGGGTTAAAAATTTTCACCCTTATGCACATTATCAGTCATTGGATTCATTTTTGAGGTGATCATAATAGTCTCATCTATTGTTACACTTTTTTAGGACTAAAACACTCCTAGGGTTTGTGCATAGTTGGTACTAACTCTCATAGATGTGAGAAAGGGAAAGAAACTCCTAAAATTCTTCACAAAGATGACATGAAATCCAAAACTTTTGATCTATTTATTTTAGAGGTGGTTCAACAACTTAAGTTAAAGTTTCATGGCATGGTGCATAAAGATGATCATGATGCAGTTAAAGGGGGCATCATGGGGCTCATAAGGGACTTTAATGGCTTTCAGGATCAATTATAAAAACTAACTAGGTAATTAGCCAAATTTTTAGCTCAACCATTGTAAAATAACCCTCCACCACTCTAGTTTAGTTTTCCTACTCCAAAAAATCACAATGCCAATCCTAGTCTAAAGATGGCATTGCCAAAAGTGGACTTGTACAATTTTTATAGCAATGATCCACTAACATTGATCACTCAATTTGAAAATTTATTTGATCTACATCAAAATCCATGCTTGAAAAGGGTGGTCATGGCCTCTCATATCTGTAACCTGAGAGGTTCATTTGGCATTGATGGTTATGTGCTCAAAATAAAAAGAAGGGTCTCTCAGTTTCCTAGTCTATATTATATAAAGAGATGTAGCACCAATATCAAAATAATGTCTCAATAAACTATGTCATCCATATAGCCAAACTATTCCAAATAAGGACTGTAAAATATTATATTCATCAATTTATAATCTCTCCTTATATGTGGTAGACAATACTGAGTAAAATTTGAATGACCTATTTTTAGGTGGCCTCAAAGATAGCATCCAATTAGAGTTTTACATGTTTAGTCCTAGTTAAATATATAAATTCATCCCAAGGGCACACATGGTATATGAAAAATATATTCTTAACTAAAGACCTTTCACTCATGTACATGAATGTACTTTCCCAGCACCATCATTTCCTCAACCTACCTGATTGATCCTTTAGTAAATTGAAAAACATGTAAAAGGTTTATATTTTGGATATAATATAAAATTGAGTAAAAGACATCATTATGATAAAAATAATTTATTTTACATTAAAGGCACCAATGAGGATGATAAATATGATGAAGCCTCAAGTGTAGGTTCAGATGAACCTAATGATGAATCTAATGCTTCTCAACCTACTATTTCATGTCATGCACTTTTTGGTACTATTGCTCCTTAAACTCTTAATGTGGTGTGTTTCCTTAAGAAAAATAAGGTTACTATATTTATTAAATATAAGAATACACACAACTTTATCAACATTAAGTTTGTTACTTGTTTGAATCATTTCATTTACCCATATCCATAATTTTAGGTCATGATTACAGATGGTGGTAACATCAAGTATTTTTAAAAATGCCATAGGATTAAGCTTGCTATGGGAGACTACCTATTAGGTTCTCCTATGTTTGATATTCTCATGGAAGGGGTTGATATTTTTCCAGGAGTGTAATGGCTCACCACATTGAGAACTATAGATGAATTTCAATGAATTATTCAAGCACTTCCATTCAAAAGGCATGACATTTGAATTCTTTAGGGGGGGGAAATAGATAGATTTTTTTAGCAACCATATAAAGTTAATTTAATGGTCTCCCCATATATAGAGAGAGGGATATTCACTATGCTCACCCATAGATAGATTATAAATTATTAATTAGATAGAGATTTTGATGGTTATCACTCATTTATATTGATATCTAGGGAAGGTCCCCTCTTTTCTCTATATATATTATGCACTAAATCTCCATAAATAGTTAGTTCCCATTAGATGATGAATATTCTCAAAAATGTGTTGAAGGATTTGTGGACCACTTGTTTTCCATAGAAATTCAACCAAAAAAGTATTCTACCCATCCTGATTTACAAATGGTTTTGGATGACCAGTCTATTATTTCTGGTGACATTCCAAAATGACTTCCACCAACCTGAGTGCATGATCATGTTATCAAACTACTTCTTATAGTGACACCACCCAATATCAGAACCTACATGTATCATTATGCCTATAAGAGTGATTTAAAAGATGGTGCATGAGAAGTTAGATGTAGGAATCATCTAACATAGCTAAAGTGAATATTCCTCCCCAATGGTCATAGGGTAGAAGAAGTATTACACTTGGAGGATGTGTCTATACTATAAAAAACTCAACAATAACACCATCAAATATAAGTTTCTTATTCTAGTAATTGATGATTTACTATATGAATTTCATGGTGCAATTTATTTTACCAAGTTATATATTTACTCTAGGTATTATTAGATTTAAATTTGAGCAAAGGACATACTTAAAATATCTTTTCAAACTCATGAAGGCCATTATGAGTTTATGGGCATGCCTTTTGGCCTCACAAATGCACCATATACATTTCAAAGTTTGATGACTACTATTTTCAGGCCATTTTTGAGAAGTATTATGTTGGTGATTTTTTATGACATCCTCATTTATGACAAAAATTGGGAAGACCATTTAAATCATGTGAAATAAGCATTCTTAATTCTGTAACAACATGAACTTTATGTAAAACCTTTTAAATAATCTTTTATAATATAAGAGGTGGAGTACTTAGGTCATATTGTTTCACATGAAAGATTAAAATTTGATTTTGAAAAAATCCAAGCAATGATGGAGTGGTAAGTTCCTATGACAGTCAAGAACCTTTGGGGATTTCTAGGTCTAATTGGTTAAAATCATAGGTTTGTCAAAAATTATAGTAACATCACATCCCCACTCACATATATTTTGAATAAATACTCATTATAGTGGACTGATACAACTACCAAGGCATTTGAATAATTTAAAATGGATATGTACAACACTCTAATTTTGGCTACTCTTAATTTTTCTATAACTTTTATTATGGGATGTGATGCATCAAGATACGGCATGAGGGATGTACTCATGAAATAATTCAAACCACTTACATTTTAGAGTCACCAACTAAAGGGTAACATAGGCTAAAGACAATCTATGAGAAAGATATGATGGTTATTTTGCATGCAATCAATTAATGGAGACATTATCTAATGGGATATCACTTTCAGGTAAAGACTGATCATGATAGCCTCAAATATTTTTTGGAAAAATGATTGTCTTATAAATAACATCAAAAATAGGTGACTAAAATGTTAGGCTATGATTTTTAAATAGTTTATAAGAAAGGAAAAAAGAATGTTGTGGCACATGCACTATTTCAGAGGGATGAATCATTTGAGGCATTATTATGCGTAATGACTATTTAGTATGTAGATTGGCTAGAGGAAGTAAGATTAGAATGGGATAATGACAATTATACCCATGATTTGATTCAAAATATTCATCAAGGTTCTATAGGATCTAAAAAAAATACATGGAAAGGTAACACATTATGGTATAAAGATAGATTATACCTATGTAAGCATTCTCTCATCAAACATAAAATCCTTCAGGAATTTAATGCATCTCAATTGGGAGGTCACTTATGACTTTTGAAAACATATCATAGAATCAATAAATATTTATTTTCGGAAGGAATCCAAGGGGATGTCTATAAATATGTGATTAAATTCATGGAATGTTAATAGAACAAAGGAAAAATGATTAATATGCCAAGTCTTTTGAAATATTTGTCCATTCCTATCCATTGTTGGGAGGAGGTTTCTATGGATTTCATTATAGGGTTATTGTGGTTTGAGGCTAAAAATTTTATCATGGTGGTCGTGTATCAACTCACTAATTATGGTTGTGTCTTTAATTACCTGAATAAGGTAATTAGACACATATTTTCCACTTATAATAAGTTAATTTAATTGGATGAAAAAGGCTAAGTCATTTTATATCTTGAAGATATCCTTCATATGCACACTAGCAATTGTAGACTAGAGTGATTAAGGAGTATTTGATCAAATGGAAGAATCTACATTATGAATATGCTACATGTGAGGATTAAGTGTTCCTATAGTAACATCTTGGTTTGATTCAATGTTGAGGATAATTTTATTCTAAATTGGAGGGTCATGTTATGCCCTTAACCTAGAGTTCATCTAGGGATATGTGTGACTGACTTATGGCTTAAAAACCTTCATATTATCTTATTGTATTTTTTAATGTTCTTAGTATGGTTGGCCTATAGAATAACCATGGTTAACTAGGGTATATACAGGAGATAGAGGATACTATTTTATCATAATATTATATTTTTTTATTATTTCATTATTGTGAAGGTTTTCCCTTTGAAGTGGCTCCATCAGAATATTCAAGTATTCTGCTCTTTCACCAATTATTGTGGATATGCTTATTCTATTATTAATTCTATGATATATTATTTTATTATTGTGATTCATTTAAATAATTTCCTTACATTTTCATTTTAATATATTTTAATCACAACATTTATAGGTAAAAGGGTGAAATTAACTTGCACATTACATCCATTTTATTTTATGTGCCTGAGAGCCTTTATTTTTTACACCTATGGGCAAACATTCATATATGTGATCCACTCTCTTCAATCCTAAAAGTTTTATGTATTTCACATTTATTTCATTTTTTTAATCACTGTATTCACTTATTTTTTCCCCCTTGTTAGCCTTTATGTCATTTATAAAGAAGCTAGAATCCTTACAAAACTATTGTCAAAGTACGTGTAGCTAGGTAATTTCCCCCAAAGTGCAAATTAATGCACCCTTAATATTAAAGGACCTTTAAGGGCCTAACATACACAAATTATGACTATTAAACCTTTCCAAATAATCCACATGATTTATTTAAGAATTCAAAATCACATAATAAGAATGGGAACAAATAATTAGTAAGTTCCAACCAATTTGTTTTCATAGAATGAGCAATTAAAATATTTACAAATCCTAAGTTTATGATTAACAACTAACTTAAGAAAATAGGAGGTCATACTTATCCTTTTATTTTAAAATACCAACGTGATAGTAGAGAATGAAAATGCATCCTTGATGAATAGGGGAAACCTATAAAAATCTTCACCTAATATAATCTCAACCTAACCTCCTAATAACTAGGGATAAATGCAATTATACATGTTTTTACAAAGGATGAAACATAGGGACTCATTATAGATCACTAACATAATGTATCCTATACATCCATATGAATCCTCATCCCTAATTATAAAAACATTAAGGTTTACTAGAATATATGAATGACATGCCTTTGCATAATTCTAACATTTCTTAAAACACTAATGATGAAAATGTTTTGAATGGTATTGCATCTCAAATGTTGTGTAAATTAAAATGGCGAAGAATATTTTTATCAAAAAACTTATATAGATGAGAAATATAGGGTTAATTCTTAATACATCACTTCATTTAGAAAATAATATTTATACAAACCTAATGAAATTTTAGGAATCATGAATGTTATAAAATAAGTTACATGTTAAATTTTATTCAATTCCAAAGTGGTCCAATCAAAATTGAAGACCAAAAGACCAGGTGGACGTTATTACCATGGAAAAAAATCTTGGTTAGTTTTACCAATATTGAAGAATACTTTTGAATCTTGATAGGAAGCCCATGGTTCATGGTAAAATCAAATGTATGCCTTAAAAATGGAAATTTGGAACAAACCTCAGTAGCACAGTGATGGTGTATATACCAATGTGGGTTAACCTTATTGAACTACCCTTGGAATTTTGGGTAGTTGAAGTCATCATGGGTGTCACCAAAGCTCTGGGTTAGCCCATTTGTATTGACCTAGTCATCTAATTTAGAAGGCAATTGATTGCAGACAAATTATGTGTTTTCATCCTAGCTAACAAACCCCTTTTACATTCTATTAATATTAAATCTAAGTATGGGGTTTGGAACCAAAAAAATCATATATGAAAGAAATTCATAGTTCTAAAAAACCTACAACATCCTAATTCATATTTATAATATTATGCCCTTAACCTATAGTGCATATAGGGATATGTGTGGTCAACTTATGGCTTACACATCTTCATATTAGCTTATTGCATTTCTTGATGTTCTTAGTATGGTCAACCTATATAATAACAATGGATAAGTAGAATATATATAGGATCTATTGGTTAATATTTTATTATCATATTATGAATTTTATTCTTATTTAATTATTTTTGAGGTTTCCCCCTTGAAGTGGCTCAGTCATAATATTCAAGTATTCTACTCTTTTACTAATTGTTGTTGTGTATTTGTTTATTTTGCTCTTAATTTTACCCTATATAATTCCACTATTGTTAATCATCTAATTAATTTCCTTAAAATTGGTGTCAAAGCATCAATTTGGGAAATTTTTTGTGGCACATGTTTTTTGGATCTATCATCCTCAACACTATAAGGCCAAAAAAACATATCTTGTGATCCAAGAGGATTTGATTTTTTCATCACCGTAGTTTTGTTCATGAGGTTTTTTTTTTTAAAAAAAGAAAAAATTAAATGGAAATGTTTGTACCTTGTGTAAATTAGAATTCATTGGATTCATCTCTATAAGATGATTGTAATGGTGTATTCCATTTATACACTTTTTTGGGTTGAAATTTTTCACTCTTATGCACAATAGTAGTGATTGGATTCATCTTAGTGAGATGATCACAATAGTGTATTCTACTAGTACATTTTTTGGGTCTAAAACTCTCATAGGGTTTGTGAATGGTTGTTTTAAACACTCACATATGTGATAAAGGGAAAGAAACTCCAAAAACTCCTCATAAAGATGAAATGGAATTTGAAAATTTTGATCTCTCTATTTCAAAGGTAGTTTAGCAACTTAAGTTAGAGTTGCAAGGCATGGTGAAAAAAGATGATTTTGATACAGTTTAAGGGGACATTAGAGGTTTGAGAGGGGAATTGGATAACATGAAGAATCAATTACAAGAAATATCTAGGAAATTGGCCAACTTATCAATTCAGCCACTACAAAATAATCCTCCACCACTTCAGTTTGGTTCTCCTACTCCAAATAATACCTATTAATGCAGTGGATTGCACACTTGATAGGAGGCTGAGCTTCTATCTTCCATGCATCATAATTGAAACTCCCCTCTTTCCTATGGGCTTGGAAAAACTAGGGGGAGAGTCTCTAGATAAGGGCTAGCTCCCTTTGATGTATCTCTGAGGTCCTAGATTTTCTACTGCTAACAATGGGGGTGAAAAGAGAGAAGCCAAGAACAAGTTGTTATACACTTCATTTGATATGAAAAACTCTTCTACATCAATGAGTTAGGGGTCCTCTAGAGATACAGGGAGGAAGAAATATTAGAGGTGTTCTGAGACACACTATGGCAGCCTATTCACATACACTTATACTCTGCTACAGACACTTCTGGCAAACTTGCAAAAGAAGAAAATTCACAATACACTAGATATGCTATAATCATTTTGTGAAAGCATAAAAGAAAAATGACTTAACACAAAACAAAGCCATATACATATGCAAAAGTGTAAGCTCAAATGGAGGTAAAAATGCTATGTCTTGATTCAAGGTAAAATCCGGTAGAGCTCTGCCTTATAAGCCAAGAGATATCTTCTCAAATGAGAGATTACAATATATATAGAGAAAGAGGAAAAGACTTTGGCACTTTTTAGAAAATAAATGACCCATGCTGCATTGAAAACCTTGGGAAGAGGAAGTCGTTGTTGCTAATATCATCCTTCTAGAAGAGGCCTGCTAGAACCATGTTGTGTAATCACCGATGTTGACTTTAGCATTCAAACATTAATGTGAAAGCATGGACCACACCTCTTTTCTAAAAATAAGGCTGATCCTTCAAGAGATTCACGTGGTTTGTCTGCTCATTAATGTAAAGTGGAGAAAAAATGGGTCATGTCGTTCACTGTTCATGCCTCTTGATGACCACTTGGTAGGCACTGTGTCAACCATTGGAGTAACTCCTTGAGTTGACACCTTCCTTTGCCACTTGGACTATTTTTTCCATTTTTGCACTTTGTCTTTTTTGGCTCCTTCAGCCCTCAGGGGATATTTTCTACCCTTTGTTGGCTCCTTGGGCTCTTTCATCAGTAGGTCACTGAGTTCATTCTTAACTTTTGTCTTTTCCTAACTTTGTCTTTTGTTGGTTTTGTCTCTTCTTTTCTTAGTTCTTTGGGCTCCCTTCTAGTTGGCACTCAAGTATTTAAAGACCAATAGCTATTTCATGGTCATAAAATTGATGTTTGTGGGCCCATCACCCCTTGGTCAATTCTTTTAGCTTTATTTCCTTCAGATTTACTTTGATCAAGCTTAGTCTTTGAATCCTTCCAAAGGGAAGGTGTCCTTTCAGGGATTGGGGGAGGTCCTTCTTTTAGCAATCAAGATTCCTCCACAAGGGCACCTACCCTTTAGGGTCCTTCAATGGCCTTGCTCCTCAAATCCTTCAAAAAAAATGTCTGAAGGAAATGTTCCTTCACGTTTTTTCCCGCTTGCTTTCAGGTCAGTTTTCCCCTTCGATCAGGCTTTTCCTTTTGGCCATTTTTCTTGCAGATAAAATCTCCACAATAATTATCTTGATCACTTCCTTTGACCTTTATAATTCTTCTTTGGGTTTTTTTCCCTTGGCTCTTTCTCCAAATTTCTTCATACTTTTTGTCTGAAGGAATTCCTTCAGACAAAAGTCTAAAGAAAGTCATTTCCTACCTTTGCCTTTCAATTTTTTGAAGCCTTTGGATTTTTATTGAAGGGGCCTTGTCCTTCGAAATGTGCCCTTCAAAAAAGTCACAAAGGTCCTTTCGTCATCTAAGTACCCTCCATAAAGGCTATTTGGCCTCCAAAATTGCCTTATGAATTTCTTCAGATAAACTATCTAAAGGAATTCTTTTAGGCATTTTGTTCAAAGAAATTATCCATCTCTTGCTTTGAAAAAATCTGAAAGAATTCTAACTCTTCTACCTTGTTCACTTTTTCAAAGAAAAACTTACCCTTTCAACCTTCTCTTTGATCCCTTTGCAAGTGTTCCCTGCCCTCCATAAGGGCACTTATCCTTCAGGCCTTGGGAGGCTCCTTTGAACTTTCTGATTGAACCGACCAATTGAACCATCAATTGGTTAAATGGTTTAATACTGTGTTCTACTCATTCATTTAACCACTTGAATCAACTACTTTGAACCAACTGATTGAATCCTTTGATTGAACCTTTTAATTGAACCATTTGATTGAACCAACCAATTGAACTGACTACTAAAACCAACTCATTGAACCAAACCAATGAACCAAGCATTTGAACCATTTGTTTGAACCAACTGATTGAACCAATTTAATGGTTCAATGGTTCAAAGTTCAAAATTATTAACTCTTAGAAAGATCATGTCATTGAACCCCGATGTTGAACCACTTTTCCAACCTTAAGGAAAAGTGTCTTGAATCATTTTAGCCCTCTTTCGTCATGAATTTCTTCAAACAAGAGTCTAAAGAAGCTTAGTAAATCCCTTTCATTCTTTGAACTGATTCATCTTCTGTCAAAAGACTTGTGCAACCAAATTTGAATTGGCTTAGAATAGCAGGGGAAGGAGACTGATTTTGGCCTATATGACCAAAATGGTCAACAAATTGGCTATTCCTAGGGGAAGCATGCCTGTTATGCTTAGAAACTAGTAGCCTCAAAGTCCTTTGGGCACGGAGTTAGAATGCAACTTGAAAAAAGTTAACAACAGCCCCGATAGATATAAGAATCAATCATGAAGCTTTTACCCCAAACACAAAGGAAAACACACACAAGGCTAAAAACACTACTTGTGAAAACATCACTTAGGGAAAATAGGGAAATAAAACTAAAAACAAACTACTATATATAGCTAACCAGGTATATTTTCCTCCCTCCTAGATCAAAGGGAAAATTTCTTAAGTCTCCTTCATGGCAAGGAAACTTATGGTGCCAGACAAGTGGCTAAATGAAATGGAGACTTGGTGATCTACTCCTCTTGCCTACCACCTTGATTAGCTTGCATCCGAGTGGATCAAAGTCAAACATGCTTCCAACATATATGTATTCTTCTTATTCTTAGAAGCTTGTCAAATGTTGGCTCTTCGTGTTGGTGTGTTTCATCAAGAAATCAATGGTTGTTGGCTCATCACTATAAGCCCTTTGATATGCATAGCTCCCTTGACATGCATTATGGTTTGACCCGTTCCCTTCTACTTTATTGAAAATCCAATCAAACTCACCTTCTACTCCCTCATGGATTTCTTGAAGAAGGGTGACTATTTTGACGTCTAAAATGAGATAACAGACTAATTTCTCATCCTACAAAACATCACCTTCTTGTTTAAGGCTCTTTCCTTCAAAGCTGTTCTCAAGATAGACAGGCTTCTCCTTTTCCTACTCAATGATCAGAGTCTCTAGTTGTTCAAAAACATCTACCTGATCCTCCTCTAGCTCAAGCTCCATGGCATGGTCATCTTCCTCATCAAAGTAACAAGAAAGTTCATCAAACAAGAGAGGAGAGAGCTCACCATGCTTACTTTCCTCTTCATATTTTTAGAACATCTGCATGTATGCATGACTTGTGTCTTCTCCATTATTGAGGATGTATTCAAAAGGAGCATCCATGATGATTTCTTCTTGGCATCCATGAGAGCTTCTTGATCAACTACAAATTGGATCCTTTCTTCTTCACTTGCCTCTTTCAAAACAAGTTCCTCTCTGAGAAGGGATGAAGTGGAAGGCTAACAAATAAACTCATGTGGAAGAGGAGGTAGTCCTTGAGCTAGAATCAAATGATTCTCCTCCTTCCATTTGGCCAGCACTTCATCTATATCAAATGTGGCTTGGTAACTCTCTTGGAGGGGTGTAGATGGGGTATGTTCAAATGTAGGATCTTCTACTTGATCTAAACTGTCCATCACACCTTGGTTGAGGAACCTCATTCTAGATTCCAATTCTACAATTTTACTAGCTATATTCTCTTGGAAGAGCTTTTCTTGGAGGTCACAAGCATCATCATGATGAGTACGATCAGCTTCATCTTCTTCAGGGTTTTGAGCAAAAACTTGCTTTTCCTCTTTCTCGCCCCATGATTCCACTATTTGCTTCCAACTCATGACCTTGGGATTGGAACTTTCTCCTTATGAACAGGCAACAACTTTATCCTCTTCAAGGTCCTGAGTTATTTCATGATATTCCCTTTTCCAACTTGGAATCTTGACACCATGTTGAGAGACTTGAGGAAGTTGAGGAAGACTAGGAAGGGTCTGCTCATGCACAAGAAGAAATTCATGAAGAGAGATGTGTTGGTTCATGGTATTTTCTTCAAAGGAGGATTCACAATCTAAGGAATTGAGAAGGTTCATCTCCATGGAGGATTGCTCTAGTTCCCTTTGATGCTGAAAATCTAGGTGCAATGGATTAAGAGCAAGATTGAATAATACATCAAATGAGCTAGAGTGAGTAAGTGATATCTGATAAAAATTATTTGGTGCACAAGAGGGGGCTTTCTTTAGAATAGGAGGGGGCACACAAGGCTAACTACCTTGAATGAATGGACTCTTCCATTTTACTACCTCCTGCTCCATATATTTCAAGGCTTAAGCTTGCCTAAACAAACACTCCTCCTTGTACATAAGATCTTGCTGATATCTATACTACTCATCTAATCTATCTATCTCCATCACTTGCTTCTCAAACTCCAGCGTTACTTCCCTTATTATTGAAGGGCAACTAGGAGAGCTGTTTGAGGTGAGTCCATGAACAACCTGAGCTTGATCAAAACCATATGAAGGAAAACAAGGCCCATGATTCTGAGTGATGGGATTATACATACAAAAAATGTGATTTCTTGATGGCACCATAACTACTTAACCAAATGATTCAACTCGGAGTCACCATTAGTGTTGATGAAAAAGCCTCCAAAGGCTGGTTGGTTGAAGAACACACCAAAATTCTTCAATTTTTTGGACAAAACTTGTCTCATAATCACTTAATTAAAGGTTAGATGTTGTATTAATGGTTCATTCTATTGTAACAGAACCAACACTGATCTTGGAATTTTTCTAAGTGTTAAAATGTGGTCCCACCAAGTGTGACAAAAACTATTGATGTAGTGGATTACACCCTTGACAGGAAGCTGAGCTCCTATCTTCCACACATCACAATGGAAACTCCCCTCTTGCTTATGGGCCTGAAAAAATTATGGGGAGAGTCTCTAGATAAGGGCTAGCTCCCTTTGATGTATCTCTGAGGTCCTAGATTTTCTACTGCTAATAATGGGGGGGTGAAAAGAGATAAGGATGATAAAAATAAAACCTAAACTAAATGGTGATACACCAAAAAATTTGATCTACTTAGCTTGAACATACACTTTCCACCAAGAACAAGCTGATATACACTTCATTTGTTATGAGAAACTCTTCTACATTAGTGAGCTAGGGGTCCTCTGGAGATACAGTGAGGAAAAACTATTAGAGGTGTTCTGAGACACACTATGGTAGCCTATTCACATACACCTATACTCTGCTGCAGACACTTCTAGTAGACCTGCAAAAGAAGAAACTTCACAATACACTAGACATGTTGGAATCATTCTATGAAAGCATAAAATAAAAATTACTTAACATAAAACAAAGACATAGACATATGCAAAAGTGTAAGCTCAAATGGAGGTAAAAATGCTATGTCTTAATTCAAGTTAAAATCCGGTAGAGCTCCACCTTACAAGCCAAGAGATATCTTATCAAATGAGAGATTAAAATATATATAGAGAAAGAGGAAAAGACTTTGGCACTTTTTAGAAAATAAATGACCCATGCTGCATTGAAAACCTTGGGAAGAGGAAGTCGTTGTTGCTAATATCATCCTTCTAGAAGAGGCCTGCTAGAACCATGTTGTGTAATCACCGGTGTTGACTTTAGCATTCAAACATTAATGTGAAAGCATGGGCCAACCTCTTTTCTAAAAATAAGGCTACTCCTTCAAGATATTCACATGG
The DNA here is from genome assembly GCA_037957365.1 of Torreya grandis. Taxonomy (NCBI): domain Eukaryota; kingdom Viridiplantae; phylum Streptophyta; class Pinopsida; order Cupressales; family Taxaceae; genus Torreya; species Torreya grandis. Next base: position 1,455,900 of record JARHVA010002754.1, on the reverse strand, counting down.
TTTGTCTACTCATTAATGTAAATTGGAGAAAAAATGGGTCACACCATTCATTATTTGCACCTCTTGATGACCACTTGGCAGGCACTATGTCAACTTTTGGAGTAACTCCTTGAGTTGACACCTTCCTTTGCCACTTAGACTATTTTGTCTATTTTTGCACTTTGTCTTTTCTGGCTCCTTTAGCCCTTAGGGGCTATCTTCTTCCCTTTGTTGGCTCCTTGGGCTCTTTCATCAACATGTCATTGAGTTCATTCTTAACTTTTGTCTTTTTCTAGCTTTGTCTTTTGTTGGTTTTTTCTCTTCCTTTCTTAGTTCTTTGGGCTCCCTTCTAGTTGGTTCTCAAGTATTTAAAGACCAATGGCTATTTCATGGTCATAAAATTGACATTTTCAGGTGTTAGGTTGTGGAGCTAAAAGCTTCACCAGGATGTAAACAGGAGAAGTTACGGAGGATGCAGAGTTGCAGATTTAGTTGCATGGAAACCAGCGTCAGTCTGATCAGCCAACATTAGTTAGATAGCAATGAAGAACCAACCAGCATCAGTTACCATTGGGCTAACCTCAGTCATGAAGGAGCCGACGTCGGCAGCCTGTGTGAGAATAGGCAGTTTGCATGTTGATCCTGGAGAGTCTATTTTTGGACTATTTGTTTGCATGTCAAAGGCTAGTCTTAGTCTTGAGTTGCTTGTCTAATTATTGTAATTATGATAGTCTAATTATTGTAAGCATTAGATCTATATATGGACTCATGGGCTATATTGTAAAAGTGTGCTAGAAAGCCATAGAGCTTTTAGAGAGAGCTAGATTAGCTCCTCCTAGTTCCACAGGGGTGCTGAGAGTGTATGATCAGGGAGAGTTGCAGGGTCTTTGGTCAAGGAGCTGATCCATTGGGGTTTGGTTGAAGAATCATAAGGACTTGGTGAGGTAAGGACAAGGGTTTTTCAGGGTGTAGAGATATCTACATTGGTGAGTAAGGGTGATTTGTAGGTAGCAGCAGAGAGCAAGAGATTACTTGGAGTACGGTTGTGTACTTTGAACTGGCAGTGCGTTACTAACTAGTTGGAGAGGTGAACATCAATTTATATTGGAGTTGATTGTTATCTGAAGAGAGAGGTCAGGTCTTGAGGTGTGGTGAACATTGGAGGAAGAAGTGGCACTTCTTTATTGTATTTTCTTCTATGTATTTAATACTATTGTGTATTATCTCTCAAATCCTGTGTTGTTTCATATTTCTAGTTACTTATTGATTGGTATAATTACATGTTTTTGCTAATACAAGAAGTAATCTTGTGCCTTTGAGGAGCAAGATTGAGTTCAGAGTTTGAGGCCAGGTCCCTTCAAGTGGTAGTTGGTTCTGGTTTCAAGGTATGTTAAAGACTAATGGCTGATTTCAATGGTCTATGGAAAATTGATGAATGGTCGTGGAAAGAAAGAGCAGGTTTTATTGGTTGGTAGCAGGCAGGGAGGAGTAGATGTTGCCATGTTCACCCAGATTCTTGGTCAATTCCTTCAGCTTTATTTCCTTTAGATTTCCTTTGACCGAGCTTAGTCTTTGAATCCTTTTGAAGGGTGATGAATGTGTCCTTTCAGATGGTGGAATTGGTAGGTATCCTTTATCTATCTACTTATATTGGTCCTTCTGTTGCAGAGATGGCTTCATCCACATATGAGAAGGAGAATCAGGTTTTGAAGCTTAGATGTCTTTGACAAGGGAAAGCCCACCCTTTCTGAGGGATCCATGGAGAGCTCGAGGGAAAAAGTTAGCCTTGAACACAGGTATCAGCGTCGGTCATACAGTAACCAACGTTGGCAGAAGAAAGACAAAATGTCTGAAGGAAATATTCCTTCACATTTTTTCCTTTTATTGCTTTCAGGTCAGTTTTCCCCTTCTTCGGTCAGGCTTTTCCTTTTGGCCATTTTTCCCATGGATAAAATGTCCACAAGAATTATCTCGATCATATGGTCCTTGAGGAAGCTGCAGGACAGTGGTACAAGTTTGACAGGTTTAAAATTCTTCTTCAATTTTTTTTGCAACCTTATGGCTCAGAGATACAGGGTTTTGCTCCAAATTTTAGAATAGCTTCTTTGGCAAAAATTTTTTCTAAAGGAATTCCTTCAGACAAAAGTCTGAAGAAAGTCATTTCCTATCTTTGCCTTTCAATTTTTATGAAGCCTTTGGATTTTTATTAAAGGGGCCTTGTCCTTCAAAATGTGCCCTTTGGAAAAGTCACAAAGGTCCTTTTGTCGCCTAAGTGCCCTCTACAAGGGCTGTTTGGCCACCAAAATTACCTAGTCTAAGTATTGAGTTGTGTGTCTAATTATTGCTAATTTGATAGTCTTTAGACAAACTATCTAAAGGAATTCCTTCAGGCATTTTGTCTAAAGAAATTCTCCATCTCTTGCTTTGAACAAATCCAAAGGGAATTCTAACTCTTTTACCTTGTTCACTTTTCCAAAGAAAAAAGGTCTTGAGGTGTGGTGAACCTTTGAGGTGGAGGAAGAAGTGGCATCTTCTTTATTGTATTTTCTTCTATGTATTTAATACAATTGTGTATTGTCAGCCTTCTCTTTGATCCCTTTGCAAGTGTTCCCTACCCTCTGCTTTATTTCCTTTAGATTTCCTTTGACTGAGCTTAGTCTTTGAATCCTTTCGAAGGAATGTGTTTTCAGGGATTGGGGGAGGTTGCATCCGAGAGTTGGGCACCTACCCTTTAGGGTCCTTTGCAAGGGACAAAATATTTGAAGGAAATATTCCTTCACATTTTTTCCTTTTTGCTTTTAGGTCAGTTTTCCCCTTCGGTCATGCTTGGGATTTTTCCCATGGCTCCTTTGAACTTCCTTTGACCTTTAAACTATCTTCAATTTTTTTTCCTGCGGCTCTTTCTCCAAATTTCTTCAAACCTAATTGTCTGAAAAGTCATTTCAATAAATTTGGTTTTTATTAAAGGGGCAATGGTTCAATGGTTTAATACTATGTTCTGCTCATTCATTTGACTACTTGAATCAACTACTTTGAACCAACTAATTAAACCCTTTAATTGAACTGTCTAATTAAGGGCACTTGTCCAACCATTTGATTGAACCAACCAATTAAACCTGCTCAACTGCTTAAACCAACTCATTGAACCTAAACCAATGAACCAAGCATTTGAACCATTTATTTGAACCATTTGTTTAAACCAACTGATTAAATCAGTTCAATGGTTCAAAGTTCAAAATTCTTAACTCTTAGAAAGATCATGTCGTTGAACCCCGACGCTGAACCACTTTTCCAACTTTAAGGAAAAGTGTCTTGAATCATTTTAGCCCTCTTTCCTCATGAATTTCTTTGGACAAGAGTCTGAAGAAGCTTTGTAAAATCCCTTTCATTCTTTGAACTGGTTCATCTTCTACCGAAAGACTTGTGCAACCAAATTTGAACTGGCTTAGAACACCAGGGGAAGAAGCAGACTGATTTTGGCCTGTATGACCAAAATGGTCAACAATACCAATACCAATTCTGGCCCAAAGTCGATGTTACCAAAAGTGGACTTGTGAAAGTTTGATGGTAATTATCCCCTCACTTGGCTCACTCAAATTGAAAATTTATTTGATCTACATCAAACTCCATGTTCATAAAAAGTGGTTATGGCCTCTCTTTATGAGGAACTTGATCCCTTCATTTGGTAACATTAGTTGTGTGCTCAAAATTAAAAGAAGGGTGTCCTAATTTCATGGTCAATAATTTATAAGGAGTTGTAGCTCCACTATCATAATAATGTTTCTAAAAATTACTTCAGTTAGCTAGCCAATTTGTGCTAAAATAGGACTATCAAAGACTACATTCATCAATTTTAGAATCTCTCCTTACGTGTGGTAGACATCATTGAGGAAAATCTAACTGACCTATTTTTGGGTGGCCTCAAAGATAGCATCCAATTAGATGTTTGCATATTTTATCCTAGTACTATATATGATGCCATACTAAAGGCATGCATGGTTGAGAAAAAAGAGCTAGTCAAATGAAGACCTTTCACCAATTTTCATGAAAGCACCTTTCCATCATCATCATTTCATTAGCCTACCAAATTGACACCTTAATAAGTGGAAAAAAAGTGTGCAAAAGGTTTGTGTTTTGTATATGATAGCAAATGGATTAAATGAAATCAATGAGTTCTAAATAAATTGTTCTATATTTATGATACCAATGATGAGGAAGAAGATGAGGAGGCTTCATGAGAAGGGTTAGAAGAACCTAAGGATGAATCTAAGGATTCTCAACCTACTATTTCTTGCCATGTACTTTCAGGCATTATTACTCAAACTCATAAGGTGGTGGGGTTATTGAATAAATAGAAGGTGACTATGTTAATTGACTCAGAAGTACACATAACTTCATCAATAGTAAGTTGGCTACTCATTCAAATTGTTTCATTTAACCAACTCTAGACTTTTAGGTCATGATTGTAGATGGTGGTATGGTCAACTATTTAGGAAAATGTCATAGTTTAAGATTGTTATGGAAGACTATTTTTTATATTCCCCTATCTTTTTAATTCCCATTGGAAGAGTTAAAATTATTTTTGGAGTGTAATATCTCACCACTTTGGCCACTATTGAGTTTAATTTTGAAGAATTATTCATGAGGTTCTATCTAGAAGGAAGGACTTTTGAACTATGTGGATTACAATCTAAATCTCCACAACTGGTTAGTTCCCACTAGATGATGAAGATTCTCATAAAAGGTGCAGAGGATTTTGTGGCACATTTATTTTCCATGGAGGTTCAACCAACCAAGGATTCTACATGTCTTGATTTACAAAAAGTGTTGGATGACCATTATGTTATTTTTGATGACATGTCAAAAGGACTTCCTCCAATTCATGTACATGATCATTCCATTAGAATAATTTTAAGAAGTAAACCACCTAATATCATACCCTACAAGTATCCTTATGCCCAAAAAAGTGAAATTGAAAATATGGTACAAGATATGTTGGAGGTAGGAATCATCTGACACAATCAAAGTGAATATTACTCCCTAGTGGTCATAGTGTAGAAGGATGATAGTTGGAAGATGTGCCCAGACTACAAATAACTCAACAAATACACCAACAAATATAAGTTTCATATTTTATTAATTTATGATTCTATACATGAATTGCATGGTGCTATTTATTTTACCAAGTTAGATCTTCACTCTAGATATAATCAAATTTGCATCCATAATGAGGACATACCTAAAATAGATTTCAAAACTCATGAAGTCCATTATGAATTTATGGTCATGCCTTTTGGCCTCACAAATGCACCATCTACTTTTTAAAGTTTGATGAATACTATTTTTAGGCCATTTTTAATCAAATTTGTATTAGTTTTTTTTTTATGATAGCCTCATCTACAATAAAAATTGGGAAGACCATTTGAAGCATGTGAAACATGTGATTTCAGTTCTAGAACAACATCAACTTTATGTCAAACCTTCCAAATATTATTTTGGTATCCAATAAAGTGGAATACTTGGGTCATATTATTTCACATGAAGGATTAAAAGTTGATCCTAAGAAAATCCAAGAAACTATGGAGTGGTAGGTTCCCAACACCCTCAAGAACCTTCACAAATTTTTGGGGCTAATAGGTTATTATCATAAGTTTGTCAAAAACTAAGGTAGTATTGTAGACCCACTCACCTCTTTGTTGAATAAAAACTTCTTTTATTGGATTGATTCAGCTACCAAGGCATTTAAATAGTTGAAAATGGTTATGTGCACAACTCTAGTTTTGGCTACTCTTAATTTTTTAAAAACTTTTGTTGTGGAGTGTGATGCATTAGGATATGGCATGGGGGTTATACTCATGAAAAAAGGTATACCACTGGCATTTGAAATTATAAAACTTAATGAAAAATATAGGTTCAAACCAATATATTAGAAAGAGATGATGGTTATTTTTCATGCAGTGAAGTAATGGAGATCATATCTGATGGGTCATCACTTTCAGGTAAAGACTGATAATGATAGCCTCAATTTTTTATTGGAACAATGTTTGTCATCTAATGAAAAACAAAAATGTGTGAATAAAATGTTAGGATATTATTTTGAAATGGTGTATAATAAATTAAAATATAATGTGGTGTAAAATGCCCTATCTCAATGAGATGAATCAGTTGAGGCATTGTTATACACCATGGCCATATGGCAGGTAGATTGGCTAGAGGAAGTAAGATCAGAATGGCAAAATAAAAATGCTACCAAAGATTTGATTCACAATCTTAAGTAGTGTTCTAACGAATTTGAAAAATTTACATAGAATGGGAACATATTATGGTATAAAGATATATTATACCTTTGTAAGCATTCTCTCCTCAAACATAATATTTTTTAGGAACTTCATGCCTCTCCACTTGGAGGACACTCGATATTTTTGAAATAATATCATATAATCAAGCAAAATTTATTTTGGGAAGGTCTCAAAGGGGATGTTTATAAATATGTGTCTGAATGCATGATATGTTAACAAAATAAAGGAGAAACCATTAAGACCCCAAGTCTTTTGCATCCTTTATCCATCCTTATCCAGCATTGGGAAGAGGTTTCTATGGATTTCATTATGGGGTTACCAAGGTCTGAGGGTAAAATTTTTATCATGGTAGTTATGGATTGACTCACCAAGTATGCTTATTTTTTCTCCTTATCACATCCATTTGTTGTTTGTACAATAGCTTTTGCTTTTCTCAATATAGTTCAAAAACTACATGGCACTCCAAAGATCATTGTGACCAAGATCCCATATTTATTGGTAATTTTTTGACTAAATTATTTTCATGTTTGGGTACCAATTTGGCTCATAACTCATCTTATCATCCTCAATCTAATGGATAAACAAAGGTAGTCAATGAATACCTCAAAGGGTATCTTCATTATTTTGTTTTTGACAAACAGGATAAATGGGTCATTAGTTAGCACTTGTTGAATGGTGGTATAACACTTCTTTTCACACTTTTTCTAAGATGTCTCTCTTTGTGGAATTGTATGGCTATCACCCCCATTCATCACTTTAGTTTTGATAGTGCATTCTAAGGTTTGATATATTGAGTAACACATTCACCATTAATAGGAGGTGTTAGTCAGTTTGTGAGAGAATTTATAAATGACACAAAATCAAATGAAGTAATAAGTAGATTAACACTGAAGTGAATAACATTTTTACATAGGTGATTGGGTCTTTATGATTTTTCCATATAATTAGATATCCCTAAAGCAATATAAAAATGATAAAAATCTATCACCTAAGTATTATGGCCCCTACCAAATCTTGTAAAAAATTAGTAGTGTGGATTACAAGCTAGAATTACCCCCAGCCACTTGCATACATTTGGTATTCTATGTATCTTACCTAAATAAAGCAATTGGACACAGAGTTTCCACTTGGACTAAGTTACTTGAATTAGATGAAGAATGAATAGTCATTATAGAGCCTATAAATATCCTTCACATACACACTAAGTAACTACGAACCAAAGCCATTAAATAGTATTTGATCAAATGGGAGAATCTACATTCTAAATATGCAACATGGGAGGAAGAAGAATTCCTATAGAAACATCCTAGTTTGATTCAATGTTGAATATAATATTATTTTTAATGGGAGGGGCATGTTATTCCCTTAACCTATAATGCATCTAGGGATATGTGTGGCTGACTTGTGGCTTACACATATTCATATTAGCTTATTGTATTTCTTGATGTTCTAGTATGGTCAGCCTATGGAATAATCATGGCTAAGTAGAGTATATATAGGAGGTAGTGTTTAGTCATTTATTATCATATTATGAATTCTAGTCTTATTGTATTATTTTTTAGGTTTCTCCCTTGAAGTTGATCAGTCATAATATTCAATTATTTTACTCGTTCACCAATTATTGTTGTGTATCTACTTATTATGATTTTAATTCTTCCCTATATAATTCCACTATTATGAATCATCTAAGTAATCTCCTTAGAGAAAAAATATTAGTAGCATAGTTATGGATTATATACCCATGTGGGTTAACTTTCTTGAACTCCCCTTGGAATTCTAGGTACCCAAAGTCATCATGGGTGTCACCAAAGCTCTAGGCTAGCCCATATCTATTGACCTAGTTACCAAATTTGGAAGGTGATTGCTTATGATTAGATTATGTGTTTTCATCCTAGCTAATAAACCCCTTTTTCATTATATTAATATTAAATATAAGTATGGGTTTTGGAACCAAAAAATCATAGATAAAAGAGATTTAGATATTTATAAAACCTACAACATCCTAAGTCATACTAATAAAGACTACCTGACAGCCAAGAGACCTTCCTAACTCACCACCCCATGGTGGGTTAGGAAACTTTATTCTCTTACTCATCCCATAAACAAGGCCCCATATACACCCCCATCTAATACCCCTATTATTCCTTCCACCCTGGTAGTGAACAAGAAGAGTGATGCACCTTTTCTATCCCCTTTATCACTTCCCCCCTCCCCAAGGGTTCTCCTCTCATCCTTGTATTACCTAATCCATCCTTTCCTTAATCCCCCTTATCCTCACTTTCCCCCTCATCATGTTAGATGAACTTGATGATGTTGGCTCTCTCAAGTGCACTCCCTCTTCTTAGTTCCTCAAGATCAGCTTACCATCGCCTAGTCTTGGTCCCTAGTTTTTGGTTAGCAAGAATGTAGTTTTAAAAGAAGAAAAATTAGTTGATATTCACCCCCTCAAAAATTTGTTTATTCCATCCACATACCCCTTCATCCCATAAAGGTAGACAAATTGGTTGGTCTCAATACCTCTTTGAGTACCACCCAACCTATGACTCTTGGAACATCTCCATCTCAGTGCAAAAAATCAAAGTCAAATCCTTTCTCACTCAAATAAGTCCAATGTTCATCTATCCCTAATCCCAATGAAAAAAAGAGTTAAATATGATGGGCAATAGTCACAAGTCCCATCTAAGAATAAAGTAGAAGTAGGAAAAGAACAAAAATCATAAGGTAGGTTGAACAACATGAGATCCAAAATTAAAGAGATATAAACAAAACTTGAGAGGGTATGTAAAGAACCCTTAAACAATACCCCAAATATTGAAAATGAAGATCATCTCTTAGAAAATTAGGGGGATAAACAACCCTAAGAAATAGAGGTTGTAAAAGAACCTAGTTTTAAAAAAGAATCCCAACATTTTAATTCTTCAAGAAACTAAGATGTCTGAAGATAAAATTTTGAGAAATATCAATAATATTTGGAATAAATCCAAAATTATCAATAGTAATTTTTGAGGTACTACATGGGGTCTCATAGTTTTTTGGAATCCTCAAATCTTGAAAGGAATGGAAATTTATAAAATACAAAACCACATTGTAATCTTATTTAAGGATATATATAAAAAATAAGAATGGATCTGCTCTAATATTTATGCCCCTAATTCTAGAAAAGAGAGGAAGAAGTTATGGATTAAGTTTGAAGAATTCAAAAAAATAATGAAGACTAGAAATGGATAGTGGTGGGAGACTTTAAATCCCCCTTATCTCCCTTGGAAAAAAATGTGAGATGAGAGACTATAATGATAACATGAATGGCATTAATGAATTCATAGAGGAAATGAGCTTCATGGATTTGGTCTTAAAAGAGAACCTGTACACATGGTCAAATAGAAAGATAAATGAAAAACTCGTTCAAATTAGATTGGATAGATTCTTGGTTTTAATTAACTAGGATTTAAAACATAGATCACCTTCACATTTCTCCCCAAGATTGGCTCAGATCATAGCCCTTTGGTTTTCATGGGAGAAAATGCCTTGAATCTCAAAAACATCCCTTTCAAGTTTGAAAATATGTGGATTTCCCACTCAAACTTGTTTAACTCTATCAATAAATGGTAGAATGAGTCAACCTCAAGATCTGATATGTACGTTCTTGAAATAAAACTCAATCATGTTAGAAATAACTTGAAAACCTAGAATAAATAAGTTTTTGGGAACATATTCCTCCAAAAAAATAAGATGAATTAATCAAGATCAAGAAGGAAATCAATTTCTCATGTTCTAATATTACCCTCCAAAATAAGTAAAATTAATTTCTATATTCTTACCATAATTTGGAAGCCAAAGAGGAAACATTCTAGCACCAAAAATTGAGGAAAATTTAGCTCAATAAGGATGACTAGAACACAAAGTTTTTCCTCCTGACTACTTAAAGAAACCATAACACAATAATAATTTGGGAAGTATTGGGATAATATGGGGTGTTATACAAAGAACAATATAATGTTTTTTAAGAATCTCCTTTCCTTCTCCCCCCCCACCTCAGAAAATGTGGAGTCGGAATCTCAAGTCCTAGACCTCCTTCCATAGGTTATCTCCCAAGCTAATAATTATTGCATCATTTCCCCTCCTTCCTTGGAAGATGTCAAAGTTATCATTTATTAAATAGAAGGGGATAAATCCCATAAGCTAGATTGCTTCCCTCCCCTCTTCTTCTAATAATATTAGAATATAATCCAATAGGAAGTTTTTTCTGTGGTCACCAAGTTTTTTAGAGAAGGCACCATTCTCCAAGAATTTGAAAATACCTTCTTAGTATTGATCCCAAAGAAAATGGGATTTAATCAAAAATTGAGGGATTAAATACTAATTAGACTTTGCACCACCTTCTACAAGATTTTCACCAAGTCTTTGGCTATTAAAATTTAGCATCTCTTGGATAAACTCATTGTGAAATAGTAAGGAGATCTTATTTTTGGAAGAAAAATCACTAATGGCATAATCATCACTCACAAGACTATTCACTTAGTGTCCAATTATTATATGTAAGGAATGTTCTTAAATATTGACATGAATAAATAATATGAAATGGTGTCTTAGAGATTCTTTGACAAGGTTATAGATAAATTCACCTTCAATATAGATGTTAGAAGACTCATCTCTTCTTACATTACTTCCCCCATGTACTCAATTATCATCAATGGAGTCCTAAAAGGCTTCTTTCTATCTATAAGAGGCTTTCTACAAGGATATCCTTTGTCTCTATACCTATTCATAATCATGTCTTAAAATATAAGGAGAATTATAAAAGAAGCTAGATCAAGGGAGATCATAAAGGGCATAAGTTGGCCCCCAACACACCTCGATTACTCACCAAATTTTTTTTAATTACACCTTAATGATGGTTTAAGCATTTTTATTTTAAGAAAAATGTTTTAGGAGCATCCTCAAGACCTACAAGGCTATCTCTAGCTAGTGTGTTAATTTCCAAAAAAACACCCTTTTCTTCATCAACACTCTAAAATACCTGCAAAAGAAAATATCAAAAATCTTGGGTTGTGTAGTTAAAAACCTCCCATCAACCTATTTTTTCCTCCCCTTATTCATAGGTAAGATGAAAACTAAATATTGGAACCCTCTAATAGATAGACTTCACAAGATATTAGCTGGTTGGAAAGAAAAACTATTATCCCAAGTAAGTAAACTCTAACTCCTTAAAAGATCACTTCAGAGCATCATGGTTTAATTCATGTCTCTATTTTCTATCCCTAAGAAGGTTTTGTTGACTAGATGGAACAAATTCATAAAATATTCTTATGTATGGAGTCAAACATAAGTTAAATTTCCTTTTTATATCTTAGGAAAATGTATGATGCCCAAAGACAAAGGAGGCCTAGGTCTGAGAAGATTAAATAAGATGAACAAAGCCCTCTTGGAAAAACAAGGGTGGAAGGTTATAAAAGAGGATAATCAATGTACTTGAATCATAAGATTAAAATACATGGATTTGAGGGAAAGGACTAGTCTCTTTTCAGAAGAGGATCCTATCAATGGCTTTGCCTCATAGAAAACTCAAATTAACATCAAATATATATTTAAGAAATCAAGTAAGTGGAATGTGGGTAAATGATACCAAGTCAAATTTTGGGATAATCCTTGGTTACAACATCTCCCCATTGCTTCCTCCCCTCAAAGGAACACTCTTAGCAACCACTTCAAATTGTGATGGGGTATAAGGTTCATAACTATTGGGTGGACGATAATGGCTCAAAAAATGGAAAGTTATTCATAAGGAAGGGATCAAACCTCAAGAGTCTCACTTCCTTTTGTACCTAAACTAGTAGTTCCATCTCTTCATAGTATCCACTCCCCTAAAGAAGACACACTAGTCTAGACTAAAGAACCAAGTAGAGAATTCATAGGCAAATAAGGTTACATGTCTAACCTAGAGCTTGAGTAACTAGATGAAGATTTGTGGAGCCTCTATATTAATAATCTCACACCTAAGGTCAACATATTATTTGGTTTGTTGCCTAGATCAAAATCCTTACTATGGACAACCTTACTATAAGGGAACTACCGATCCCTAATAGGTGTGTCCTCTATAAAGAGTAGGTTGAATCATCTGCACATTTATTATTATTTTTCCCTTTCACCTCTATAATTCTAAGTTGTTTCCTTTTAAATTTTAATTTCTCTTGGGCCATCCCCAGCTTTATCCATGACCTGATCATCCAATGGAAACCTCCTTGGGAATTCCCTCCATTTCATTCTTGTGGTCCATCTCCTCACCCCATATTTTTTGGGGCATTTAGAAATGCAAAAATTCTTGCATCTTTGATAATAAATATCCTTGCACTTGTTCTACATCCCAAAAAATCTTTTTTTCCATCAAAGAAAAATAGAATACATTTTCATATAGCATCAAGGACCCCCATCACCTTACCTCATTTCTCACCAATTACGACCTCCTTATCCCAATTTAGACCCAAAATCAGAAGGTGGATAGAACTCTAGTCAAATGGATTATCCCTCCTACTTCTTAGCTTAAATTGAACTTTGAAGGTGTAACCAAGGGTAACCTAGGTCTAATTGGGGGAGGGGTGTCATAATGGAAATCGATATAGACCTAATTATAGTTTATTTTATACCCTTAGGTGTACAAACCAACCATGTACATAAAGATTTAGCTACTTTCTAGGGAATAGATCTAGAAATTAAATTAGGCATATAATAGTTCTAGATTTAGGGAGACTCCCTCAACACTATTCATTGTTTAAAAGGTAAATCTATTCCTTCTTATACCATCTTTAAGGTCATGAAATATGCAAAAAGTCTTCTATGAAAATCCAAAATTTACACTATCTCCCATGTCTATAGAGAGGAAAATAAGGGATTAGATCATATGGCAAACATAAGGGTCCAAAATGAGGTGTTCAAACATTAGACAAATGTGGTTGATCTCCCATCTAATGCCTCATCATTAATTTAAAAATATAATGTCCCTCTTACATGTGGGATGATTAATCAACTCTCCTCATGATCGATGATATAATGGGAAAATCTTGAAATATGGTACAGAACAATTAACACCAAATTAAGACCCACACTGTGAACCATGGGAAGATCCATGTCATTTCAAACAATAAATGTTATATTTTGATAATAATATCACCCCCACTAAGACTAAAATGGTAATTTATTATGAAATTTAGTGCTTTACTAATAGGGATAATATGTGAGGCAAAAGAGATAGGATATAGTCAATTTCATAAACAAAGGCAAAAGAGGACCCATAATGTCTAGAGGAAGATGGTTAAAGGAGGGATTTTTAACTTCAAGTAAAGAATTTTCATACATGACTTAGCTATCTCTAAGGACTTTTTCAAAGGCTAGGACAATCCCCTTATCAAAATGAGGGGGTTCATCATCATGATCATGGAATAAATCATTAGAAGAGTCATCAGTATGTGTTATGATGGTGTTAAAGCCTAAAAGGAAAAAAAAGGAAGGAATAGGTAATGAGAACTTTTTTAAGTCTGATAAAATAGTCATCTCACCTCAAAAAAGATTCCCTAGAGTTGAAATCCCTATGAAGTGGTATGAGTTTTGTCTTTAAATCATGAAGTACATTACCCTTGAGGGCAAACATACCATCCTTTTCTCACACCATTTCCTATTGATGAACCATTTTAAGGGTCATAATATTAGTCTCTTTTGTTTTATTAAAGTCTCTCAAAGTATCTATAACTTCCTTAAAGGTCAACTCCTCCACTAATCCCATATACTAGGGACTTATCCTTCTCATTTTTTAAAGAGGGGAACCTCTCTAGGGAAAATATGTTATGGAAATAAATTTATATCCATATTGGGGGGAGGATTATAGTGAATAAACTTAGGAGAGTCAAGAATAAGAGGTCAAAAAGGAGTCCCCATCTTCAAGGGAGAAGGACAATACTATAAAAATTCCCATTGAGAATAGTTTAAAAAGCAACTTTGAAGAGGTGAATCCCATGGATAGCATTCATCTAATTACCTCTTCAAGTAGTAAGCAGGCCAATATGGAAAGGATCTTGGATAAAATCCTAAACAAAATGGCCATGCATTACTTGATTTTCATAGAGCTACTGGAGGATATTAACAACTTGAAATGGATGTTCACTTTGGAGGAGGTTAGAATATAAATTTTTAGAGCAATGGTGGTTAGAAATGAAGAATGTTAAGAGATTGATATCTCTCCCCCCAGTAGTAAGAACCAAAAAAGGTAGAACAAGGAGAAGGAGGAGATGATGAAGAGATCATTATACAAGGAGGAAGAGTGGACCCCACTCCATAAAATAAAGAGTTTGACTAAAGAAACATTTTAAGGACTGAGCAAAATAACTAGAGGCAAGGACAAAGAAAAAAATAAATCTATGAGTAGTAAACTTGTATACTCTAAGTCTAAAGAGTTTAACTAGTTGCTTCAACATTTCCCCTCTAAGTTTATTTTTGCCTTCTTTTTGTATGGTTTTTTGCTAACTTTTGATTGGTGCCTATGTTTTGTTCATGGCCCATGTTGCCACAATATTATGTTTGTTCCTCTTATTTTATGTTGAATATCTTTCATTGATTTTTATAAGGGCACAAGAACTTCTTCTCGATTTGTAATCATATCTAATCAAAAAAATTAAAAGTTGATACTTGACCTTATACATTTATTCATATCTATTATGATGTTCATCCTAATGTTTAACATGGTTTTATGATTATTTATCAACATGCTTCTAATATTCCTCCTCAATAAGTTAGTGATATTATTTATTGGCATGCTTATGGTGCCATTATTCCTTCTATTTATCAATAATATTTTACTTACACCATTCATATATCTTCTCAACATGGTAATAATCCTTTAAAAATATATATATCCCATCTTATGCTACTTGTCCACCTACTAATTATTCTTCAATTATTGAAATGGATACTATGATGCATACTCTTTATGACATACAAAATCAAATTCAAAACCCCAGTCAAACTTCCCATAATCCAAATATTATGGTTACATCAAATGATATTCTTTGAAACTCTTTAGAATATGAAGTACTTGTATGTCATTTTCCAACTAGTTTTCTATCTCCAAAGTTTGAAATATTTAATGGAAAATGAAATCCTTAAAATCATATTACAATTTCATTATTCTTTCTTATATTTCACTCATGATGAAAAAATCATTATTAAGCCATTTCCATGAATCAAAAATGATTATCCCCTTCATTTGTTTTATGATTTACCAAGTGAATCCTTGAATACCTTTACCAAATTGGTTGATGATTTCTTATCTCACTTTCAAATCAACATTGGTGTGAAATCTAACTTTAAAAGATCAGCTCAAATTAAGAAAGGATTGGATTAAATCATTAGGTAATTTATGCTTAGATTTAAGATTATAGTTACTAAGATGATTATCATCCACCTGATTATGAACACTAAAATATATATTTTTAATAGTTTTATTCCAATCATTCAAGACAAATTGGTTGTTAACACTTTTTTTAGGACCTCTGTCCTTATATGATGGAATTTAAGATCATACTATTGGATGCAAATATGCTTAGGTATGGATAAAATGTTTCTTCTCACAATACTTTGAATTTTCCATACAAATAAAACTTTAAGACAAGAATCAATGAGATTTTAGACACATAAATTTGGAATTAGACACTTGTAAACATTAATTTTTACATGTCTCAACATACATAGACTTATGCATAGACATTTGACTCTTTTGTAAACTTTCCCATATATGTTTGCTCATTTATTTTCTTAATTAACTACATTTTTCAATATATATATTCAAGATAACCCTAGATTTTATAATAACACTCCATAATCCTAAGAAAATTTTCACTAAAATCCATATCACATTTACATATGAAACTATTTCAATTTTCCACCTGTTAGTTGAATATTTTGTCGATCAACGTACTGATAAAAAAATAGGTCTGATCAGCCAAAGTAAGAAGATTGGTCATCCAAATGTGTAGGTTTACCACATCAAAAGGGGACTAATCTCTCCTCTCATCAATGGGACGTTCCCTATATATATATATATATATATATATATATATAAAATACTCAAGGGTACGATAAACCATCCATCTCTCTTTTTATAGAGATGATGCATGCAAATCAAAGGAAAAACTCAAGGGAAATGATAGAAAGCACTCCTCTTATTTCAGAAGTACTATTTAGCAAGCCACAAGAATACTCCTAGTAGCAAAATCAAAATGTAACCAAGGACGTAGTAACCATCAAATTGAGATGTAGCACAAAGTCTCCACCTGAATTGCCCAAGAGTGAGATACGAAGGACAATGAGGGCACAAAGTCATCCCAAGGTCCTTTACATAGAAATGAAAAGAAAACACACTAAAGGAAATTATGGGCGCACAAATTCACTCCACATTTGACTTTAAGACACCTTCTTGACAACTTTCACTAATTCTGCTTGTTGAATTAAAGGAACTAAAAATATATCAAGGAAAAAGATGTAAGAATAGTTTCCCCAACAACAAAGATATCACAACACAAAGTCTTAAAAGTCACTTGCTTTCTTATTCCAATAACAAAATATGATCAACAATCTGAGCTCAAAGTCTCAGTAATGCCTTTCAATTTGGGCAGAGTTTTGTTTTTGATTGTCAGAGAGAGAGATCCATTTACAATAAAAGAGAGTCCCTTATATAGCCTCTTCAAGAAGGACTCAGGAACAGTAACACATCTTGTTGCATTGAAATTTTTTAAGAAGACATGCTAGAATTTAGGGGCATCTACCCATTTGCTTTTCTCAATGCAGAGAAACAAGTCACGCTATTGAAAGTTTGCATCTTTCAATGTCTACCTGGTGATCTGATCCTTCTTCATCATTCCTCCTTTTTTGGTTAATTGAATCGGGTCCTAGATTCACTTTGATGTTCTATTCCTTAGTCGCTTCCTACTAGTTTTGGCCTTAGATCCTTTGAATACATTTAGGTCTATAGATTTAACTTACAAGGATCAACGGCTATTTCATTGTCATAACTTTGATGTCTGTGGGCATGTTACTTTTCATGACAATTCCTTCAATTTCGTCATTTGAGCTTTCCTAGAGGGGACCTACCTTTTGAGCCTTAATAAATGATCTACTTTGGGTTAGGAAGAGCCCCCTGCAAGGGTATCTGCCCTTTAGGTGGTCTTTGGATGGCTCTCAGGCTTCTTTTGGTAGGTCGTTAAGTTCTTTGGCTCTTCTTTAAGGATTTTCAAAATTAACAGCTATTTTACAAACCTTGAATTTGACATCTTTAGGTGCATCACCCCTTTTTCAATTTCTAGTTCACTCTTCTTGAATTTGACGTCTTCAGGCACATCACCCCTTGGTCCTTCTTCAGCTTTCCTATTTTGCATCCTCCCAAAGGGAAGGTGACCCTTCAGCTTTGGGGAAGTGTCCTTTAAGTTGGTAGTTGAGAGTCCCCTACAAGGGCACCTACCCTTCGGGGTCCTTCAGTGGCCTTTTCTTTGGAGTCTCTCACAGACATTCCCATGGAATTTTCCCCAGGCTTTCTCCATGGGAATTTTCCCTAAGCTTTTTATATAGGCATTTTCCCTAGGCTTTTTCCATGGGCATTTCCCCCATGGATAAAAAGTTCACAAAAATTTTCTCGTGGACAAAAAGTTTGCAAAAATTTTCTGATTGCTTTATCTTTTGATATTCCTTCCAACTTTCCTCCCGTATCTTCTTTCTCAAATTAGTCCAAAGGAATTCCTTTGGACTTTTTGTCTCAAGGAATTCCTTTAGAAAAAAGTTTGAAAGAATTGTGCCTTAGTCTTTTTTGACTGCCTTAAACAAAAATTTGAAAGAATTTACCTTTGCAGCTTCCTTGAAAATGACCCTTCAGAAGGGTGCTTTTGTCGACCAAGTGTCCTCCGCATGGGCACTTGTCCTTCGAGAGGCTCTTTTGAACTTTTTCTTTGAACCACTCCTTTGAACTAAGCTTTGAACCAAGCTGTAAACCAAGTCGATGAACCAAGCTTTAAACTAAGCTTATGGTTCAAGCTGATGGACCGATTGATAAACTGACTGAGTGAATCAACTGAATGAACTGATTGAATGAACCAAAGCATTGAACCAACCATTGAACCAAGATTTGGTTCAATGGTTCAAATGAATCATTTGAACCAAGCTGATGAACCATTTGATTGAACCAAAAGACATTGAACCATTTGATGAACCGATTAAATGAATCGAAGTATTGAACCACTCCTTTAAACCAAGGTGATGAACCAAAGCATTGAATCAACTGAATTAAACCAACTGTTAAACTAAGCTTTGGTTCAATAGTTCAATGGTTCATTCCCTTTGATTTGGATAAGTCCTTTTGATCCTCATTGAACCAAACATGTTGAACCTGTTGAACCAACTTTGAGATTGCCCAAGTGTTGAAAGCTTGCTTCTTTCTTGCAGAGTCCATAGAAATCAATCTATGAAGCCCATTGAACTTGACCTACAGAGTCCATAGATTTCTCTTCCTACAGATTTCATAGATTTTTCTTCTTGCAGAGTCTGTAGATTCAAGCCTGCAAAGTCTATAAATTCAAGCTTGCAGAGTTCGTAGATTTTTGAGAAGCTTGAAAAATGAGGAATTTGAATGCCCAAGACAAATTTCAAAAAGGGAAGAGATAATTTTGGTCTGTAGGACCAAAATAGTTCAAATGTTGTCCCAAAAATGAGTGATATTTTTGGGGGACAATAGCTGGCTTCAGTTGGGGAACTTCTATCAATTGTAAAAAGAATTGAAGGGAGTAGAATCCAGAATCTCCAGTGTCTTCATGTGTACCATTGGGCTACGGAGTCATGCTTCCTAAAAATGGAAGGCATCAAAAATGGAAACAAAAAAAATAAAATAGAATTAAAAACTATAAAAATATACATATATATAGATGCAATGATCTGATACTTCAAGAGTTGAAGTGTTTCAGATGCTGCCCATTATGAGGTAGAGAAAAGAGTGTGCCATCTTGATATTTTAGCATAAAGCTATTTTCACCAATGTGTTGATAAATCATAAATGGGCCTTTCCAAAGGGATTCAAACTTTCCATGCATCCCTTTTGGTTCTCTCCTTTTGTCCCACAATAAGACTTGATCCCCAATCTAGAAATCATGATTTTTGGCCTTCTAGTCAAAGAGTTTCTTTACCAAACTTTGATGAGCAGCTATTTGGTCCACCACCATGGTTCTCTATTCATCTAGCTCAGTCAGGCACATGATTCTCTTATCAAGAGAGCTTTCATATGTTTGATCTTCAATTGCCTTTGCCAATTTCAAGGCTGGTAATTCTAAGGTGATTAGTATCTCAGCATTGATAACATAAAAAAGTTGAAAAGGAGACATACCAATTTCCCTCTTTAGTGTGATTTTATTTGCCCATAGATCATCAACCAATGATTTATGCTATGTCCATTGATTGTCATTTGCTAGCTTCTTGATGGTAGTTACCAGGTTTTTATTACTGGATTCAACTTGTCCATTCCCTTGTGGAAAATAATTAGAAGAGTGAGAGAGTATGATTCCATAATGGAAATAGAATTGTGTAATCTCTTGGGAGGTAAAACAAGCTACATTATCAGTAACAATTTTGGTTTGAACTCCAAACCTAGAAATGATATTCTCCTTGAGGAAATTGCATACAACTTTTGAAGTAGCATGCTTAGTTGAGATTGCTTCTTCCCACTAGGTGAAATAATCAGTTGATGTAATGACATAATCATGTCTAGCACTTGAAGATGGGTTTATAGTTCCAATAAAATCAATCCCCTATTTATAGAAAGGTTCCTCTATGATCACTGACTTGAGAGGCAGGGCAACTAACTTGGGTCTTCCAACAAATTACTGGTAGAGTTCACATTTTCTCACCCACTTATATGCATCTTGGAAAAGAGTTGGGCAGTAATACCTGGCTCACAGAATCTTGTGAGCAGTCATAGGAGTAGAAAAATGTCCTCCATAGGCTAGATTATGGGAAGATTTCAAAATTTGGCTTTGTTTCTCTTTGTCTACACAACAAAGAAATACTCCATTTATGTTTCTCTTTTACAAGCCATTGTCCCAAAGGACAAAATTGGTAGCTTTTAACTTGATAGTCCTCCTTTCTTTATAAGACAAATGAGTAGGACATTCACCATAAGTAAGGAAATGAACAATACCTAAATACCACTCATTGGTAGTGGAGACAAAAAGGACTATTAGAGTATCTTCCACTTCAGCTTCTTCATGTTGTGTATCTTTTGGCTTATTGTCAGCAATTAATTAGCATAGGCCTTTTCCCCTTACCAGCTTTGTTAGCTTGATGTCTAGATCAAATTCTTAGATCTTTGCAATCTAATTGCCTCTTTTTGTGCCAAACTCTTGATGAGTTAATATGGACTTGACTATGGTGTCAAGAACTAAGGCAGTAGTATGTGAATTCAAAATATAGAAGCGGAAATGTTTGACTGCTTTCACCAACACATAAGCATGCTTCTCTACATTTGAATACTTCATCTCATGGGTTTTGAGATGGCAACTCATGAAAGAAATAGGAGATTCCATACCTTTCTTGTCTTGTTGAACAAGAATTGTTGAAAGCGTGTGTTCAGAAGCATAGCTATATATGATGAAATCTTTATTGTAATCTAGACAAACCAAGGTAGGAGCATGGGTAATGGCAGTCTTGATATTTTGAAATGCTGACTTGCCTTCTTTAGTCCAATTGAATGTGGTCTTCCCTTTCATCATGTTCACAATGTGTCTAGTCTTCTTAGCAAATTTGAAGATGAACCTCCATAAGAAATTCACTTTTCTAAAGAAAGAGTGAATAGCATTTTTGCTTGTAGGAAAATTAAGCTCTTGAATAGACTTGACTCTGTCTGAGTCAATCTTTATGCCCTCTTTAGACATAATGTGTCCAAGGAGTTTCCCCTCTGTTACTTCAAAAATAGACTTCTTAGGGTTCAAAAAAATACCATTCTGGTGGTAGTGCTCTAGCACTTTTTGTAAGTGGCGTACATGATCAAATCGATGCTTTGAAAAGATAGTCAAGTCATCAAGGTATACCACTATGAGCTTACCTATCTCATCTTTGAAAGCTAGGTCCATTTCTCTCTAAAAGGTAGCACCAGCATTTATCAAGCCAAAAGGCATTCTTTTATATGTAAATGTACCCCAAGGTGTGGTGAATGTAGTCTTATGTTGGTCTGCTTCACCAACTTCAACTTAATTATATCTTGAGAAGCCATCCAGTATTGATAATATCTCTGAACCTGTCACTATTTGAAGCACTTGATCCATGATTGGAAAAGAATAATTATCTTTTAAACATGACTGATTCAGATTCCTAAAATCTACATAAATGCAAATTTCACCACTCTTCTTCCTCATAGGCACTATGTTTGCAATCCATGTGGAATGATGGATTGGGAAGATGATTCTAGCATTTAATATTTTTTGTATCTTAGATAGAATAGTACTTGATATTTTTGGATTGTGCTATCTAGATTTTTGCTTATAAGGCATTGAATTAACCTTGAGAGGAATGTCATGGTAGATTTCATCAGGTTTGAGAGACTTCAGGTCTTCATAAGAATATGCTAATGCATCCATGTATTGACAGATTAAAGTGGTGAACTTAAATCTTTCTTTAGAGGTACATCACTTACCAATGTTAACCATCTTGGGATTTTATTTAGTAGTCAGATTTACTTGATCGAATCCCTGAGAGAAACTTGAATCTATTTGTTATTGTTTGATGAATTTATCATGCTTGTTAAATAGCTTCTCAAGAGTAACTAGGCCTTTGGGAATTTTATTTTCTTTCAGATGTAAGAATTCTTCATTTATATTTGAACTGGATTTAGAGGTTGATTCATACTTCTAAGATTCACTGCCTTCAAAACATAATTGTTCAAAATTATCTTTTCATTCCAGGAAGGCAATGATTTGATGATCATCATTGAATACTTGACAATGATCAGCATTATCAGGAACACTTGGTCTCTAGACTAGCTCAATAGTATACCTGTCTTCTTTGAAATCTGAGTGAGGAACTAAGAGAGTTCCTGAAACAACAAGTGCATCAGCTCTGTCATTAGACTCTTTGGGTATGGCAGAAATGTTGAAAGCATCAAAGCTTTCAATTTGGTCCCAAACTAGGTTATGGTAGTGGTGTAATATTTCATTCTTGGTTTGGTATAGATTTCTTACTTGACAAACCACTAATTCATCATCCCCTTTGGCATGAAGAAACTTGATGCTTTTTTCTTAAGCAACCTTCATTCCAAGAAATAGAGATTCATATTCAGTTGTATTGTTAGTGTTGCTAAATTGTAATTTGTAAGATGAAGGAAACATATCTCCTTGAGGAGATATCAACACAATCCTAGCTCTCAAACTGGTAGAGGAATAGCTACCATCAAATTCTAGAGTCCATACCTCATCAGATACTATTTTTTCTTTAGACTTTTCTTCATTAGAGAGGGAGGGTCCTTCTTCATCTGTATTACAACCTACTAGTTCTTCTATTGTTCTAGTTGAATTGATTTCTAGGTTGACACTTTCAAGAATTTTATCAGATGCTTCATGCACTTCATCTATAGATAGAAAGTAGTTACCCATACCTGTGGATTCAAAAAGAATTTGGGCTTCAGGGGCAGATGTTTGGGTGACCACATATTTTGCCTCCTTTTCAAGGAGTAACCTCTTCATTATGCCTTGGATAGGGATCCTTGCCTCAGATAGGTCCATGCTTAGTTCTCCTCCCATGTCCTTGTAAAAATTTCATCTAAGAAAAATGCCATAGGATGTTGGGACATCAGTACCAAGACAGTCATCTTGATTCTCTTGTTTGGAAAGGCTGTAAATGCAAATTAGGCATCTTTGATTTACCCTAGAAATGGTACTTGCTTGTTCTCCATGGAGAAACATCTCCCAAATGTCTTGGTCAGTGTGAGACCCAAAGACTCAGCTACTTTAGTAGGCATGACATTGTCAGATGCACTTGAGTCTATAATACAATTACTCAGCTTGTGACCATTTATTAACAGGAAAATATGTAAAGGTTCTATTTTTTTAGGAGTAGTTGGAGGAGTAATGATAAGATTATTTAGAATGGGCATGTTCTTTAGTGAATCAAGAATTACCTTTTTAGCTTTTTGTCCTACAGGGATGGTTTAGTTCTTGACACATTGGATCAACTTATCCAATTGATTAGGATTGGACTGTAAATATTCAAATTCAGACATTTGTATTTTTTTCTTTTTGACATGATCGATTATGTCAAATGGTTGAATTGAGCTAGGTACAGAGGAAAGTATTTCAACCTTTTGAGTTTTAGGAGGGATGAGAGGAGGGCTAGTTTGTGATATTAAAATAGAAGGTGAAGGTGAAATTGATGTATTTTCCTTTTGGGTGATCACCAGATCTTTTGACTAAAAAGGCAGAGTGCTTCCATGCTTAACAATCATAACTATTGGTTGAGATTGCTCTTTTGTCTTCCCTTTATTAGCTTGCTAGACTGATTGGTTCTTAGACCTCGTAAACACTGTATATGATCTATCAAAATCTCCTCCTTTACTTCTAGGTTCATCTTGGTAGTTTAGGAAACCAATGTGGGAGTCACCAATTGATTCTTCTTGATTTTCTATAAGGAGATCAGCGTCATTTTCTTGATTCAATTCAGGCTGAAAAGAGAACTCTGATTCTACTTCAAGATATCCCATCACTGAATTGGTTAGAGGAGCTTATAGGGCAAGTTTCCCTTATGGGGGAGGAAGATGATTTTGTTACCCTTGATTCCTAGTAGGATTGCCTTGATATGACTGATTTGGAAATGTTCTTGGCATATCTCTATATGAAGGAGCAGAAGACATTCCTTATACCATTTGCTTTTTGAGAGCAAGTAACTCATTTGCCAATTTCTGCACCATTAGATATGTGGTGCTTGTAGATGCATATTCAAAAGATGATGAAGGTCTATTTCTATTTGGATCTCTTCTTATCTTCCTTGCTAAGATGAGATCATCATCTACCTCAGTGGCCAAATGTTGAGTTGTAGCAAGATCTATTTGACTAGCACGTCTCAAAAGAAAACTTACTTTAGGTAACTGAGAATTAATGAAGAAGCATTTGAGATTCTCAGCTGTAGGTTGAGTAATTAAAAGAATTATATTCCTTGGTTTATCAAATTTGGCTATGAAGTCTCTCATTGGTTCATGAGGCTCTTTCTTTATCTGTGTAAGTTGAGCTAGTAGTGTATGTGCATCTTTTACAAGTTTCAATCTGGATTTAAACTTATCTTTGAGGGTATTCCAATTAGTTACTGACCAAGCCTGTAGATGATAAAACCAATCTATAACATCACCTTGTAATGTTTCTACAAATAGCCTAACTGCTACATCTTCAAATTCTACTCCAATTACTCCACAGGCTATGTTGAAGGCTGCAATGTGTTCATCAGGATGAACTTTCCCATTACCATAGAATTTAGGGAAATTCTTCCTTGAACTTTATGGAAGCTCATGTAGAGGTGGAGTAAGATTGAAATGACCAAAATCATTACCCTAGGGGCCTTGAACTACCATTATAGGATTATGAAAAGGAGGAATAACAAATCTCAGAGGGGTAATTATTGGTAAAGCTTTATCAATAGCAAAAGTAGATACTTCATCTGACAATGGAGATCTAACTTTAGTAGGAGGAAAGCTCTTGGTTCATTGGAGATGAGATGGTGAAGGAAATAGATCAAAATCACTTTGCTATACTAGCTCGAATACAGGGTCAATAATACCTTTAGCCCTTTGGCTTCGTGTATACCTTGAATCTGCTAGATTGTGAAACAAAATTGGAAAAGAATTGACCTTACTTCAGTTTGAAGCTTGAGGCTTTAAACTGTGCATTCTTTCCTGATTACTTTAGAGGTGAATGGTAAGGCTATAAATGGATAATGGGTTATATCCCTAGTGGAGTCACCAAAAACTGTTGGTTGAATATTTTATTGATTAGCATATTAATAAACAAAATAGGTCTGATCAGCCAAAGTAGGAAGATTGGTCATCCAAATGTGTAGGTTTACCACATCAAAAGGGGACTAATCTCTCCTCTCATCAAGGGGAGGTTCCCTATAAATATGATATATATATATATATATATAGAAAATAATACTCAAGGGTAGGATAAACCATCCATCTCTCTTTTTTTAGAGATGATGCATGCAAATCAAAGGAAAAACTCAAGGGAAATGATAGAAAGCACTCCTCTTCTTTCAGAAGTACTATTCAGCAAGCCACAAGAATACTCCTGGTAGTAAAAGTAAAATGTAACCAAGGACATAGTAACTAGCAAATTGAGATGTAGCACAAAGTCTCCACCTAAATTGCCCAAGAGTGAGATACAAAGGACAATGAGGGCACAAAGTCATCCCAAGGTCCTTTACATAGAAATGAAGAGAAAACACACTAAAAGCAATTATGGGGGCACAAAGTCTCTCCACAGTTGACTTCAAGACACCTTCCTGACTACTTTCACTAATTCTACTTGTTGAATTAAAGGAATAGAAAATATATCAAGGAAAAAGACATAAGAATAGTTTCCCCAGCAACAAAGATATCACAACACAAAGTTTGAAAAGTCACTTGCTTTCTTATTCCAATAACAAAATATGATCAACAATCTGAGCTCAAAGTCTCAGTAATGCCTTTCAATTTGGGTAGAGTTTTGTTTTTGATTGTCAGAGAGAGAGATCCATTTACAATAAAAGAGAGTCCCTTGTATAGCCTCTTCAAGAAGGACTCAGGAATAGTAACACATCATGTTGCATTGAAATTTGTTAAGAAGACAGGCTAGAATTTAGGGGCATCTACCCATTTTCTTTTCTCAATGTAGAGAAACAAGTCACGCTATTAAAAGTTTGCATCTTTCAATGTCCACCTAGTAATCTGATCCTTCTTCATTATTCCTCATTTTCTAGTTAATTGAATTAGGTCCTGGATTCACTTTGATGTTCTATTCCTTAGTCACTTCCTACTAGTTTTGGCCTTAAAGCCTTTGAATGCATTCAGGTTTGTAGATATAACTTACAAGGATCAATAGCTATTTCATTGTCATAACTTTGATGTCTATGAGCACATCACTTTCCTCGATAATTCCTTCAATTTTGTCATTTGATCTTTCTCAGAGGGGACCTGCCTTTCAAGCCTTTAGAAATGATCCACTTTGGGTCAAGAAGAGCCCCCCGCAAGGGTATCTACCCTTCAAGTGGTCTTCAAATGGCTCTCAAGATTATTTTGGTAGGTCACTAAGTTCTTTGGCTCTTCTTTAAGGCTTTTCAAAATTAATGGCTATTTTATGAACCTTGAATTTGACGTCTTTAAGCACATCACCCCTTTTTCAATGGCTAGTTCACTATTCTTGAATTTGACGTCTTTGAGCGTGTCACCCCTTGGTCCTTCTTCAGGTTTCCTATTTTACATCCTCCCGAAGGGAAGATGACCCTTCAGCTTTGGGTAAGTGTCCTTTAAGTTGGCAGCCAAGAGTCCCCCGCAAGGGCACCTACCCTTTGGGGTCCTTTGATAGCCTTTTCTTTGGAGTCTCTTGCAGACATTTCCATGGACTTTTCCCTAGGCTTTCTCTATGGGCATTTTCCTCAGGATTTTTCCATGGGCATTTTCCCTAGGCTATTTCCATGGGCATTTTCCCCAGGCTTTTTCTGCATGCATTTTCCCCATAGACAAAAATTCCATGGAAATTTTCCCATGGTTAAAAAATTATGTGGAAATTTTCCAATTTCTTTATCTTTTGAAATTCCTTCTGGCTTTCCTCCCGTAGCTTCTTTCTCAAATTCCTTTGGACTTTTTGTCTGAAGGAATTCCTTCAGACAAAAGTTTGAAAGAATTGTGTCTTAGTCTTTTTTGACTATCGTTAAAGAATTTACCTTTGCAGCTTCCTTGAAAATGACCCTTTTAAAGGGTGCTTTTGTCGACCAAGTGTCCTCCGCAAGGGCACTTGCCCTTCGGGAGGCTCTTTTGAACTTTGATTTGAATTGCTCCTTTGAACTAAGCTTTGAACCAAGCTATGAACCAAGTTTATGAACCAAGCTTTGAACTAAGATTTGAACTAAGCTTATGGTTCAAGTCGATGAACTAATTGATGAACCGACTGAGTGAACCGACTGAATGAACTAAAGCATTGAACCAACTATTGAACCAAGCTTTGGTTCAACGGTTCAAATGAAGCCTTTGAACCAAGCCGATGAACCATTTGATTAAACCAAAATATGTTGAACCATTTGATGAACCGAAGCATTGAACCACTCCTTTGAACCAAGGCAATGAACCAAGCTGATGAACCAAGGTGATGAACCAAAGCATTGAATCAACTAAATTAAACCAAATATTGAATCAAGCTTTGGTTTAACTATTTAATGGTTCATTCCCTTTGATTTGGCTAAGTCTTTTTGATCCTCACTGAACCAAACATGTTGAACCTATTAAACCAACTTTGAGATCGCCCAAGTGTTGAAAGCTTTCTTCTTTCCTGCAGAGTCCATAGAAATCAACCTGTGAAGCCCATTGAACTTTACCTATAGAGTCTATAGATTTCTCTTCCTATAGAGTCCATATATTTTTCTTCCTATAGAGTCCGTAGATTCAATCTTGTAGAGTCCATAGATTCAAGCCTACAGAGTCCGTAGATTTCTGAGAAGCTTGAAAAATGAGGAATTTGAATGCCCAAGACAAATTTTGAAAAAGGAAGAGACAATTTTGGTCTATAAGACCAAAATAGTTCAAATGTTGTCCCAAAAATGAGTGATAATTTTGGGGGACAACACCACCAAAACCTTTATGATGATATTTTGAGTAGTGTGGTTGAGGATTTTGTGTCACTCAACTTCTAGCACTTCTTCATCTCTAATAGGGGTTGATAAAATTATAAACTCATGGTTTAAGTTGTTACATCTCCTTAGGTTATCATCACCCCCATGGAATTCTCAAATCGAGTTCAATGGGTGATTGCTTGGTTTGCACACCCTCAAGTGTATTTATTCTTATACTTTTTAATTTCAAATAATTCAAAGAACTAGATTATTTTATATTTTTCTATCATGAGTGTACATTGATATAGACATGTTTCCTTGTAATTTTTTCATGGACCAATCTCAACATTTGGGGCATACCTGTTATACATCAAATTTTCACCCTTTGTAAGGTAGTTCAAGCCTTTTAAATTTGATGAAACATGGAAACACCTCAAGGTTATGGGTACCCTATTAAAGAGGTTAATATCTAGATTAAATGGATAGATATCCATGATGAATCACTTGTAGACATCTAAAATTTGCCACCAATGGATTTATACCTGATTTTAAAGCAATTCTTACCAACCTCTAAAAATTTAGACTAAGAATCTCTAAGAGTCTCAAATTTGGCTTCATAACCATGTAAATAAATCAAGTTGGCTCATAAATAAATTAAATTAAACAAATTTACATTGAATAAATCAAAAACTTTAACAAATTTAAAATCCCTCAAAAATATTAATTAACTTATAAATCAAGTCCAAATCCTAATTAAATTCATCCATGAGAAAATAAATCTATTAACAAAAAGGAAAATTCAATAAATATCCTAAAGAACATTTTAGAAGCTAATCATAACCTTTTGTGAGTTTTCCAAATGAAAAATATCTCAAAGCACACCTACTCATGCTAATCATGAGATTTTGGACACCTTTCAACCCTAATGGGATTAACTAAGCCAACCAAGGTTAAGATTTAACCCATTTCAAAGCCTATAAAAGAAAGTCTAAAGCTCTTCATTTGGAGAGATTGGAACATAGTAGAGTTATAATGTTTGATTAGATTTAATGAAGCAAATTCATAGTGTTATAATATCAAAATCAAGCCAATCCATCAATCCAAGCCAACCATGGTGCTAAGAGCAGATGGAGATAGCCAATCGCCATTGATGAAGATCTCTTTATCACATTATGACCAATCCAATGAAGAAGCATTTTGGAGTAATCAAGGATTTGATAAGGAATTTGTATTTTTATTTGTGTTTAAGTTATTATTCCTTTCCAGTTTTAGTTGTGTTTTTAATTAGTTTGTTCACCATGATCCCCCCATGATCTAGACCTAGAGATGTTAGATTTGTTAGTGTGTTGATTTCATTATTTTTGGAACTAAAACCATACTAACCTGCTCTCTTTAGTCAAATTCTTGGATCATATATGTCATACCTAATGGGACCCAATACATTACACATATCAAGGAGATCATTATTCAACTTTTAAATATTCATTTAGATGCTTGAATATCTCTAAAATTAATTTTATAACCTTATTTTGGCTAGATTTCATTTTTTTTAATTTCTCTAAATTACATAGTGACCACTAATGATCAGGTGAAACCATTGACAATTAGGCCCTAACCACTAATAATTATGCCAAACTTCCAGTGATTCTATGTAATCATCAATGATCAATTTATAGGGGATAAACAGATCTAAAGCTTGTATTTTGATTCTTTTTGTTATCAAATTTATGGATTTATAAGTTTTAAGATCACCTAAATCTCATTTGTAGACTTAACCTTATAGGTTTTCTCAATATTTGCACTAACCAAGTCTAATCTAACACACTTTCTTGTTTATGGTTTTGCCTTTGGGTTTACAAGTCTTTGTTGATGGTCTTTATCAACTAATAATGATTTTACTTAACCATGATGATGGTTGCCTTGAAATTATCAATGGTTGTTTGTGACTACCGATGATCAGTATGTCAAATTAAATGCAAAACTTGAGAGATCAAAAATAAACATCATTTCCCAAAAATCAAAGTGATTCAAATTAGGGGGTTACTTAATTGTTTTTGTAGGGTCAAGGTAGACATTGAGCATAAATTTGCATTTTTAAATGGTTTTTAACATTTAAATTTTATGTTTAAAACAAATTAGGCTAAATTCAAACATTTGGGCTTAAGTGCTTAAAACAAACATGGTTATCTTTTTCTTAGTTTGTGTTTGTGTAAGTTATTTTGAATTTTTAAACATTCCAAAAGGACAGAAACCTAACCAAAACATTTCAATTGGTGCATAATAATGAACTTAATCAAACTTAAACATGTTGTTAATCTTGTTCACATCATCTTTTGGGTATCTAAAAATAACTTAGTTCATTTTATATGCCTTAGATGGTTTTTAAAGTTTTTACAAGTTTCAATAAATGCCAAGGGGCCAAAAATCAAAACACATTTTGTTTTAGTTCCTTAAAATGAATTTAACATCATTTGGTTTCATGTTTTTAAACATGTTCATTTTCATGCAAATTGTTTGTTGATTGTTTGTTTTGTAAAAAGGATATCATGTGTATGCTCTCCCCCCATACCATATAGGGAACTCATGGGATCAAAATCACCTTTCCATTACATTTTATTGCCTATTAAAATTAATAGAAATAAATTTTTCTAGGATCTCCCAAAGCTCCCCATAGTATAGGGTGATCTAAAAGCAACCCTAAAGTCTTTCTACTTATCTTTTATTTTCATGCATCTTGGCTTGTGAAGGGGGTTTCATTACCTATAATGAGTTATTTAGGGAAGAATAAACCCAAGGATTCATCTCCCTATATTTTTTTAACCCCTCTCTATGGGGGGTGATACATATTTGCATCACCCCACTAAGACAGTGGTTTGAGCAGTTAAACCATCTCTATTATTGGTTGATTAAGCCTGAGATGTATGATCGATATGAACTTCACACTACATTGAGAAAGTGATAAATGTAGTGTTTGTAAAAAAGGAGAGGACCTTTTCAAAATAATCTAATTGATATGGACTCAGTTGACACGCTACTTCTCTTATGTGCATACATGAAAGTGTGTACACATGGGATCAATCTAGATGGTCAAAAACTTGTAGGTTTTAGTCAACCCAACTTTGACACACCTTGATAGGATTTAGGATGATATAATTAGTTATATTTTGTCATTTTATTACTTGGTGTACTAGAAATAAAACTTTTTTTTTAATACATGTCATGAATGAGTCTTTTGTCTAACATCATTATATTATTTGAGGAGGCATTATGCCATCTATTTGACACCTTGATTTAACTTAGAAAAATTTTATGTTAAAACATTATGAGTAACACTTGATAGAAATGGGAACCATTATGTTTCCCAAATCATTTCAAATCTTATGATTTTGAAGTCTTTGAAACATAACATTATCACATCTTTCGAGAGTTTTAACACCATTATGATGCCTAAATTATTTCAAAAGACTTGTCTTATCTTATGTCTAAATTATCATTATTTAAACCAAACATCTAAGCCTTGTTGGATCTTTGTTTAGCACAATCATACTATTAAAATTTACCTAGATTTTTGTCATCAAACCTTATTTTACCTTAGGTGGGTCTTTGATTAAATTTTACAAAGTTTGGATTAAAATATTTATTGATTTTGGTTTAGGCCTTGACATGCAGGGGCTGATATACAAATATTTCTCTTTTGGGTTACGTAACGTAGGTTAATCCATTACTCAAATTTGGAAACCCTATTATTTGTGATTTTTTTGATAGAATAAGTACATCTTTAAATTTCTTTTTATTTAGTATTTTCCACCAATTAGATCATGTTTATGCCTATAATCAAGTGCCTATTCTTTGTCAAACTATTCCAATTTTGTTAGATTAAGCATTATCATCATCCTTTGTTTCAAGCTTATATGTTGACATCATTTGTCCAAAAGTCCTATCACAGCCTATTTGAGCTTTGTTTTTTACTCCATGTTTAAACAAAAGACATATCAACATTTCCCTTTCCTAGTTTAGACCTATTTGGAACATGTTTGGACATTAGAGTTGGCATCTTGATTTTAAGTCATTTTGATTGACCTTGTTTGTGTAAAACATTTAACATTGACATTTGATGTTTTATTATTTTTACCAAATCTTTACATCAGACTTTTGTAGATACAGTTCCACCCTCAACCAAGCTATATCATGTTACAAGCCATTGTCTTTTCAAACATAGTTTTTTAGAGTTTGTATAACTCTAATCCATCTTATTATGAAATATTTGTCTTTAGATTTTACCATGGCTCACTACACACATGATGGAACTATGTACAATCTAGGATATGGAAATGTTAGTGCATAAGAAGACTTTTTTCAAGACCCTTACAGAGACAAGGTTTTTTAGGAGATGGATTCCTATCCACCATACAACACTCAAATAAGGGAATAGAGTCAAGATCATTTAGCCAATTATTTGGTTAACATTCTTCTTTATATAGAGCAAGATCAAGAATATATGGAAAAATATTTGGATAGTATACTTATGGTTTTAGAAAACATCCAATAACAACCCTATTATGGTACAATGCCATCAAACTATGAGGTAGGGCATGATAATTTGAAATTTTTATCAAGAGGGCCTTAGAATATGTCTTATTAGAATAATGATCAAGCATCTTCTACCAATAATATTTCCATAGTAATAATACCATATCAATATCTATGTATGCTTGTCATACAAAGAGGCCTTATAGAGAACCACTTCATTTAAATACAAATAGCATATTAGATATATTGATACCTAGCACATAACTATAATCAGATGACCAAGTCAAATAGGCCTCTTATTGATTTAAATCCTTTAATAGGAGTTTTAATGGAATTAAATGGTTAATAAAATCAATATTTAGACCCATTTATGAAAAACACTTCAATTAAAAACATGTTCAATACCCCAACAATCAAGGAAATGTCTTCTACTTTTATGTAGAATAATAAACAAAACATAGTAGACAATGCGTAAGTAATATCTAATTTAGACCAAAGTAGTTTTAACACATAAACATAGTCAACAAAAAAATGTGCCTTTAACTATCACCATTATTGGTTCATAGACTTAGGGAGTAGGAGTTTCTACATCCCAACCTCAACCAACTACCTCTAATCCTCAACTAGTTATTTCTTCAAGCACCCAACAACAAGGATTAAGTAGTTAGCCAACAACTAGTATCATGTCACAATAGAATGTGGTGAATATTAATCCTCCCTAATAAGTGACAAATAATATTCCATAATAGTAGGCACTATCCAATCAACCCATTAATAGAGGTAAAACATACTTCCACCTCAATGAGGGGAAACCAATGTTCCACCTCATCAAGTAATAGTGAACATACCTCTTCAATTGTAGACTAACATGCTAATTAAAAACCAAATGATGTCTAACCAATAGCATACTAGTCTTATTCAGTGATAAGTGATAAATATCCAACATGCATCCACTTCCCAATAGGGATTCACATAACAAAGAGATTATAATGTTCCACAAGTACCTATTAGGCAATAGTTGCCTTTCATGTAGAATGTGCCACAAGTTTAGAGATAGGGTCTTGGTTCACAAGTCCCCCCTCAATAGCAAGTTTTTATTAGTTGATAACATGTCCCTATTCAACCTCAATAGGCATAGTACATTTATATACCACCATCCCAACCTCAATATTCCCAACATCAGGCCTACATACCCAATCTCAACTAGAATATCACACCATGGTACATGCAATTTCAATAATCACAACCTAATCTGCACATGCATATTCTTAGTTCTTTCCTTAGACAATCCAACATTCCCTAGAAAATACCTCCAACATAACCTGATTAAATTGATCCAATTGTGATTACCCAACTATCACCTTAGGCCAATGTTCCCATAATTTTCCTTAAACAAGAGCTACAGTAAATGAAGGATGCAATTTCCACCATTTAAGCTAGGAAATAGACCAAAAGGTTCAAGTTATATGATGTGTGTTCTTACCCTTTCAACATGGAGTACCTATAGATACAATTTCCTCTAAGGTATGAGCCACCAAAGTTTGATAAATACAATGAGAATGGTGACCCCAAAGCACATCTGATTGAATTCTTCATCTTATGCCAGTCAGTGACATATAACATATACTTGTTATTTTTTATAAGTCTATCTAGAAAATCCTTGGAATAGTTCCTAAAGTTACTAAAGAATTTAGTTTCTAATTTTGATGATCTTTCAGACAAGTTCATGTGGTACTTCTCTTACAATCTCGAGTATGAGATTCCATTAGTAAAATTGACACAAGAAAAATAGAAACTAGGTGAATGCTCTATAAACTATCTATAGTGATGGAGAGACATTGTAAGTGATTTTACCCATAGTCTATCAAAAAAATAATTAACCATTGTGTTTACCAAAAATCTACACAAAAAGATATCTTACTATTTGGAGTTGTAGTGCATACATACATTCAAATAAATCAATGAAAAAGGTTTAGTGATCAGAAGAGACCTTATTAACAAAGGGATCATTAAACTAACCTTATAAAATTAGAATAATGGCCAAAATAAAAACTATAATAGTGGCCAAAATTAACATCGAATCTAAGCGTAAGTATCATAACCGGTACAAGCCAATAACAATGATAAACCCAAGTAATTCAATTACAATAATAATGTTGTAGGAAATGGAGCTATAGAGTCATGACATGTTCAAATAATGCAATCACCATTTACTCATCCTACACTATCTTTCTAGCTTACTCCTAACCAACAACCTCTTTAGTAGTCACAACATGCACAGCAAGTGCAATAACTTTGAATAGCATAGTAATTGTAACAAATGTAACCAATGCATTTTCAAAACCCTCCTCCTCTAAGGAGAAATGTACCTACTCATCATGCTTTTAATAACCTTGGAGAGCCCATATAATTAGTATATCACAAGCTTGTAGTATTTAAACTGATTAGATGGCCTATTCTAAAACAACAATTTTGATAAGGTGCTAACATGTCAAACTAGTATAGGCTAGAATAATTCTATGATTTTCATAGGGTCAATGGCCATATTTGTAGTGTTGTGTGCAAATTAGACATTTAATTCAAAATATGTTGGAAAAAATAAAAATCACATTAGATTATGGAGCTTTCACCTCCAATCAGAGCCTTAGATTTTATCAAAATTCTTTTCCCCAACATAACAACCATCATTAATAACAACCAAATTAGCAGCTAGTGCAACATCAACAACAACAATATCAACACCCAAGGCAAAACTCAATAGAACCAATATCAGAACCAACAACATCAAAGCAATAAATAAAACCAAGGTTAGAATAGTACAAACAACCAATAGACCTACCATGTAGTTGCACATGACTACAATATAGTTGTAGGCCATATTATAAGAGGTCATGTTAACACCATTTCCATTAATCCTAGACTAAGCACCCATCAAACAAGATTATTGATAATGATCCCAAATCATACAAATCATTTTGGTAATATTTCCTTCACATGGGAACGCACAAGGTGAACCAAAAATTAGGGATTCCCATATTAAGACTTTATATTGATAAGTTGTCATTAGCCCATGACCATACACAAGTGCATCAATAACTAAGACTTATTCTATCTAATGCCCCTCCACCATCATTTGTTATCAATAATGGTCCTATATCTAATCTTAATTTTATAATCATAACTTGGCAATAAAATATTACCATACTAAGCCCATAACCATCTACCACTTCACCCATCATCCAACCAGTCATTCTACCTCAAAACAAGCCATTTACCACTATCCCAAAAAAGACATTTGACATTGTGGAATAATTGAAAAATATATCAACACTAATATCCATTTTAGATTTTTTACGTATATCTACTATCCATAAAAACATCTTAGTAGAGTTCCTTGGTCAATCCATAGTTCCAAATGACATATACCCTGATAAATTTCAAGATTTGGTTGGACACCTAGCTCTAGCCCAATAAGTAACCTTAAAACAAAGTAATATGTCATCCCTTGGCCCACTACACAATAATCTATTATATTTTGAAGTCTACATAAAGAGACACAAACTGAAATGCATCCTCATAGACAATGGATCGGGTTTGAATATAGTATCTCTAAATATTATCAAGCTTCTTGAGTATACCTCAATAGATCTTCAAGCATAAACAATCACCATCAAAACATATGACCATGAAGAGAAAAAATCAAAAGGCACCATTAACTTGCTAGTTATCATTGGTCCCTTGACCCATGATACACTTTTCCATGTGCTAGATCTTGATTTATCATACAATATGCTTTTGGGTAGACCTTGGTTACATGAGTTTCATGCAGTCCCATCAGCATTGCACTAGTGTATCAAATTCTCCCATTCAAAGATGAAGGTTAATATTTTAGGAGATTTGCATCCATATAAGCATTGTAAACATCTAGAGTCAAGTTCAAGAGCTATAATTACTATTTTAGCATAAATCTAGTTGCCAAAGAAGACAAAGAGAAAGAAATACTTATTAATCTACAAGAGGCCAATTGCATTGACCCTAACACCCTTGATTTTCTTTCCCACATGCTACCTCCTAAAATGTCCAATCACTATACCATCTTAGATAATGGCCCAAGATAATACTTGACACATGACACCTTTCACATTGCAAAACTTCCTCAAAACTCCAAGTCTTTTGGAAGACCTAAAGCCAAACCACTTTATCTAGAATGGAAATAAATGGGCAAAGGTAAAATCTATAATCTAAGACCCATCCTGATTATACCAACATCTATCCAATAATAGGACCCTCTCAAAGGAGATGAATCATGGTTGTATAATGAAAATCTAGTTGATTTTTATAAAAATTCAAGGTGTCTTATTCCTAATAGGATCATGGAAAACCAGGACTGTGAACGAGTAGATCTCAAGCTAAATTAACAACGAATGCTCAAGCCAATTTCTAAGACTAAGTACAAAGGAACCTATGGGATTGGATATAAAATACTTGGAAGTGACCCCACGTATCTTATTTGAGTTCCATCACCAATGATTAGTCATGATGATGCAAGTAGTGAAGTAGAGTTTGACAATAACCAATTCAATGATAGCCCAAACCAACATGTTTAATAATCACACCGTTTATACCATTCAACTAGTCATTCATCATAATCCACTACCATTATATTATCCCCAACTGTTAGACTAGGGCCAATAAGAATCTAACATGTCAGTTGTTGAGTTTTAGAATGATGAAGCTTTCTATGATTTTTTAGCCCTTAGGGACAATATTTCATTAGGAGAGCATAAATTAAGGTTCTCAATCAAACTAGATCCTAAAGCCTAGTTTGGAGAGTAGTTGAAACCCTTATCCAAAAGCAAAAAAATAAAACCTTGAGGTCACAAATTGAAAACCTCTCTAAGACACTTTATGACCAAGGAAAAAGTAAAGATAAATGCCAACCTAGTGGTGAAAACCTATTTTAGGCACCACTAGATGGGGGTATTCAAACTTATTAAAATTTAGACCAGGAGCCTACCAATGATGAAATTTTTTATGGGTCTAAGTCTAGCCTTGAATAGGACTAAGATTTTGATTAAATCATTCAAGATACCAATGCCAACAAATTTGTCTGTGGAATTGAATTCAATATTGAAGAACAACAAGCATTTAATCACATTATTCATGAGTTTCCAATAATATTTGTTACATGTCCATCCCTCCCATCGGGGGATTTTGATTCATCATGTTTAGGAAAAATTGATTAACAAGTCATAATAGAGGACTTTGACATATCCAAATAGTTCACATATTTGCCTATTATTCTTGAAGACAATTTGACCCTTCTAATGGAAGACACATTAGAGGTCAATATAGGGTCTCTAGATGACCCAAAATGGATTAAGTTAGGCACGTCCCTCACTAATGAGGAATATAAAGTCCTTACATACTATTGATTTAATTTGTAGATATATTTGTATGGGCATATTCTGACATGCCTAGTTTGAATCCTGTCTTGGTTGCTCACCACCTTGTGTTACATCCTGATTCCAAACTAGTAAATAAAAAATTATGAAAATGCATCCTTGTATTGTTATATTGGTAAATAAAGAGTTAGATAAGATCTTGGAAGCAAGATACATTAGACCAATAGACTATTTTGAAAAGATTTCCAATGCAATAAAAATCTAGAAGAAATTAGAATTTGTAATAATTTTAGGGATAGTAACAAAGCTTTCCCCAAAGATGAATTTCCATTACCAAACATTGACATGATTTTTGAATCCACATCAATTTATGAGATTTTTTCACTAATGGATGGTTTCTCAAGCTAAATTTAGATCAAAATCAAGCTAGAAGACTAACACAAGACAATGTTCACCACTCTATGGGGAACTTTTTGTTATCTGGTTATGCCATTTTGTCTTAAGAATGTACAGGCCACTTATCAAAGAGCCATGATAGTCATATGACATGATATGATGTATGAGATTATCAAATACTATGTTGATGACATATTAGGCAAATCAAAGATAAGAGCCAATCATATAGAAACATTGAAGAGGATATTTAAGCAACTATGTGAATACAAAGTTAGGCTCAACCCCAAGAAATGTGTTTTTGGCATTACTTATATAAAATTTCTTGGCTTCATTGTGTATTTTAGGGGCATTGAAGAATATATATCTAAATTATGATCCATAATAGAAATGAAACCACTAACCAATTTGAAGTAGCTTTATAGTTTGTAGGTCAAGATCTAATCCATCAAATGATTCATTTCTTAATTAGCTGATAAGTGTCATCATTGTACACATCTTTTAAATAAAGTTGTGACATTTCTTTGGGATGATGATTTTCAAAAATATTTGCAATATCTAAAGGACTATCTATAAAATCCACTAGTTATACTACCTCCTACACCAGGAAAACCATTCTTGTTATATCTATTAGCTATCGATAATGCCTTGGGGGCACTTCTAGCTCAACATGATGACAATGTAAAAGAGAATTGAATGTACTATCTAAGTCATATATTGGTCTCATATGAACACAATTATACACCCATCAAAAATTATTATCTATCTATAGTCTTCATAGCTCAAAAACTGTAACATTACATGTTGAAAAATAAGACCATGGTCATTTCAAAAGTAGATTTGATCAAGTATCTACTATCAAAAATAGCTTTACAAGGCCATATGACCAAATAAATCATGCTTCTTAATGAGTTTGAGATAGAATATGTGATCTATAAAGTTATCAAGGGGCAAGTTCTTATAGATTAGCTTGTTGAATCACCCCTTATAGACACATAATCACTCACATTTCAATCTCCCAATGAACCCATAATGACCATCATTAATACACCTCTTGAGGATCAGCCCTAGAATATATATTTTAATGGATCATTTTATTCACATAGATTAGGGGTAGGCCTTTTTTTATAACACCATAAGGGGATTTAATACCTAAGTAATTTATAATAAACTTTCCTTATTCCAATAACATGGCTAAATATGAATCACTTGTATCAGGTATTTAATAAGAAATATAATGTAACATACATCATCTAAAGAATTATGATTATTCACAGTTAATCATCAATCAAGTTATAGACCACTTTCAAACCAAAGATGACAAGCTTGTTTCCCACAATCCCATGGTCAGCACTCTAAATTAATAGATTATTGACATCTAGTTTGAACATATACCAAAGGCAAGAAATATAATAGAAGATGAAATGGCTACCATTGGGTCACTCATTCAACATACAGACATGGCCAAGGACTACCAATTTCTCATTGAAAATCTAACAGTGTCAGCTCATGAACCTTTAACTATCACAATGATTTGTGATATTATTGGTCCTAGATCTACTTGGTATTTTGACCTATATGCCTATTTACATGACAATGTTTTACCACCTAGCTTATCCCAAAAACAAACCAAATCCTTCATCCACAATGCCCAACATTATACCTTACTTAGACCAACCATATAAGATTTTATTTTTGATGGAACTCTACTTCATTATTTACCTTTGGTAGAATTTATACTAGCATTATGGGAAGTTCACAAATGGATCCCACACCATTGGGAATTCTTGTCCAAAAATCTCTTGCATACTGATTATTATTGGCCAATAGTAGATGCAAATAAGTGTCCATCAAATGATTCATTTCTTAATTAGCTGATAAGTGTCATCTTTCTACACATATTTTAAATAAATTTGTGACATTTCTTTGGGATGATGATTGTCAAAAAGCTTTACAATATCTAAAGGACTATCTATAAAATCCACTAGTTATACTACCTCCTACACTAGGAAAACCATTCTTGTTATATCTATTAGCTATCGATAATGCCTTGGGGGCACTTCTAGCTCAACATGATGACAATGTAAAAGAGCATTGAATGTAATATCTAAGTCATATATTGGTCTCATATGAACACAATTATACACCCATCAAAAATTGTTATCTATTTATAGTCTTCATAGCTCAAAAACTATAACATTACATGTTGAACAATAAGACCATGGTCATTTCAAAAGTAGATTTGATCAATTATCTACTATCAAAAATAGCTTTACAAGGCCATATGACCAAATGGATCATGATTTTTAGTGAGTTTGAGATAGAATATGTGATCTAGAAAGCTATCAAGGGGCAAATTCTTACAGATTAGCTTGTTAAATCACCCCTTATAGACACATAATCACTCACATTTCAATCTCCCAATGAACCCATAATGACCATCATTAAAACACCTCTTGAGGATCAACCCTAGAAGATATATTTTAATGGATCATTTAATTCACATAGATTAGGGGTAGGCCTTTTGTTTATAACAACATAAGGGGATTTAATCCCTAAGTAATTTATAATAAACTTTCCTTATACAAATAACATGGCTAAATATGAATCACTTATATCAGGTATTCAACAAGAAATATAATGAAACATACATCATCTAAATATTTATGATTATTCACAGTTAATCATCAATCAAGTTATAGACCACTTTCAAACCAAAGATGACAAGCTAGTTTCCCACAATCCCATTGTCAACACTCTAAAGTAATAGATTATTGACATCTAGTTTGAACATATACCAAAGGCAAGAAATAGAATATAATATGTAATGGCTACCATTGGGTCACTCATTCGACATACAGACATGGCCAAGGACTACCAATTTCTCATTGAAAATCTAACAGTGTCAGCTCATGAACCTTTAACTATCACAATGATTTGTGATATTATTGGTCCTAGATCTACTTGGTATTTTGACCTATATTCCTATTTATATGACCATGTTTTACCACCTAGCTTATCCCAAAAACAAACCAAAGCCTTCATCCATAATGCCCAACATTATACCTTACTTAGACCAACCATATAAGATTGTATTTTTGATGGAACTCTACTTCATTATTTACCTTTGGTAGAATTTATACTAGCATTATGGGAAGTTCACAAAGGGGTATGTGGATCCCACACTAGTGGGAAGTCTTATCCAAAAATCTCTTGCATACTAATTATTATTGGCCAATAGTAGATGCAGATGTAGCTACATATGTGAAAAGATGTGATAGATTTCAATGGCATGCTAATCTGATTCATGCCCATGCCAAGACTCTCAAACCAATGTTGACACCATGGTCCTTTCCTAAATGGGGCCTTGACCTAATTGAGAATATAAACCCCACCTCATTAGATAACCATAAACACATCCTCACTACCATAGAATATTTCACTAAGTGGGTTGAAGCTATAGCCCTCACTTATATGACTGGAAATCAAATTTCCAAATTCATCTTCAACCATCTCATCTACCACTATGGTATCCCTTAAAACATTATATCTAATAATGGAGGATCATTCAAGAATAAGGATCTCAAACAACTATGTGCCAAATACAACATCACACAACATTTCTCCATGGCATATTACCCTCAAGGTAATGGCTAGGCCAAAGCATCAAATAAAACCATTGTCAACATATTGAAAAAGATTGTCAATGATGTTAGTCATGATTGGCACCTTCAAATATTTTAATCTCTCTAGGCATACCATACTAATCATCTCACCCTAATAAGATCCACTCTATACTTACTTGTTTATGAAAATGAATCTATTCTTCCTATTTAGGTCAAGTTACCATCATTACACATCTGTTTCAAGCATGTTCTAGATGATGATGACTATTGAGTAGATCACCTACAAGAGCTGGAGTTACTTGATGAAAAATTCATAGATGTAATGAACAACCTATAGGCATATCAAAATCAACTCTATGACTAACACAATCATCATGTAAAACATAGACAATTCAAACTTGGTGATCTTATCTTCAAAGAAAACTAAAAGAATACCATGACTGAAAAGAAGCATAAATGCAAGTTAGAACCCAATTAGGTTGGTCCTTTCATCATTGTTGAAAACTATGGCATAGGATCATATAGGATCACCACACCAGATGGGGATGAAATTAATGAGCTTATGAACATTATACACCTCAAGTGGTATTATGCTTGAGTGACATGATGTATTGTCTATGAGGACTGTTTCAAGTTGTACCAAGTTATCAATATTATTTTTACCATACCATTCTTCCATCCTATCATCCTACAATTTTACCAACCTATCATTATCCTATTACTTATCCATCCTACCATTCCATTCTATCAACCAAAGTATGTTTTGATCTATCATATCCTAGCTTGTTTGAGCTTGGTTCATCCATTGGTTTCATGTTCAGCATGAAGAATCAGATTAATTTTAATAGTTTTTTCAAGCAATCCAAATAGAGGTAGTATTTTGGATCTATAAAATAGAATTTTTGGCATTTTCATCCTTCATTTATTATTCCCTTCTTATCATGTTTATTTATGTGAGCCTAATTATATTGATTATTAGGGAAAGTTAATGTTTCACTGGTCTTGTTACTAAATATAAGCACTTAAAGTAAAATTAGTATCATTGATCTGATCAGTTGTATCCTAGTTATAACCACCTATGGGTAAACTAGGGGTAACATTTATTTATTGTGCCTTGACATACCAAATAACCATTAATATGTCGTATTGTGTCATCATACCAATTGTGCCTATTTTGTTTGAATTAGT
Organism: Torreya grandis; assembly: GCA_037957365.1. NCBI lineage: Eukaryota > Viridiplantae > Streptophyta > Pinopsida > Cupressales > Taxaceae > Torreya > Torreya grandis. The sequence goes on along the minus strand of JARHVA010002754.1, from coordinate 1,412,625 downwards.
TGCCACACTAGTCAGATTCCTCCATTGTAAGGTAGAACGACTATAAACTAAGGCTAGCATACCAATTATGCCTATTTTGTTTGAATTGTCCCTTTTCCATCATGCTCTCACTATTTTGCAATGCATCCTTTCAAGTTATCCATGATCTCACCATTTTGTGATATTGTACCATTTAGTGTCTCATCATTCTCCATCAAGTTAAGACACAAAAAATTCCAAAAACATTTGAAAATTGTTTAAAAAAACCAAAAACATTGACCACTTCTTTGCCTTAAGGATTCTAGGAACCCTTACTAAGTCACATGAAATAACTTTTTCTTTATTTTCCCCATCCTTTTTGGCCTTATCACATGCACTTACCATTTTGAAATACTATTCCTATTCTTCTATCACATCCATCATATTTTTTTCATCAGTTATCATATTTTTCCCATTTTTTAGAAAAACTACATTCGGCCTAAAGTTTTTTTGGATATATCATCCATATAACTATGTAGGTAGCATCCACTTACTTAGTGAATATGGAGATAGCTCAGCCACCCCCTTCCTATTATTCTATCATATTTATTGGTTAAGTTGTCACCTATTTTCTAGGGTAATGTTCACCATCTTGTTCATCATGTCATGTTGTTTGTACTAACATTATGACTAACTATCAATTTTTTGTTTGTTTCTTGTTTATGTGTTTTTTTGTTTACTTTAAGAATTGTTACCTTATTACAATTTTATGTGTGTTCATTGGGTGATTCCTTGTCTAGCACTCTTTATTTGGAGAGCTTGGAACATAGTAGAGTTATAATGTTGGATTGGATTTCACGAAGTAAATGCATAGTGTTATAATGTAAAAATTAATCCAAGCCATCAATCCAATCCAGCCATGGTATTGAGAGGAGATGAAGATAGCCAAGTTCCATTATTGAATATCTCTTGAGCATAATCTGAGCAAGCCAATGAAGAAGCTTTTTGGAGCAATCAAGGATTTGGTAAGGAATTTCTATTTTTGTGTAAGTTGTCATTCCTTTCCATTCTTAGTTTTTTTTTAATTTATTTTTTCACCATGTTCCCTCCATGATCTAGGCCTAGAGATGTTAGATTTTTTAGTGTGTTGATTTCATTTTTTTTGTAACTAATACCATACTAACCTCATCTCTTGAGTCAAATTCCTGGATCACATCACTTAGGCTCAAACACTACTCTAACACTTGCTAGGAAAAGGGAGACAAACCTACTCTAATAGAGGTGATGCATCAAATATTAACTTATCACTACCAACAAATTGTATTTTCACTTTAAATAAGGGACTAACCTGCACATGACACTAATCCAAATCTACCTCTCTACATTAGTATTTCTCATGAAGATTTATGAAGCAAGTTTGAGTTACGAGGACTAATCAAGTGGTCATGGTATGACACTAATGAAATATGACTCACTAAACCCCTACACACTCTATTTAAACACTTTAAAAGACATCAAAAAAGACTTTCAAACTAAATATGAATGCTCAACAATGACAACATGCCAAGGAAGTAAATATATCACTTAACAAGATAAACTAGTCAAACATGCACATTGAAACCAATATATGGAGAAGGTAAAACTGATTTTTTATTCATTGATAAAAGGATAAAAATGGGTATGGATTCACCATACCCAAGTAGAGGATACCAAATTAGCTAATTAAGGCTCAATATATAGAGAAAGTGAAAGAGAAGAAGATAAGGGCAAAGGAGAGAGAGGTTTTAAAAGTGTCTCATGAGTTAAAAAAAATAAGAGGAGTAATGAAACTACCTTAACATGTCCAAAATTCCATGTTTAACTCCTATAAAGATGTTCCCTTTCTCTAAGTGGTGTAGGAGTAGATTACTTGCTTGACACCTTGACTAGATCTCCAAAACTACCCTTTATTTTATCTTGTTGAATGATAAGTGGCCTTATTGATGGTTAGATCATGTTGAGTTACACCTTTATTCTAATCTTGACACCATTCAACTAATCTCTTCAGGTTCTCTTTGACACATGACTTCCTTATCTTGCTAGGTGTATAGAAGACTCTTCATCTGCTTAGGCCAATCTTGCATACAAGTGTCAAAACTTGAATTCATCTTCTACAACTCATCATAACTTCTTGGATGGTCTATTATACTCATACTATACCTATAAAAATCCATTTGGAAGTCAAAAACTAGCCCCAAAAACTTATTCTACACTAAAAGCTCCAAATTGGCTTCATTCTTTATGCCCCTAAAATAATTCAAACCTCCTTGTGTATAAAAAATTACATATGGTAATAAGAATTTGAAGGCATATTCTAGGCCTAGTATGGTCTTACAACTTCATGTCAAATTTTAGGTTCTGAGAGTGAGTGGAAGTGTCATTTTTTTCTACTCTCTCTCTTAATTAGGCCCCACTTAGGACTCCCTACCTAGAGACTAAAATTTGGCTCCACAAGCTTTTCACACATTAAAATACTTAGATAAACATTTGATTCAATTAGATTACCTCTTGAGGGTCCTCCTTGTCAAATTTGAGATTTTGACACCTTGTACAAACCTCCCAAACATCCTAAAATAGTCTTTTTTAGCTTATTCCATATTGTACCTATAAGAACAAACTAGTAGCATGGGGTAGTGAATAGAAGAATTTTGAACATGGTTTAGGTTATTTTTAAGTTTATCCAATCCATCTAGATGCATTAAAATAGTTTTATCTCTCATTAAGTCATTCTAGCTCTCCTAGGTAGTCTAAAAGTACCTTAGGGTTTTAAGGATTATTCATAAATCTCAAGATTTATATGAATAATAAAACACCATGAATCATGAGTGCACAAGGGTTCCCTATTATCTTTAAAATATTGAGCCACCATGAAACTCTTTATGACAAATATGGCCACAAGTTTATAGACTCATGAGTTGGTAGGCTGTGCTAGTGAGTTCAATAGAGAGATATGACTTGAAAGTGCAAACCTAAAGTTTGGTTTGAGCTCCAAACATCTCAATGAGGTCTGTAACATTCACCTTGACATATTTAAATGGTATTCCTACCAACCTTCTTTATTATGTCTCCTACAACCTCATTTTATTAATCCTAAGGTTCTTAAGTTTAACACTACAAGAAACCCTCATGATTGTGTTTAATACCTTCTTGTTGAGGTCAACATACCCCCATTTCTCAAAAATGGGGACCCTTATTTCAAATTTTATAAATTGTGATTTACAATTTAAAATATTTCTTGATCTAAGTTATTTATTTGAATATCATCCATACCATTATGGGACTGACATATTTGCATATGATTCATGTTTGATCCTTGCCTTATTTAAAATGATGTTGCTAATGGTTGCTTCATGTGTTTTCAAGATGTAGGTTTAATGGAGTCTCAAGTGGGTGAATAATGTTTAGGGTTTCATACTTTAATGATAAATTGATCCTTTAATTAATCATTGGTCTTTAATTATTTAATTAGATACATGTTCAAACATCTAGAAAAACCCTAGTCTAATGTCTTTTAACTTATGGATTTTTAAATTAAATTCAAATTTATGTAGGTTCTTTTTATTAAAAATTGTGTAGGAAAACTTTATATCTCCTCAAAAATTAGTTCATATATTTTATCCTAAGTTTTTAATCATGTTTATTAACACAAATAAAAACCTTAGTCTAAAATTTCATGTCAAGTTATCTATATTTTGTGAAACCCCTAAGCCTATTTTATCACCCACATAGACTAATTAAACCCAAGACATTTTGTTATATTTTATACTTAGTATAAATTTTATCCTAATATTTAATTTTATTTATTAATATAATTAAATCCTTATTCTAAAACTTTATCCTAAATCTTTTAAATTCCCCAAGCCCTAACTTTTTTATTTCCATGGCCCCACATGATCAACATGAGGATGCCAAGTGTTAAAATCCTAGAGCTCAAGTGAAATATTTATGGTTCATGGGGACTCACACAAATTCAATAAGTCAAGCACCTAGATCTATATAATGCATTTGATTGGGCAAAGATGATCCTATGGAGATTGAGGCATCAATACATCAAAGATCTTTCAAGTATACAAAGCAACCAATTGCATATGACTCCATGGATCAAGATGTAATGGTGTGTGTTGATCCATGGAAAATAGATATAATGGTGTGTAGTAAGTTCAAAATGTTAATAAGCCCTATGAGTGAACATGGAGATGATAAGTGTCATACCCACAATGGATAGTTAAAAATTGAGCACTATCTCAAAAATCGATGGTGCAAAACTAAGTGTACACATTTTGATGAATGGTGAGCATTAAGTCAAACCTTCAAAGAAGATCTAGAAAGAGTTAGAAGGTTAAAAGTGTCACCATCATGGAGAATATGTCAAAAAATCAATGATGTTTGGAACAAAATATATAACCCAAAATATCAAGATCAATGGTATGCATTGATTTGTACAACTAAGATCTAATAATGTGATATAGATCTAAATTTTCAAAGAGCCTAGAGTGAATATAGTAGTGGCAAGTATCACAGTCATAGTAAATCAAATGAATATCAACCAATGGTGTTTGACATTTTGGAACCAAATCAATGGTCTGATACAAAAGAGACTTTTCAATGGGCTCAAGCCTAATGAGGTGTTGATACATGTCTTAAGGGACAATGATCACATTTCAAAAATAAATAAAAGTGGTGAAAGGTATGTGCCACATAATCATATACATCAGGTTAAAATATCTCATGGGCCTAAAAATTCTAAGGTATAAATGTGAGATCTAAAAGCAATCTAAGTTATGAAACTCACATAGTTTAAATAGCTTTCCACCATTAAAGCTTTGAGTAAAATTGATTGAACTTCAAAAAATCCCTCCCATATATGAAATCCCTAATTTTACTCTATGTTCATTGTAATCAAGATAAAAAGAATCAAATTATCATCTGTACAAGGATAATTCAGTCTAATATCAAATTGTAGTCCACTTGTGAGAAATTTGATAGAATTCATAGCAATGACAGCTTGAAAGGTTGTTTCTAAGGAACATGTCAAATTTTAATTAACCATAGATGTTGAGGGAAGGGTTTTAAAATACACTAAGTTTGATGCTTTAGATTTAAACACCGAAGACACTAACTAGTTGAATTTATTCTAGACCATCAAGAATCAACCTACCATCACATGAGAAGAGGAAAAAAATTATCAACCAAAAGGTTGTATGAGGACATTATTGTAATGCAGATGGTAGGTCTTCATTATGTAGTTGTGAAGCCTGAGGTACTTCACTACATTAACATTCTTGCTCCTATTTTTAAATAAACTAAGATAAATAAGGCATGATTGTTAATGAACATAATTTTAAAAAGGTTGTTTATATCATTACTGTGGCATTTGAGTCATATTATAAGTTACATAAACCCCAAATAGACATTTTCTCAATCAATTCTTGGGATAAGTAGCATGATTTAAAGGACATCCTAAATTGGTGGTTGTATTCTAAAAACCAAGTCTTTTCAGACTTTAGCAAAACATTCCCATTAGCTAATTCAAACCTGGGATATAATCATTATGACAATGTTAAATAAATTATGTGTGAATGTCACCATAGCCTATGTTGACCTGGTATGGTGACAATTATCTATTTCATGGTTTAAAATCAGATTTCACCCCCTCTGGGTGAAATAATAAGCATCTCATTGAGTAGGTAGATTTTTGCAATCATGAAAAAGAAGAAAACTCAATTCTATATGATGTCATATCTCTTAGATTCTCTTTGTGATACTACCAAGATCCCAAACTAGAGGGAATGGTCACCTGATGAGACAAACTTTTTCTTAGTATTATTCAAATTTGCACATATTTAAATATAGGGACCATATTTAAGTCATTTGTGACTGTGTCTTCCCAGCCCTAAGTGAGGTCATAAATGGCATTCTAATGCTAAGCATTAGCCCACTGATTAAATTTTTTGTTGAAATGATAGGTGGTATATGGATATATCTTGACTGTACAGTCATAATAATTAAAGGGACATAAAGTTATCCTCTTATTCTATCCATTTATGTCTCTAATAAGCTAGTTAAGCAAGAAGTTGTATATTAGTTATTTCAATGTGTAGATGGTATTTTCAAGACCAAAAGAAAAAGCCTCCTCCACAACTTCCCCATAACTATTGGAAAGACCATATTCAAACAATGGGAGAACATTGAAGTATCATCTAGACATAGAACATCCTTCAATCTATAGTTGGATGGGCTTAGATAATGGGACCCTTATTTAAGGGTTAAAAAACATTTGAAAATTAAGGGAATGTCAAATGTATCTAATGATCATGAGCCTGGAGCCTTTGAACCCATTTACACCAAAGCATCTTCATACTTTGAGGTCACTAAGGGATTCAAGGTTCATAATCTTAGGCCTAAATCCAAACTTGAAAGAAACCAAAAAGGGGATGATAGATGGAAACTAGGGCCCAGGTAGTGTCATTTATTAAGTAGTGCACCTGATAGACCTCTATCAACTCATCCACATGTAGAGCACAAACATGAGGCACTGATTGAGTAAAGACCAAAGGAAAAACATCATAATGAGATTACTTCTTCCTTAGCTCAGGTGGAGGAACAAAGATCACCTTCAGAGGAAATTCACATGGTAGCCTTGGACCCCGATGAGTTTATAGAGGATGCATTGAAAATTCTATCCATTGCATATGAATCTAATGATGAAAAATCCTAGGTTGAAGAGACTAAGGAATAAAAAGGGAAAGAATTTATAGACTTAGTCCCTGTAGATACCCCAAAAGGAAGGTTGAGCTGGATATTGTTCCTAGAGCCAAGAAACCCAAAGGGAATTTCACTCCCCCTTTGAGTGAAGTCAATATATTTAGTGAATAAAACATAATTTATGGTCCAATTATTCTATAATGGTTCATCTATAGACCTAAATTATAGAGATTGCCTATTGAGCATCATCATTGGGCCATGGTGAAGGATATAAATATTCCCTTGCAATAAGAAATGAAACCATGGATTGTGGCTTCACAAGAGGAAGATGAGAGAAGATTGATTGCTCCAGGTCAATCAAATGAAGTAAAAGTATAGATCCCATTTCCTCAAGTAACTCAATCCAAATTTGGAGTCAATTTTGACCCAAAATCTACTGGCTTAGTGAGATTAATAGAGAAGAAGGTTATGGTAGGTAATGAGAAGATAACATACTAGAAGCTAGATCCATTAACCAATCTGACTCTAGTAGGAAGACAAAGGCTTGGAGAAGCTCTTATTTTTGAAGAATATCCCTTAGAATTAGCCCAAGCACATAGAGAGAAGATATAGGTAGCTATTAAGGGAATGTAATAACAAAAGAATAACAAGCTATCTTGTCAGTTCTAGATGCAATGATCAAGATTTTTGAAGATATTTTAATTGACATGTTTAATTCTTTGAAGTTAATAAAGTCTAGATAGAGTCTATTGAGCTAGTAAGGTACTGCAACCATGAACCTAGTCCACTAATGATAGAACTCAAGAGGCAAAGTAAAGTATTTGATAAACATCCTAATAGAGGATCAAATTTATAAGTTCAAAACAATTGAATTGGATCATCTAAACATGGCCACAGGGTTATTGATAGATAAAATCAAGAGTATGAGTAAATGGTCTAAGGACCTAAAAAAAAATTATGAGGATGACAAGCAATTTTAAAATAGGATAAAGCATATAGTGGGGAGTAAAATAAAGGATTCCACTACACTCAAATCAATTGGTCTAATTACTAATGAATAATTCAAGCATAGAGCCACCCAAGTCATGCATGAAGTGAAAAATTAAAGCCAAGGGCATATAAGAGTTGATAACACAAAGATCATGGACATGATCTTTACTATAGAGGAGAAGGTTGCAAAATCTAGGAATTTAAAAGAAGTATTGGGAAGGGATGATAAAGACCTTGAGAACATGGTAGATCAAGAAGATGAACTATTCATGGAGCCCATTATCAACCGAAAGCTCATTGATGATCAACATGGAAAGGCAATAAAGATCCTTCAATAAAAATAGGGGACTACAGTAATAAGAGGGCCTCAAAGTTGGATTTTTTTAATTAAAGTATATTATTTTTATAGCTAAACATGTATATATTTTGAAAAGATAATATTATTTTGTAAAGGCATTTGTAACTTGTAAATCACATTGCCTTATAGGTCATTTCTTTAGAAAGTTTCTTTCTCTAAAAGGTTATAAAGGATAGTTGTACAATTGTAATTGACATAACTGACTGGCATACCTCCTTAGTTTTCTATAAAGAGGGTATTTTCAATTGTAAAAGTGAGATATTTTTTAGCATGAAAACTTTTTGCTAGTTTTGGTGCTATTAATACAAGCAGAGAATTATGAAAAGATTGTCTCATTTGTTTGTGTGAATTGTCAGTATGGCTTCTCTTTCACTTGCATGGTCTAAATTTTGGATTTTAATGGTTCATATGAATTATATATGTGTAATATTCAAATTAAAAGTTTTTAATTTATGATACTTATAGATTAACTAAAATTTCTAAGGTTCATTTCATTTTCTTTACTCTTCTTGTAGATGTGCTCATGTTATTTGCTTGCAGGTGTAAATTTTTTAAGTGAATCTTGATTTCATTTGCATTTTTTCACTTCCTTAGATGTTTTCCTAATGTGTGATGTGATTTGAGATTAGTTTATATCATGTTATACATTTTTTTCAAGTGAATTTTTAGATAATTTTTAACTTTGTCATTATGTCTATAATGAAGATCAGCAACATCAACATATTCTTTCTCTACCCTACCCTTCTTTTTGCTTATTTTTTAACCAATTCACTTTAGAATAGCTTCATTATAAATATACACTTTAGATTAGTATTAAATTTAGATTCTTTGATCATAATTCATTTCACTTAGCTTAGATCACTTCATCTTCACAAGGTTAACTATTAGGCCATGGTTGTTCTCAACAACCAAACATTATAAATTTTGTGAAATAGTTCACTTGTTCTACCCTTATTCCATCAAATATAACAAGATTATCACAACCTGTAACTCATGCATTGGATTCCCTAACTTCAAAAATGAGTATTGTTTCTAAAATACTCAAAACCACCTATGATACGCTTGCATGCATCAATAGGAGAATGTGTTTCATTGGCACTAGAAGGAGGGCCTTAGTTAAATCTTTGGAAATTTGTGATATCTTTGCTAATATTGGTGATTTTTTTTCAAAGATAAATGAATTCTCTTCATATTTATGTTTATTTTATCATAATAGTGTAAATATCATTGATATTCATGTTTTTAGACCAATCTTTAGGCTCATTTAGCTAAAGATAGGCATTCTTTGAAGATTCATCGTAAATATTTGAAATGATAACTTAAGTATGGTAAATCTTCCTTGTTTGAAATTAGTGATGGAAAATTTTCTCAAAGATTGATTGATTCTTTTAAAATTTAGGATTACCTTAACTTAAGATTGTAAAAATCATTGATATTCTCAAGTTTAGATATATCTTTGAGATTATTCAGTCAAAGATAGTTATTCTTTGGAGAGATTTATATAAATTTATGCAAAACTTTCCTAACTTAAGAATCTTAAACATGAAAATATACTCATAGGTAAGAATTGGACTATTATTTGCAATAATTAAGCTAAAGATCATTCATATTTACAAAGATAAGATTTCTAAGTCTTATTTTGGATAGGACCCAAGGTCTATAAGATAAAACAAACAAGAATCAGGACTAGGTGAAGGTCTAAATCAAGATTACCTCTCCTTTAATTAGAAGGTCATAGGAAAGCAAGAGAAAATAAAGGTAAGCAAAGGGTTTCTAAATATCAACCCACTTTAGCTATTCAAAGTTCTCTTATTTCCAATCCTTATCAAGGTATCACTTGGTTAGGTGGATCTTCCACCAATGTGCTTGGTCAAGTACATGACCTACCCTAAAATTCTAAGAAATATTTACCATCTTTTAGTCTTAATGGTATTGTCATAGTTGAAGAACATATTAAATCTTTTAAAGTTATTTTAATGTTGTTGAATGTAGTTTATGAAGATGTATCATGTAAATTATTTCCATTTACTTTCAAATCTATTACATATGAGTGGTTTCTCAACCTTCCACATAACTATATCACTATTTGGAATGATTTTAATAAGATATTTATTGATCAATTTGGTAAAATAATTATTCCTTGCATTCTATATCAATAATTCACCACTATTAAAATAGATTCTAGTGAGACCATGAGAACATTTAATGCTAGATTATAGAAGATGTTCGATAGAACCATAGCTCCTTATAGGCCTAATGAAGCCTTGGATTTAAAAATCTATAAGGATGTTTTGGACCCCATAACTTTTGTGTTTCTTAAAAGGTATATTGGAGTCATAAACACATTGGCCTTGGCCTATGCTAAAGTTGTAATAATCAATGATCAAATGTAGCCTCAAGGCTAACTTGCATATGCCATCCCCAATGTTAATCCCAATTTCCTTGAACTAAATGTCATTCCTAATGCCAATCAAAATGTACCTACCCTAAATCATACATTATCCTTAAACCAATTTCCCTTAATCTATGCTCATCCTAGATAAAATCTAAGATTCTTGAATACTGATATAAATGGATTTCATCCATAGGAATAAAGAGATTTGATGCCAATATCTAGTAATAATAATCAAGTTCACAACTCAAAGGCATCAAATAATTAGAATGAATCCATAATTAAGATGATTTAAAAGCTAAGTATTTACTTCCTTTAATTACAAAAATAAGTAGGAAATGTTGTGGAAAATCCAATATGAATTATTCATATCAAAGGTTTAATATACCTAACAACTATTTTCACAATGGTAACAATGGAAATAATAACACAAATGAGTCATTATCAAGTAATAATAACCCTAAGATCAATATTTATGATGTTTCACTAATTGAATACTGCAAGGTTCATAATACTTCAAAGCATTATGAGTTAGACTATATTGAATTTTAAAATGCCTTTGAATTATTTTAGGATGAGTTCAATACTCCTGAAGGTGGACCTAATAGAGATCATTCTATAGGTACATCCAAATCTTTAAGGACATCTAATTTTGTAGATATGACCCTGATGGTGGAGACAGTTTACTTCCCATTCTAAGAGGAAAATAAGCCTAAAGATAATCTTAAAGAGGTGCATGCTTTTTAGTAGTATTTGAATAAGATGTGCCCTCTAAGGAATAGGGAACAAAAGCAACCCTTGACAACTTCAACTCCACCAAATAATTTTGACACTCCTCCTAATCCTATGACTACCAACAATCTTGATCGTCTAAAGGGAAGTACTTCTAAGCCTAATGTCAATTCATATATTACTTCTACTAAGGGTGGATACAATATAGTTGAGGACATGAAAAGGATTAAGACTAACATCACACTACATGAGTTGGCTCAAATAACTGAGCAAAGAGACTTGTTACTTGAATCTCTATCTAAGAAGCCTAGTAAGTCACCTAAGGTTGTAAATGCTAACATTGTCATGTACAAAAACAAGGTAAATGTTTCACCTTTCTTGCTTACAATCAAAATATTTGGTAAGAATTTGCATAATTATTTGTTAGACTCAGGTGATTATGTTGATATCATGCCTAAAGGTATTTATGAGCAACTACGTTTGACTCTAATTAAATATAATAGGGTTGTTACTCAATTAGATAAATCTAGAGTGAAAGTAATTGGATAATTTTTTGAATGTTCACATGTAGCTTGTAGTTGAGCTAAAAATATAATAATTTATAGACATCCAAGTGGTGTATATTCTTGATGATTATGGAATGTTGATAAGTAGAGACTGGGCTAGGTCTTTGAATGGTTACATGTCCACTGTTTATTCCCACATGTGACTTCCATGGAAGGGAGTTCCAAATCAGATTTGAATTGAAAGAGAGCCCAAGATGAAACATATGATCACCAAGTACAATGTTATAAATGAAAGGTTCAACCTGGCCAATTCTAATTTTTGAGTTTACACTCTTGACACCTTTTAGGTATGTGACTCTAAATATACTCATGTTATGCCTAGGATATGGAAATTATTTTTAGATGGTGTTAGATGTAACTCTAGTTATGGTGTAATAATTATCTTGATTAATCCTATTGGAAAATAATTTGGTACTTCTTACAGACTTGAGTTTTCATGCACTAACAACTTGGTAGAGTATAAATCTCTAATCTTAGGTTTATAATTTGCCATCAAGCATAAGGTAAAAAAATATTTGGTTCATGGTGATTCAGAACTGGTAGTAAATCAAGTTAGAAGCAAATATCAATGCAAATTATCCTACCTTAAGAAATATAATTTTAGAGTTTAGGACCTAATGGCATATTTTAATGCTTTTAACATTGTTTCAATTCCTAGGGAAGGAAATAATATTATTGATGAGCTAACAATTAACCTCAGCTACAACTAATCTCATACCCAACCAAGACTCTAAACTAGGAAACCTTAGTGTTGAATTAGTTCCTTATCCCTCAGTCCTTGATAATATTAACCATTTATAGGTATTTAGTGATGACTAATATATTTTAGACTTTGTGAACAATCTATGAGTATTGGAGGCTCACATCATTGATGAAGCTAATGAAAATGCTTTTGATAAAGGCAACTTTGATGACAAAATTATGAAATTAAGTGATAATAAGATTCCCAAGGGCATGATTACCATAGAAATATTGTTTGATATAGATAAACTAACTAAAAATGTCAAAGTTCCTAAGTTGAATGGGAAAGATTACTAAATAGTTGACCTAAGAACATAAGGTCAACCCCAGCTAGTCAATATTGGCAAAACTTGCACTAGTGATGGATTGGGAAAAGCTTAAGAATTGTTGGACAAGTATAAATATGTTATAGAATGGTCTTATGAGGAATTAATGATATTTTATCCTAGATTCATCACCCATACCATACCACTAAAGGAAGCCTTCAAGCCTTTTAGGCAAAAGTAAAGACCTATCAACCCTATCTTAGAACTTTTTATATATAAAGAGGTCAAGAAGTTTCTAGATGCCAACATAGTCTTCCCGATTAGACACTCCACTTAGGTAGATTACTTAGTACTAGTCAATAAGAGGAATGGGGAAATTAGACTATGTGTAGACTTTATAAATATGAATAGATCACCTAAAAAGGACAACTATCCTTTACCTTCACTTGACCAAGTTATTCAAATTGTTAGTGGTTCTACAATGATGGTTTTTTAGGTTATAACAAGTTCTTTTGAACAAAGAAGATAGATTAAAGACTACATTCACTACTAAGTAGGACATTTTTACCTATAAAAGGATGCCCTTTAGATTAATAAATGCAAGCATAACTTTCTAGAGAGCTATCGACCACCCTTTCCATGGGTTGATAGGTAAGTGCATTATCATTTACATGGATGATCTTACTATCTTTTCAAAAAATATGGAGGACCACATCATGCACTTACAAAATATATTTGAAAGGTGTAGAAGGTATCGAATTTATTTCAATCCCAAAAAAAGCATTATTTGTGTCACTAAGGGAAAATTGTTAGGGCATGTTATAACTAAAGAGGGGAATCCTATAGACCCTGATAGAGTAGATGCCATATCTAAAATAAAACCCCCTAATAGAGAGAAATAATTGAAATCATTCTTTGGGAAAATCAACATTGTAAGAAAGTTTATTTTTGGTTTTGCAAAACTTATGAGACCATTAAATGATATGTTGAAGAAAGATGTCAGGATCGCATGAAATGAAGAAACTAGAAAAGCCTTCAAGGACATAAAAGAAGCAATAGTGCAGGAATCAGTATTGATAAGTCCTAATTTTTCAAAGATCTCTATATTTATTATTTTGGTTTTACCCATATAGTTACAACTATTCTAACTCAAAAATATATGGATGTGATCATCCCATTGAATTCATGAGTACTAATTTCAAAAAATTTGAATTAAACTATTCTTTGATTGACAAGTAGGCATGTGCCTTAGTTAAGGAAGTAAGGAAATTTAGGTATTATATTCTTATAAATAAGGTACATGAAATAATACCATATCATACCACTAATATTATGCTTAGCCAATGTGATTTTGGGGAAAGAAGAGGTAAATAGATGTTTGTAATTCAATAATATGATCTAGAAATTAAGACTACTAAATTGGTAAGGTGCCAAGGGTTAATTTAGTTAATTTATAATACAAATCCTAAGTTAAGTGTGATGTAGATAGAGCAAAAAAAAATTCAACCCAATGATTGGTATGATTTAATTATTCATTTGCTAATTATTTCACTAAAAAAAATTATTTTCTTGTTTAAAAAGATGTAAAACTTGAAATAAGGGTGAGGTTAGTATAACCTAGATATGTTGTGCATGCATGAATTAAGATGATTGTTTATACTCTTATTTATCTAGAGAGGATGACCTACAAATAATAAATCAATCTAAAAAATGGTGGATTAGTGAGATAGTAGGGTGGAATACCTAACATGAGCTAGATCCAAGAAGCATAAGCTTCCTTGGAGGCTATTAATGCATACATTTAAAATAATTGAGTTTTGATAAACTAAAAATTGATGCTTGCATGAAATAATAGAAGGCACTGAAATCAAATACAAGAAATGCTTGAAAAGAAACAAGTGTTTTTGATTAAAAATAGTAATAAATGATTGAATACTAATGTTAAATCACTCAAACTTGATTCAAAAAATAATTTGAAGTTCTATGATAAAATCAAAACTCACAAATTGAGATTTGGGTATAGGTAGATAGGTAAAATTATCTTACTATTATAAAATGACACACAATAACCATTGATAAATGTGTATGACCATTGGTGGTTATTAACCATCAATGGTTATTAATCATCAACAATTAGAAAAGTCTATCAGTGGTTAGGTAAGACCTTTGATGGTTACTATGGGACTTGGTTTGGGAAAATAAGTCTATTAAAGAGAGTTATAAAGAGGTTCTAGGAGTGGTTTTTAGGTTGAATATTGGTTTTAAGATATAAATTAATGCTTAGATCTATTTGGTTTAGGGATTGGGTGTTTAGGTGAGTGAGAATGGTTTTTAGGTGGTTTTGGGTAGGAGGTGAAATGTCTAGAGTTTCAAAACTCCAACATAGGGAGATGAGATAAAAGAGAAATAAAGGATAGTAACACAAGCAATGAAATAAATAGAGATAATTACTAAATATTGATAAAAAAAACATAGATACTTAGCTTTAAGTGTTGTTGGTATGAGGAATGTTAGTGTTGGAAAAAATTTATTGTGGATCCTAGAGCAATGTCAGTAGAGTAACAGTACCTTGACTCAATATAGTAAGTTATATAAGAACCCTAAGCCTCTAACCTAGTTCCTAGTTCACTAGGAATCTTTTGGATTCACTTGGGAATCATAATCTCTTTCCCTTAAATGATGATCTCAACCTTCTCTTCATCTCTTTATATAGAGGAAAGGGAGGTTAAAATGAAAAGTTTAACAAAATGGTTTATCAAATAGTCTAAAAAATAATCTAATAATATATGCATTGATCATGAAAACAACAAACTAAAATTAGACAACTAATGAGTGAGTTGTAGTCAAGTAACTACTAGTGGTCTAGTCAACTGTTAGCAGTTGAGGGCTGACCATCGATGATCAAAGAGATAGTTAAAATTGGTTAATCCACTAATGACTGGTAGTTATTTCCCAAGGAAATGGACTAAAAGGTTAAATAATGGGATAATTGGTAAATAATCTAACCCAAAAGGGTCTAAAGTATGGTTTAAAGGTTAATGCAACATTTAGAGTTGTAGTGTATAGTTTTCTAGTGTCTATATTTTTCCCCTTTATGTAGTTTGTATCAACAAGTTATAAAACAAAAATGAAATGTTGTTAAAAGGTTGGATGCCCCAAGTATGGGAGGAGGTGTTCACCCTCAAACCGAGAGTCAATGAGGTGAAACAGAGTTGGTGGCGAGTTTAACAAGTGGATAAGTGGGTGTCAAGGTTGGTTGGGTGGGAATTTAAACACATATAAGCACATAAAATATGACTAAGTGTGATGTCATAGATCACACATAGACTAGGCTACCATAGATGAGGTAGGTGGTAAAATAAGGTTGGACTATAAGGATAGGTGACAGGGTAACTAGGCCATAATGTTAATCATAGTTGATTTGGATTACTCCTATAAACTCAAGTCTCTTAGGAAAGGTTGATGTATTTATATCTATCCAAAAACTAAATTTGATCCTAAGAAAACAAAAATAGTTGCAGGTGTCAGGATCGTAAAGGGTCATGCTCTAAAGCACCTAAATAGTCAATGCACAAAAGTAGCATAAGTTTGTGCCAATATGATAAGGTAATTGATGTAGTCAAAATTACCCACGTTAAGGTTGTCACAAAAGGTATGAAAGGTGGGTCAAAATGACCAAGGTTAAGGTTACTTGGATGGTTGGTTAGTAGAGAATAAATTTAAGGTTACTTTGTTTGGTAAAAGGTGGACCCTTATCCTGGTGAAAGGGTGCAAAAATGGAGTCTAAAATACCAACAAAGAGCTTAGGATGAAATGGGTTTATTGGATGAGGGGTTGAGAAGGTAAAAGATAGGGAAAGGTGGAAAAGACCCTAAGTGGGTTGATTTTCAATTATTAAGGTTGACTATTGGTGGTTAAATATAGATTACTAGTATTCATAGAAACCCTACAAAGAAAATGCTTATGGTGGTTAAAATATCAAAAAGGCATCTCAATTGGTCATTTGTTGCTATTGACTTTTGAGGTGGCCTATGACCATAGTAAAAAAGATAGATTTTTTCCTTTATGAGCTAAGTGGGGTAGGTGTGACCAAGGGTGAGTGATGATTTTGAGGTTGATTGAGGTAGGCTAGTGTAGGTTAGAGATCTAGTAAGGATGTAGAGAGGTAGAGGCAAAGCATGGGGTTTAGCAGTGGTAATGGTGCCTAGGTCTCCACCGTGATGGAGGATGTGTAATGAGGTAGGGGATGTAATGGAATTTGAAGTAGGTATTGGTAATTTATTACTTGGTTGATTACTCTTGGTGGGTAGGATTTGAATATCATGGGGGTTATGAGTTAAAGGTATGAGTTTATTAGAGGGAAATTTTTTCTTAGTTAGGAAGGGTAGGGAGAAATAGAAGGGTGTAGGAAAAAATTGTGTGTTTTTTAAAGGCTATTGGTAGGGTTAGAGAGGCCCTAGGGATTTTGGGTCATTGGTAGTCTCTACATAGTAATTAGGTTGCTATCAAGCCATTGGTGATCAATGGTTAATCGACAATGGTTCCATAAATAACCATCGTTAGTCAATACTTAACTATTGGTGGTTACTATAAGGCTAGGATAAGGGTAGGAATGGTTTAAGAGATGGTATAGGAATGGGTAAAGGTATGGTGTGGGTTAGATGAGGTGAATAGATTAAGGTAGGGGGTAAGGTTAAATGAGATAAAAAGGTGAAGATAGGGGTGAGGCTTAAATGAGGTATAGATGTTAAGGTAGGGGGTAGGGTTAAATGAGATAAAGAGGTGAAGGTATGGGTGAGGGTTAAATGAGGTTAAGAGGTTAATGTAAGGGGTAAGGTTAAAAGGTAAAATTCATAGGCTACATTTTAAGGGTAAAGTAAACTAAGGTAAATGTTTAACCTTACAATTGAGGGAGTAATTGTAGATGTAGGATCAAGTTCCTTAGTTCTTGGATGAGGTATGTAGGGATATGATGGATGAAGAGTGGGAGCATATGACTATAAAGGGCTTAGGTGCTATGATATTTTACTAGCAAATGCTGAGAGATGTAATAATTTTGGTATCCCTCATTAAGAGATGGGACCTAACTACCAACATTTTCTTGCTACTAACTGGAGAGATTACCATCTTACTAGAGGACATTCATCATATTTTTTGGCTATTGACACAGGGTGAGCTAATAGAGGATATTTATAGTGAGGAATGAGATGTGTATGTGGATCAATTTTTCAATGTGGACTTTTTTCATGCTAGGTGGAACATAGGAGGTTTCTATTATACACCTATATATTACATAGATAAGGGTGAGAGATGGCTTGTCATGATGATGATGATGATGATAGTCATTACCTATTACATACTTCTAGATTATAATAGTGGTAGATTTCCCTTTTTATTACTAGGTGTTCTTATTTTCATGTTGATGAACTGAATAGTGTTTGCTTGCACCATAGTTTTACTAGTTCAGATATATTAGAAGCACTAAGGATATAGAGTACATAATAGGTATGGCATTAGTATCAAGTTTATTATGTAATATTACACATATCAACACATTAGTGTGATATGACTAGGGGGATTACCATGGTAGACATGGAACCAAGTGGACTTCAAAGTGGGATTCATGAAGTTGGAGAGGTGATTACACAATTATATCAGTAGAGGGAGCAGTACAAGACTTGGAGTGGTATAGAAATAGGTTAGAGGCACTAGAAGAGGGGGAGGTTATCTAGAGGTTGTACACTAGATCCCTAACATGGGTGAGCTATGCTAGGAAGACCCTATCACTATAGAGTTATTGATGGATTTATGGGAGATGGGAACATGAGGTGCAACTCATTCCATTTAAAAGGGTGAGGAGATAGTTTGGGTTAGTGAAATGTGTCCCAAGTGATTTTTTGAGGTACAAGAGAGAGTATTCCAAGGCACCATTGCCTCCACCATAGCCTAAAGAGGTAGAGATTGATTGTGAGGAGATACCAATAGTCACAACTATTGATTATGTATGGGTTACATAGGAGTACCTTATATGGTTTTAGGTGCATTATGCAAATGCAATATTTGGAGGAGATGGTGTACAGTAAGATCATAATGTAGACATGGTGGAGGGGGGTGGGGACCAGATGGATGTGGATGCCCCTGATAGGTAAGCACTCATTACAAAGAGAGATTAGGTGAGGGTAGAACTATTTATAACATAGGCAACTCAAGTAGTGGTGGTTGTAGAGAGAGATAAAAAATAGGGCTATATGGCTATCCTTACATAAGAGAGGGATATAACATGAGTGAAACTAGCCTTCGTGACATAGAAGAGGGATGCCCTAAGATAGGTAGGAGGGTATGCACCTAACCTACAATACCATCAAGGACCATCTCTATGGTGAGGTATGTGGTCATGATTAAGGAGTTTATATACTATGAGGCACTAGTCTTTAGACAACTTCTAGATGATCCCTAATATGTCAAGTATAGAGCAGCGATTAGTGGGAGAGATAGCAGTGCTACACTTGGTTAATGGGTAGCATTTGTGGATACATAGATAGATCTTAGAGATGGATGGGCTCTAGGGAGTATTACTAACCCTCCACCTTAGACTCCTATGAGATGCCTATTTTAATGTAATATGAATTTGATATCAGCCTACAAGCTAATGCAATGAGATGTACACATTATTTTGAGAGACATGGACATTATTATGATATATGAAAATTTATGAGTATGAGATTATTGATGTGATTATTGGTTATGGATGTTTTTTATGTTTATGGTTAGTTATTTAATGTTCATGATGTGATGATGTTGTCTATGATATGATCATGATGTTATGACTAACATTTCTCTTATTAGTAGATACATGCTTAATTAGATGTTAGAAATGTGGGTGTTTTATATTAATGAATTTATGTGCCCTTTTATCTATATAGACATGTGATGGATAACATATGTGATGACTTATTATTTTTATAAAATAAATGATTAAAATTTTATAGATTTGGAAAATGGTTATGATTAGTTGATGTGATTAGCTAGAAGGGTGAAATGATGTTTGATATATGAGATGGTTAATTCATTAAAATGTCTTTATGATTGAAAACACTTAAAAAAATAAGTTAAAATCAAATCACAAAATAAAACACATATTTTTTATTTAAATGTTTTTAATGAATTGCATTTGATTAGATGGAGGTGAATTAATCTTAAAACACAGAATAAGTTTGGACAACAAAACAAGATGTGAGAAAAGAAAAGAAAGATAAAACAATCAAAAGACAATTATCTTAGTGAATGTATCCAAAAATAGGTTTGAGAAAACAAGAAAGAGACATAATTATCTTAAATTTTTTAATACAAAAATAAAATGAATCTAAGATCAACTTATGAACATAATCCCTCCACATGCTTCACATAAGCATTCATTAATTGGTTAAAACATTTTGTGATCACATAGTGTCAAGTAAGTTTGAAAATCCTTGGTGTATATAAGGTGTAAAGGGGAGTTTGATGATTAAATTAACCTTTGTGAGACTATCATGCCTCTTATGTAGGTTACCAAAGATCTATTATAAACAAAACTATGCCATAGATGGTGTAGACTGATCGATGCAGGAAGTTTACTCATGAAAGCTAATTATAACTCCCAAAAAATGGGTCTTTTGATATTTTTGTTATTAATTTGAGAGGTTGGGGAAGATACTTGATGTGAGAAGGTTCTAATAAATTTCTTGATTTTGACAAATGATTTTACTTAGCCATCCTTCAAGGGAATGGTCTAAGCTTTTTGAGACTTGTTTTAGGCTTTGTAATAGTTATCTTTCAAGGGAGTAGTCTACCTTACATTAAGAAATTTTGATTGGTTTTGGTAGTTTCCCTTTAAGGGAGCAGTCTATTAATGTTAGAGATGACCCATAGGATAGATGAACATTAATATTTTTACTTTTGATGACATTGACTTGATTATATGGGCTAAAAGGCCTACCTTTATGAAGGTAAAACTAAAGAATAAGAAGGTTAAAATAGTGGGTGAGAGGATTCTTTTAGAGACAATGACCATGGGATTCCATCCTATTAGGGATGAAAATTATCCATGAGAATCATTCCATGGGTATATCCTTGGTACCCATATTTAGTATTAATGTTATAACTATGGTGAAAAATCACACGATTATGTGCTTTAATCAATAGTCCTCAAAGTGAGGGGATGAAGGCAAAAATATTTTAAAATAAGGGATGATCTTAACTTAGATAAAAGGTGAGTTTGATATTATTTAACAAAAGAAAGGATGCAAATGCAAAGAATTGAGAGGCTCAGGTTCTATTTTTCCCTCAAGAGAGGATAATCGGTAAGCTCCTGATCTATACTTATGTGTAATGATATAAGGCCAAGCCAATTAAAGGAAAAATTTCCCCACTTGCAATTCTCCATATTGGTTACATGTTAATTTTCCTTTAAGATGAGGTATCTGATATTGAATTTTAATTCTTATAGGTTTTTGTTATAGGTGTGCTTTATTAGTTCTTGATAGACACAAAGATGTTTAATCATGCCCAAATAATGCTCATTAAGTAGTTCAAGTTAGGGTAAACATTTTTTATGATAATCAACCTTATAAATGATATCCTATAAGGATATGTAAAGAGAGGGAATTTGGAATTTGAGAGGCAAGATAGCCTCTACTTCAAAGACAAAATATAAAGGGGTATCACCCGTAGGGGTTTGAATGCTAGTATGATGTGCCCATAAAGCAAAAGGGATGTGTAAGTGCCAATCCCAAATGAATGCATTGACCATTTTAGTTAGCATGTTGTTAAGGGTTTTAACAGAAGCTTCAACCTATCCATTAGATTTTGGAAGATAGGATGAAGAGAAACTCAACTTATTACCAAATGCATCACAAAGACTTTGGACTTTTTGATTTTTAAAAGATTTACCATTATCATTGATTGTCTTATAAGGGACATCAAAATGATAGATAATGTGATGGTTGATAAAATCAATAATATTTTTAGCTTTTGTTGAAATGAGAGGAATAACCTCCACCCATATGGTGAAATATTCAATCACAGTGATAATATAATGATGTCATTATAAAGAATGGGGGTTAATTTTACCAATAAGATCCACTCCCCATTGTGAGAAGGGCTATAAATCCTTGGATACTTAGAGGCTATGATTAGGTGCATGATGTAAATTGGTGTATTGTTGTATTTTAACACATTTATTCACATAATCACAATAGTCTTGGTTAAGGGTGGGTCAATATTATCCAAGGTGAAGGATACATTTAGTGATAGCTAGGCCACTAAATAAATCATGTCATGCATTTCTCTGATAGCATTAAAAATTTCATGACTATGTAGGCAATAAAAAAGGAGACCATCAAATCCATGCTTGTAAATAATTCCCCCTAGTATGGTATAATGAGAGGCACTATGAATAAATTTTCTTTGACAATTCCATAAATATTGGATGGAATGATGCCTAGGTTGAGATAGTCAAAGACCTGCTTATACCAAAGGTCAGGTTAGGTCTCTTCCACACTAAAGATGGAAAAAAGGTTTGATTTAGTATAATATTTATTGATAAGATTATGGATAATGACAAATAACTTAGATTTGGAAGGTGTGGATAGAATTTGGGAAGCAAGGGAAGCCATTATGTTGATAAACTTGTTCATAGATTGTGGAATGGCTTGGATAATGTAATTTTCAAATGATGTTAAGAGTACATCAAGTAGATGTTTATGATATTTCAAGATGTCATTTTTAAATTGATAAGAGACATTTATTTTATTGATCATGAGTTGGGAGTCACCAAAAACATTGATCATCTTAACTCCCAAGGCCAAATTAATTTAGAGACCTATCATTAGGGCTTCGTACTTAGCCATGTTATTGGTATAATAAAAATCAATCTTGAAAAATAAATGAAGGATTTTTCCATCAAGGGGGATGATAATGATACAAACATACCCACCATGTTGTCACTTTGATCCATATAAGAACATGGTCATTTGACAGGTGGCATCCTCTTATAGAAGAGTTATGATGGACTTGTTGGAAAACTCAAGAGGAGAAGGTTGGTTTTTTTCTAAAGGTGATTTTATCAATTTTTCAAAAACTACTTTCCTTTTTATTTTCTTTTTATAGAGGAACTCAAGGTCAAACTCAGCTATGAGTATAAGCCACTTATCCATACCCTGGTTTTGATATGGCTCAAAATGCAAATATATACTTGAGTGGGTCAGTATTGGTTATGACATAGGTCTTATGGTTGAGAAGGTATTGGTAGAGTTTGGAAGCCAAAAATACCAAGGCAAGGCCAAGATTCCTAGTATGGGTGTAACACATTTCATACTCTATATGTGTTCAACTTATATAGTAGATAGCTTGTTTTTTATGTTGCTCATCTTGATGTGCAAGCATTAACCCTAAAGATTGATTGGTGGTGGAAATATAAAGGTATAAAGGTTGATCCTCCTTAGGAGGAATGAGGATGGGTGGAAAAATAAGGTACTCTTTAAGTGAATCAAAAGCCTTTTGATAGTACTTACTCCACTTAAAAGATATATCTTTTTTCAGAAGGTGGTGGAAAGGTTGACATCTATCAGATAGCTAAGAGATGAAGTGACAAATGGATTAGAGCTTCCCTTGAAAACTATGGAGTTGCTTGAGGTGGGTGAGAGGAGGCATGTCAAGGATTACTTTGATTTTGGAAGGATAAACTTCAATTCCTTGAAGAGAGATGATAAAGCCAAGGACCTTCCCTGACAAGGCCCCAAAAATGCATTTTTTAGGATTAAAGCAAATATGGTAATGGATGAGGCATTCAAAAATAACCTTAAGAACCAATAAATGATATTTACAACATTTATATATCCTAATAAGGTCATCTACTTAATCTTCCATGGTTTTTTGAATAAGGTCATGGAAGATATAGGTCATGGCACATTGGTAGGTTACACCAATACTTTTTAGACCAAAAGGCATGACCCTATAGCATATGGTTCCCCATGAGGTGATAAAATCATTTTTACGTTGGTCTTCAAGGGAAATCAAGATCTGATTATAGCCTAAGAAACAATCCATAAGAGATAGCATCTCATAGTTAGTTGTAAGATCAACAAGCTGGTTAATACTTGGTAAAGGAAAGTCATCTTTTGGCAAGCAAGCTTAAGATCATGGAAATCCATGAAAATGTGAAGTACCCCTATTAATTTGGTGATAGGGATGACATTCGAGACACATTGTGGATAGTCAATGGGTTGGATGAAATTTAGGGATAAGAGGCATTGAAGCTCTTCTTTAATAAGAAGGGTTATGTGAGGGTACACATAATGAAGCTTCTACTTGACAAGCTTGGCATCATGGGTAGTAACGATATTATGGGTAGTGATGGAAGGGTTGATTCCTAGCATGTTTCTATAATACCAAGAAAATATTATGCTACAGTCTCATAAGAAGGATGGAAAATCCTAAAGCTCTAAGGAATCTAGTAATTGGCTGATTTTGACAATGCATAGGTTATCCTAAGTACCTAAGTTGACATCCATGGTGGATTTATTAAACATGGTTAAAGTATTAAGAGGGATATATTTGTGGATAGAAGGATCTTCTACACTAAGATAGGTAAGAAGGGAATCATCATCCTGACACAAATGGTATTAATGGTAGGATAATCATCTTCTACCACCTCAAGATGAATCAAAGGAATGGTTATAGTCTCCCCATACTTTTGATAATTTATAGATCTAAGGATAATCATGTTGATAAAAAAAATTAGGGGGTATGATATTAAAATCCTTAAATTCTAATGGTGAAGGGGTTGGTGAGGATGGAACTTACTCATCAATGATGGTAATAGGAGGTGAATTTGTTGGATCTTTAGTGAATCTAAGACCAAATATCTCATGAGGATTTTGGGTCTTACATGTAAATAACTCATGTGGTCCATGCTCATAACATCCTAGACCAAATATCTTCTAAGCACACCTATAGAGGTATGTTTTAATGAACTTTGGTTTATCCAAATAGGATAGATTAAAAGTGAATGGTCGAGTAGAAGAGGAGGTAGAGGTGAAAAAAATGGTTGATCAAGTCCCCCATAGACAAGATTAGTTTGGAGATTTGGAGTCCCAAAAGGAATAATGGTTCTGATATTGGGATTGTAATCAAGATTTTGGTTAAGGTTCTCATATTTTTTAGAAGTAGGGACGGAATACAAGGTCAAAAGGTGATACTCCCCAAGTGAGAGACAATGAAATGTTGATTCCAAAGGATCATTCATGGGGATTTAGGTAAAAGGGATGGATGAGCTACTCAAGGCTTGGTTGATGGAAGAGGTGGATTCATCTTTGGTTGGTAAAGTCTTGGAAGATGGAAGGAGGAAAACATCATTCAGTCAATATGTCATGTTACATGATGTGAAAGGACTTGGGTCAGCTTGTATGATAACTACTTGACCCTCATGCTCAAATTTGATGCAATGATGTAGGTTAGATGGCACATAATTCATGGAATGGATCTAAGGGTGTCCAAGAAAAAAATTTATTGAAACTCACCTCCACTACATAAAAGAGCTCAAGAAGCATGTAAGGTCCTAAATGAATGTAGAGGATAATAGTTCCCAGAGTTTTTTCCATAGTGTCATTGAAGTAATGGAGCACCGTTATGGTTTTTTCAATAATGTTCTTCAAAAAATTTAGATGGTCATATGCGTGGGAGGAGATAATGTTGATGATATCTCTTCCATCAATCATAACCCTTTTGATGCAAGTTTGGTTGATGTGTATTAATGAAGAGGGAAAGATCTAGATTTTGGGGATGAATAGAGGGTATTTCTAAATCCTTAAATTTAATAAGGGTGGAAAGTTAAAGGGCTTTAACAAAGGTTTCTAGAGGTTGTGGATCTTCTGTTTGAACCTATATGGTCTGTAAATCCTCTATCATCACTTGGTAGTGATGGTGTGATGTATTGATTAGTTCATATAAACTCATCCTCCCTAGTGTTTAGTGAAGTTGTTTTATAATTACTCTTTGGATTGACTCAGAAGGGTTGGATTGGGAGGCACCCAAGATAGACACCTTGGGCTTGGGTGAAGGTGAAGGTGTTTGGGTTTGGTTGGGTGATTGGGAGGTGGAGGAAGGGTATGTCCATGGAATTTACACCTTTTCTTTCCCTTCATCCTTTTTTTGGGCTTATGATCATGTGACCACATAGATGGTATGGATTTGGGAAAGAGTTGGGATAGAGGACTGCTTAAGTTCTTCCTCACTTTTAGATGAGAGAGTGTGGGAGTAGGTAAGTTTGGGGTGATGTCTTTTGATTTTTTGGAGTGGTGGTGGACTCATGGGAGGCTCTTTTGACAATATGTCATCTTCATAACATATTTGGTAGATGATGACTTGGAGAGCTTTATAATTCTCTGTATTGTGCCCAAGTGTTCTATGGTATGAGAAAATTAGATTGTCATTAAACCAAGATGTCTTAGGACTATGGGGATCAAATGGATTTATAGGAGGAAAATTCAAGCAATAATATTACAATAATATTTGTAGGATGGTTGAGTAAGACTCAAGAAAAAGTGGAAAGGGTGTTAGGGTTTTGGCTTTGACTTTTAGGGTGGAAGCCTTCTTATGAGTAGGCTTCATGATGGGAGTTTTGGATGGTATAATATTCTTAGAAAGTGTTTTTGGAGTAGATTGCTTAGGGGTTAAAGGTTTAGAGTTGAAAGGTGTAGAGGTAGATGGTTTTGAGGTAGAAGGTTTATAAATAAAAGGCTTAGTAGTGGATAGTTTGGAGGTAGAAGGTGTAAAAATAGAAGGCTTAGTAGTGCATAGTTTGGAAGTAGAAAGCATGAAAAGAATAGGTATAGGTGTAGCTAAAAGAGTAAGTTAGGTTTGGGTTGTATTTGGGAGACTTGTTTTCTTAATAGAAGGATGATATCTTAGGATGGAAGAAGGATGTGGTCTTAAAATAAAAGGTAAGGTATAAATGGGTGGTAAGTTTTTGGTTTTTGAGATCCTAGGTGGCTTTACTTTCTTGGTTAGCTAAATGTGGGGTTTTTTTGGTGGGATAGATGGTGCTAAATCTAAATTTAATGGAAGTTGAGTAAGGCTTGGAGTAGGGAGCATTCCTAGGTTTTTTATGGGATTTTTTGGGATGGTATAAGGTGCTTGGGTTACTTTGGGTGGACTCGGTTTGGTTGGTTCAACTATGGTTTGAGAGGTAAAGGTTTTTACTAGTTTGGTTGGGATGATGGTGGGTTCACTAGAAGAAGTAAAAGGTTGGGTTGAAAATGGTATGGCTGAGGGCCCTTTCTTGGTTGGATATGGTATCCCAACATGGTGTCAAAATATGGAATGATCCATGTTGGGTTAGGATAGGTACTCCAAGTTTTAAACCAGTCTAGATAAAATATTATAGATGGGTTTAGTTCCTTCGATATTTGTCTCAAAAAACAAACCCTTGGGTTGAGAGAGGGGAGAAATTACCTTATCCTTTTTCTCAATCAAAGGCTCTAAAGTTTTGAAATGCAATTCTTCCATAGGAGGAGTAGGTAAAGTGACCTCTTCCTTAAGAATGCTTTCAAAAGGAAGAGTGGAATGCTATATGATGGAAGAGAAAGGTGTGGTGTTAATGGTTGCCTCCTTTGTTTTAGTTCCTAAAGGAATAGAAGGTGACTCTATTACCTCAATAAGTGGATGGGAAGAAGAACAGGGTTGGGATATAGTTTCCTTAACTTTGAGTTCACTAAGAACCACATTAATAGTATGGACCCCACAGTTGTGAGAGGATTCCACTTTATTGTTTTCATTATTTGTAAAAGGGGCATGGTTGGGAAAAGGTTGTCTAAATATGTCAAGTGACTGATTTGTGAGTACATTTGGATTATCTATCACAAGTTACCCCTTGTTAATCAACCCTTAGGCAATGCTTTTAAAGGTCTTTCATCTACTAAAATCATGTCCAATGACACAATGGAAGGCACACAATTAGTTTTCCTTATACCAACCAGGTATAGGATGAGAGGAATCAAATTTTTGTGAGGGTTTTATTAGATGAAGTTGTATGATATTTGATTTCAACAAATTTTCCAAAATAGAATTAGATGACTCCCTAGTGGATTATATTGCTTTTGGTTGTTATGGTTTTGGTTTTGGGTATTCTGGTTAGAATAATTTAAAAAATTGGGTTAATTAACAACTAAAGGATGGGCATTTTTAAGGACAATTGCATTTGTGGTTCCCTTGGTTCTGGTGTTAGTATTCAAGTGGTTGGTAGTTTTGGAGGAAGAAGTTTCATTTGACTTGAAACTAGAATTCTTGTTTTTCAATTTTAGTTTCCCCTCATCAATGGATCTAAACTCTAATTTCCATGCCATGGTGAAAGCTTCATCAAAGGTCTTGAAAGTATGAACCTATAGAGTGGATTAAATATGTTTGGCACAACCCTGATAGAAAATCTCAATCAGCTTAGGTCAGGGCATGAAATTAGCAATTGAATCATCTTCACATTATCGAATGGAGTAGAGGTCGATGATGGAAACTTTTTTAGATATATTTGTGGAAAAATGATCTAAAAAGGTTTGAAATAATTAGGTAAAATAAAAGAGGGAGTGTTTGGTAATATAATTGTACCAATCTAATGCTAGACTAGATATGGACATGGTAAAGGTGTGAAGAAGGAGAGAATCGTCATAAGCAATCAAATAACAAGAATGTCTAAATGCTCTAAGATGTTGCTGAGGATATTCCTTGATCTAAAATTTTGAAAATTTTGGAAGTTTCCATTGAGGAGGATAAGGTCAAATTAGGACAAATGGATGAATTGGTTCATTACAAACTAGATCATATGATAAGAAGTTATGGGCACTAGAAATACATGATTCTAAATTGGTCTTCTTGTATATTAACATCTTAACTAGATTGGTTTTTAGTTGTAAACCCCCATATTTGTAGGGTAAATTATGTTGGGGTTGGGTAGGTTCAGCATAAGGATAGCTAGTGGAAGGTTGGGAGATTACCACATATTGGTAAGTGGACATGGGTGGTTGAGAGTATGCCATGTATGGGCAAGTGGATATAGGAGGTTGGGTAGAAGGTCAAGCCATATACCCTTGTGGGTTAGGAATAGAGCTTGGGTTGGGTGAAATGGGTAATTTTTGAGGAATTGTCATGGATTATATTAGGGGTATGGTTGGGTTGATAGGTTGAGGATTGGTTTTAACCTTGGTACTAATGGGTGAAATGGTAGAAAGTATGAAAACCAAAAAGCTTTGGAATGGAATGAAGGTTGGTAGGTTGGAGATAACAAGAGGAGGGGTGGCAACACTAGTAGAGGGTACTCCAATGGTAAGTGGAGTATAGGTGCCCAAAGGTTGGGTTGCTCCTATACTATAATATTTATTGGTTGGTGTGGAAGGCATTTGGGTGTTGGTTGGTTGGATGGGTTAGTTTTGGATGGTGGTATTAGAGGGATTGTTGGTACAAGAAGATTATTAGGTGACTAAGGGCTGGGTATAAATGGTGTTAATAGAGGTGATGCCAATAATATGGGATGGCATACCATAGGGTGGATCAATAGATGGAACTAAAGTGAGGGTATGGTGAGATATGGTGTTAAAGTAGTGTTAGAGGGATATGGGATTGTTATCCAAAAAGGTGGTGAAATTAGTATCACCTTGGGAAATCATTAAAGGGATACTAGGACTTCTAAAAGGATGGGGAGAACCTTGTATATATGAGACATATTCCCTATATGAATAAGAAGAGGAATATGGGTGGTTGGGGGGTGGATCCTAATTTGTTTGGTTTCTTAGTTATTGTCTAGTGATAACCATACAAAGAAGGGGAAAAGGATGATAAGAGTGATCTCACAGATCAAAAGATAAATAATCAAAATAAAAGTATCTATAAGAAAATAATGCATACACTAAATTTCATTAAAATCCTAAGGTACCTTTTATCTCTTTTTAGGCATATGCCTCGATTTTAAAGAAGTTATGAAGACCAACTTGGGCTTGTAGAGAGGGTACTAGAAGAAGATGTCTAAGGATGGTTTTACTAGTAAAAGGCTCTCAAGATCTATACTATAACCTAGTAATCATATTTTCATTGGATCCTACCCCTCACTTCACACACCATAATGATAAGGGTGTTGGGTGCTTAGCTAGAATATACCAATTTGTTAGAGATTATACTCAGCCAATGTACTGAGTTAGTTCTCCATTTGGTGGTAAAATCCAAGTAGGATAGTTGAAGAAAGGTGATCACTAGGTTATTAAATTCCATTTAGGCCTTATGTCAATATTTTGATGTTTGATTGAATGTGTGGTTTGGTATTATGTGTGTGATAAGAAGTGAGACTAGGATTATTTTACTTGATTAAATTAAGCTATGTGAGCTAACCAATACAAGAAAACAATGGATACAAAGTTAATTTTAACCCAAAATAAAATTTTGGTGTCTTTTCAAATGAATTTAAAATAACTAAGTTGCACCTAGATATGATATGATGATGCAAAGCCTAGTCTTAGAAAGAGTCTTTTGATTTTTAGAAATGAAAGCAAAAATGACATTTTTTACTTTTTTTTGTAACAAAGAAAAATAAACCAAAACCAGTGTCTTGGAAAGGAAGAAAGGAAATAAGTAAATTTTATTTCTTAGAAAATAATGCAATGAATGACTCTTCTTTAATGCAACTAAATGTCTTAACTACAAACCTAAGAAAAATCTAAAGTGTCCCACTACGCATGCTAGAATGTTTCACTATAATTTTGCTTATTTTCTTGTTTAGAAAGATGTAAAACTTGAAAGAAGGGTGAGGTTAGTAGAGCTTAGATATGTTGTGAATGTGTGAATCCATATGATTTTTTATACTCCTCTTTGTTTGGGGAGGATGGCTTGTAGATAAGAAAGCAATCTAGAAAATAGTGGATTAGTGAGATAGTAGGGTGGACTACTAGCATGAGCTAGATATAAGAAGCACAAGATTCCTTGGAGGCTATCAATACACACTTCTAAAACACTTAAGTTTTGATAAAATGAAAATAGATGCTTTCATGAAATAATAGAAGGCATTGAAATCAAATACAATAAATGCTTGAAAAGAAAAAAGTGAGTGTGATTAAAAATAGAAATAAATGATTGAATACTAATGATAAATCACTCAAACTTGATTTAGAAAATATTTTAAAGTTATATGATAAAATAGAAACTCACAAATTGATATTTGGGTGTGGATAGATGGGTTAAATTAGTTTGTTGTAAAATGACATAGTGACTATTATCAATTAGGTATGACCATCAGCATTTATTAACCATCGATAGTTATAAAATTCCATCGATGATTAGGTAACACCATCAATGGTTATAGTGGGATTTGGTTTGGAAAAATAAGTTTGTTTGAGAGAGTTATAGATAGGTTCTAGGAGTGGTGTTTGGGTTGAATGTTGGTTTTAAGATAGAAATTAATGCTCAGAGGTATTTGGTTTAGGGATTGGGTATTTATGTGAGTGAGAATGGTTTATAGGTGGTTTTGGGTAGGAGGTGAAATGTTTGGAGTTGAAAAACTCCAACACAGGGAGATGAGATGAAAGAGAAATAAAGGGGAATGACACAAGCAATGAAACAAATAGAGTTAATTACTGAATCTTGATTAAAAAACATAGACACTTCAATTTTAGGTGTTGTTGGTCTGAGGAATGCTAGTGTTCGTAAGAAGTTGTTGTGGATCCTCGAGCAATTTTAGTAGAGTAAAGATCCTTGGCTCAAGATAGTGAGTTACATAATCACCCTAAGCCTCTAACCTAGTTCTTCATTCACTAAGAAGCTTTTAGATTCACCTGGGAGTTAGAATCTCTTACCCTTGAATGATGATCTCAACCTTTTCTTCGTCTCTTAATATAGAGGAAAGGGAGGTTGAAATGAAGAGTTTAAAAAAATAGTATATCAAACAGTCTAATCATGCATTCTAATAGACTAAAATTAGATAGCTGGTGAGTGAGTTATATTCAAATTATAGTTGAGTCCTTTGATCATGTAGGAGTTCAAGTAACCACTAGTGGTCTAGTCAACCATCAATAATTAAGGGTTGACTATTGGTAGTTGAGGGGACATAGTCAAAATTGGCTAATCCACCAATGACTAGTAGTTAATTCTGTAGGAAATGGCTCAAAGTTAAAAAAATAGGAGAATTTGTAAATAATCTAACCCAAAGGGGGCCAAAGGGTGGTTTAAAGGTTAATGTGACATCTAGAGCCATAGTGTATGCTTTTCTAGTGTTTACACTAATTAATGGAACTTGTCCTATAGGGTTGAAGAGGGATTAGAGGAGAGCTTTAAGGATCAAGGAAGCTCATTTCCTAATCAAAGATGGAGTAATTTTTAGGAAGAATTATGAAGGGATATACTTGAGATGTGTTTCTAAAGAGGAAGCATCAAATATCCAAAGAACTTATCATGAGAAGCTAGGAAGTGGACACCAATTCAAGAGGACAACACATAAGATCCTTAAAGCTATTTATCATTGACCTAAAATCTTCAAATATGCTCACAAGCATGTGAGATAATGTCATCAATGTCAGATATTACATACTAAAGAACCTAGAGAAGCCATGACATTGAAGCCAGTAATGATTAATAAACCCTTTATTCAATGGGGATTAGATTTTGTAGGGATCATCAACCCCAATTCTTCATAAAGACATAAGTATGTGCTCACTACTACTGACTATTACACTAGATGGAGAGAAGTAGTGGAAACCAAATAATGAAATATAAAATATGTGATAAATTTATTGGAAGAGAACATATGTACTAGATTTAAAACACTGGTGTTTCTAGTTTGTGATAATAGATATGCTTTTATATCTATTAACGTAGTGGATTACACCTAGGGCAAGATGCCTAGCTCCCACCCTTCCACATGCAACAATGGAAACTCCCCTCTTGCCTATGGGATTGGTGAAGTTGGAGGGGAGAGTCTCTAGATAAGGGCTAGCTCCCTCTGATGTATATTTTAGGTCATGGTTTCTCCTACTACTAACAAACAAATGTAAAAAAGGAGGGGGTGAAAAGGGAGAGAGAGATATGCTAAAAATAGAACCTAAGCCTAAAAATGAAAAGGTGATACACTAGAAAAGTTGACCCACCCAGCCTGAACATACACTTTTCACCAGGAAGAAATGCCCATACACTTCATCTGACATGGGAAACTCTTTTGTTTTAGTGAGTCAAGGGTCTATAGAGATACAGGGAAGAAGGAACTAGCAAAGGTGTTCTAAGACACACTTTGATAGCCTTTCCACATGTGCCTATATTCTTGATGTAGACACTTCTAGCAGACCTGTAGAAAAGAGACTTCATAATGCATTGGACATGTTGTAATCGATCTATGAAAAGCATGAAATATAATGACTAAACATAAAAGAAGAACATAGACATATACTTTAAAGTGCAAGTCCAGATAGAGGTAAAAATTCTAAGTCTTGATTCAAGGTAAAATTTGGTAGAGCTCTGCTTTACAAGCCCCGAGAGATTTTTTGGGCAGAGTTTTGTCTTAAGGCTGAGAGAATGGATATTTTCTCAAATGAGAAGCTTTACAATATATAGAGAGAGGAAGAGAACTTGGTGGTTTCTTTGAAATACTTTGGTGCTATTTTTTCAAGCTAGCCCATGTGTGCTCTAAGCCTTGGGAAGAGGGAGCCATTTGATTGTCAGTTCCTGCTTTGACTTAGGTGTTCCACATTAATGTGAAAAACATGGATGCACCTCTTTTCTACAAATAAAATGCTCTCTTCCTGCACACAAACTATAGTTTGTCCCCTCATAAATGCCAAATGGAGAAAGCAGGCCACACTGCTCACTATTTGCACCATTTGATGACCATCTACAATAACTCACCTCTCCTTGCCACTTGGACTACTTTGTATTTTCCTACACTTTGTCTTCCTCCTTGCCTTGTCTCTTCTTGGCTCCTTTAGCCCTCAGGGGCTATCTTTTGGTGGGTCGTTGCATTCCTTGGGCTCTTGCTACTTGCCTTGGCCATTTTTTGCTGATTTTAGTGAGTGACACATGGTGTGTTCCACTGTAAAATAGGCAGGACATGTGGCAACATCTGCTTGACTCATGGAAGCTTTAAGCACCCTTTGAAGGTCATGTAGAAGAGGAGATGTGTCAGCTTCCACTTTCTTTAGCAATTCATCTGGGGCCCACCATAATTCTCATGAGACAAAAGAGAGAGACCGTGGAGGGTAACACTTTTTAGCTTCCGCTGAGCCTTATAGGGGACACATGGCATGTTTTGCTACTCCTAAAAAATCATGTCAAAGCCTTCTATAATTGCCACTTAGTACCTTCCACACTCTGGCTTTCCTGGTGTAAAATTGATGTTCATAGGCCTATCACAGTTTGAAAACCAATGGCTAGTCTATCTTCTTAAAGTTGATGGCTTTCAGGATGTCACCGTCCTTGGCAAATTCCTTCAGGCCTTTTCCTTCAGCTTTTTGCTTTGGCCTTTTCCCTGCAGGATTTTTCTGTGGGTTTTTTTCCTGCAGGATTTCTTGCTTTAGGATTTTTCCCATGGACAAAAGTCTACAAGAATTACCTTGTGACTTTGCCTTCAAAAATTTCCTCTCAGGATTTTTGCTCGTGGTTTCCCTGAATTCCTTTAGACTTTTTGTCTAAAGGAAATCCTTCAAACAAAAGTCTAAAATAATTCATGACTTTACCTTAAAAAATTTTTGAAATATCTTAGCCACTTCTTTGTGGCCTCTTTGAAGTGCTCCCTACCCTTTGCAAGGGCTCTTAAACCTAGAAATACCCTCCACAAGGGCACTTGTCCTTTAGGAGGCTTGAACCTTTGATTGAACTACTCCTTTGAACCAACCCTTGAACCAATTCATTAAACTAGTTCAATGGTTCAAATGTTTGTTGGACAGTTTGATGAACCAAGCATGTTGAACTGTTTGGATTGAGCTAATCAACTGAACCATTTGATTGAACCTGCCAATGAACTTTGCATTGAACTGAGTGATTAAACCATCTGATTGAACTGAAGCATTAAACCAAAACATTGAACCAATGCGTTGAACCAAGCTGATGAACCATTTGATTGAACCAAAGCGATGAACTTTGATTGAACCTGCCAATTGAACCAAGGCTTTGAACTGAAGTGATGAACCATTTGATTGAACCTGCTGATGAACTTAGCTTTGAACCAAAGTGATGAACTTTGCCTGATTAAACCAAGGCTTTGAACCGAAGCATTGAACCAAGGTGTTGAACCAAGGCATTGAACTGGTTCAATGGTTTAATAGTTCAAAGGTGCTAACTCTTGGAAATATTATGTCATTGAACCACTCTTCCAA
This sequence comes from Torreya grandis, assembly GCA_037957365.1. NCBI lineage: Eukaryota > Viridiplantae > Streptophyta > Pinopsida > Cupressales > Taxaceae > Torreya > Torreya grandis. Next base: position 1,377,511 of record JARHVA010002754.1, on the reverse strand, counting down.
CCTTAAGGAAAAGTGTCCTTGAACCATTTTAGCTTTCTTTCCTTATGAATTTCTTCAGACAAGAATCTGAAGAAGCATTGTAAAACCTTGCACTCTCTGAACTGGTTCTTCATCCGCCAAAAGACTACACCTGTAGAGTTCATAAAAGTCCTTGTGAAGTCTATAGAAAACCTATAGAGTCCATAGAAATGGAAAGACTTGTGAAAAAATCAAAATTACTAGCTCAGAATAGCATGAAAAAAGGGGGACTGATTTTTGGCTTGTTGGGAGAAAATGGTCAACAAATTGGTGACTCCCAGGCGAAGCATGCCTATTATGCTTAGCGACCAATTGCCTTCTAGTCCATTAGGCATAGAGTCAAATGCATCTATGAAAGAGTTAGCCACTACCTTGAGGGATCCTAGAATCAAACATGAAGCATTTTACCCCACACACAAAGGAAAACACACACAAGGCTAAAAACATTACCTGTGTAAACTACACTTAGGGAAAGCAAGAAAAGAAACTGAAAGCAAACTACTATATATAGCTAACCAAGAATATTTTCCTCCCTCCTAGATCAAAAGGAAAACTTCTTGAGTACCCTTCCTAGCAAGAAGACTTATGGTGCCAAACAAGTGGCTGAATGAAATGGAGAGTTGGTGACCTGCTCCTCTTGCTTGTCACCTTGGTTGGCCTACCTTCGAGTGGATCAAATTCAAACATGATTCTAACATATACATACTCTATTTGTTCTTGGAAGCTTGTTGAATTCCAATCCTTCATGCTGGTGCATTTCACCAAGAAAATTGTGGCTGTTGGCTCATCACCATAAGCCCTTTGTTGTGCATGGTCCCTTTGCAGTGCATCATGGTTTGACCCATTTCCTTCTGCTTCATTAAAGACCATGTCAAACTCATCCTCTACTTCCTCTTGGCTTTCTTGAAGAAGGATGATTGTGGTGATGTCTAAAATGGAATCACAAATCGATTGTTCATCCCATAGAACATCACCTCTCTGTTTAAAACTTTCTTCTTCAAAGTTTTCCTCAAGGAAGACAGACCTCTCCTTTTCCTCCTCAAAGATCAAGATCTCTAGATGTTCAAAGATATTTTCTTGATCCTCCTCCAACTCTAGCTCCTCAGCATAGTTTTCCTCTTCATCAAAGCAATAAGGAAGTTCATCAAACAAAGGGGGAGAGAGCTCACCATGCTTAAGTTCCTCTTCGTATTGCTAGAACATCTACATGTATGTGTGACCTACATCTTCTCCATTGCTAATGAAGTATTCACAAGGGGCATTGATGATGATTTATTCTTGTCACTCATGATATCCTCTTTAGAAACTATATATTGGGTCTTCTACTCCTCACTCGCCTCCTGCAGAATAGGTTCTTCCTTGAGAAGGGGTGAAGTGAAACAACCATGTGGAAGGGGAGGCAATCCTTCCACTTGGATAGTAGTTCATCAATATCAAGTGTGGTTTGATAGCTCTCTTAGAGGTATGTATATGGAGTGTGTTTAGACATAGGATCTGCTATTTGGTCTGAAACATCCACCACATGTTGGCTGAGGAAACTCGCTCTAGACTCCAACTCTGTAATTCACCTGTCTATATCTTCCTGTAACAGCCTTTCTTGGAGGTCACAATCATCATCAAGAGCAGGAGCAGCCTCATCTTCTTCAAGGGTTAGAGAAAAACCTTTTTCCTCCTCTTCCTTTCTACCCCAAGATTCCACTATTTGCTTCCAACTCATGACCTTGGGATTGGAATTTCCCCTTGTGAACAAGGAGTAACTTTATCCTCTTCAAGGTCCTAGGCTAGTTCATGATGTTCCCTTTTCCAGCTTGGAATTTGGAGATCATGTTGAAAGACTTTAGGAGGTTGGGGAAGATTTGGGAGGGTCTGCTCATGTACATGAAGAGCTATCTAAAAAGAGGCGTGTTGAAAAGCTAGGCATATGGGATTAAAGGTAGGATCAATTGATGCATCGAATGAGCTAGAATGAGCAAGTGCCATCTGATAGAAAGGATTTGGCACACAAGAGGGAGCTTTCTCTAGAAAAGGAGGGGGCACACAAGGCTCATCAAAATCAGGTTGGGAAAAGGAAATAGGGGATCTTTTTAAAACCTCATGAGGAAAAGGGGGCAGACCTTGGGCCAAAATCACTTGATTTTCATCTCTCCACTTTACCAACACTTCATCAATATTGAAATCATCTTGAGGATTGGTAGAAGGGGTATCTTTTGGCGTTGGCTCCTCTACAAGGTCTGAAAGCTCCATCTCTCTTTCTCTAAGTAGTCTCATCTTAGCTTCCAATTCCTCAATTTGCTTAGCCAGATTATCCTCATTTTGTACCTCACACTCTTAGACAATGTCTTTCTCCTACTTGCTACTCCATGACTCAATCACTTTATTCCAGCTCAAGATATCAGGACCGAGCATCTCCTTTTGGGATGATGGGGCCACAATGTGACAGGGTAGTTAGGTTTTGGATTCCATTTCCCTTACTACCAAAATAGACCACTGCATTTGAAGATTTGCCAATTTGATCTGTCTATCAAGATTAGCCTTAAACACAAGATTTACTATTTTGAAACTCTCCTCAACATGATTAGGGAAAGGACAGGCTTGACTTGGCTCATAAGCAGGGGCTATGTATGACTGGTATGATACTTGGGGCAATGGATATGTAGGTTGATAGACTTGGTAAGGTTGCTTCTCTTCCAAAGATGCAATCAAACCACTTGCATCCAGCATCTCACTTGTAAGCCTTCACCAATTGACTCTTTCAAGGGGAGCCCATTCACTCTTAACCTGATCTAGTGCATTTCTCACTTGATGGAAAATATGATCATGGATTTCTTGGCCACATCCCCTTTTGGTGTCAAGATCTATTACATACTTTTTGTATCCCAGCAGTGCTCATTTGAAATTGGAAATGGGTTGATTGGCAAAGAGACTGGGTTGAGTAGGAGAAATGACACATTGAGAAGACTAGGCATAAGGTTGATATAGCTCATGACAAGGTTGAGATTAGTCATATTAGTCCTGATAAGGATCACCATAAGGCTGGTAAGGATCATAGCCAGGCTAGCCAAGGAAAATAGGGTCTATGGCTCTGAATGATGGGATTGTACATACCAAAATACTATTTCTTGATGGCACCAAAATTAGTTAACCAGTTGATTTAACTCAGAGTCACCATTGGTGTTGATGCAAAAGCCTCCAAAGGTTGGTTGGTTGAAGAACACACCAAAAATTCTTCAACTCTTTGGATAAAACTTGTCCTAGTTGGTCCCACTGAGCGTGCCAAAAAGTTTTGACGTAGTAGATTGCACCCAAGGCAAGATGCCTAGCTCCCACCCTTCCACATGCAATAATGGAAACTCCCCTCTCACCTATGGGATTGGTGAAGCTAGAGAGGAGAGTCTCTAGATAAGGGCTAGCTCCCTCTGATGTATCTTTTAGGCCCTATTTTCTCCTACTGCTAACAAAAAAATGTAAAAAAGGGGGGTGAAAAGGGAGAGAGAGATGCTGAAAATAGAACCTAAGCCTAAAAATGAAAAGGTGATACACTAGAAAAGTTGACCCACCCATCCCAAACATACACTTTTCACCAGGAAGAAACACCCATACACTTCATCTGACATGGGAAACTATTTTGTTTCAGTGAGTCAGGGGTCCTTAGAGATACAATGAGGAAGGAACTAGCAAAGTTGTTCTGAGACACACTTTGACAGCCTATTCACATGCACCTATATTCTTGTTGTAGACACTTCTGACAGACCTGCAGAAAAGAGACTTCACAATGCAGTGGACATGTTGTAATCAATCTATGAAAAGCATGAAAGACAATGACTTAACACAAAAGAAGAACATAGACATATACTTTAAAGTGCAAGTCTAGATAAAGGTAAAAATGCTAAGTCCTGATTCAAGGTAAAATCTAGTAGAGCTCTGCCTTACAAGCCCCGAGAGATTTTTGGGTAGATTTTTGCCTTAAGGCTGAGAGAATGGATATTTTCTCAAATGAGAAGCTTTACAATATATAGAGAGAGGAAGAGAACTTGGAAATTTCTGGGAAAGACTTTGGCGCTCTTTTTGCAAGCTAGCCCATGTGCGCTCTAAGCCTTGGGAAGAGGGAGCCATTTGATTCTCAGTTCCTACTTTGACTTAGGCATTCCACATTAATGTGAAAAACATGGCCACACCTCTTTTCTACATATAAACTACTCTCTTCCTACAAATAGACTACATTTTATCCCCTCATAAATGCCAAATGGAGAAAGCAAGCCGTGTTGCTCACTATTTGCACCATTTTATGACCATCTACTAATAACTCACCTCTCCTCACCACTTAGACTGCTTTGTCTTTTCCTACACTTCATCTTCCTCCTTACCTTACCTCTTCCTGGTTCCTTCAGCCCTCGAGGGCTATTTTCTAGTAGGTCACTGCATTCCTTGGGCTCTTACTGCTTGCCTTGGCCATTTTTTACCAATTCTAGTGAGTGACACATGGCGCGTTCCATTGTAAAATAGGTAGGACACGTGGCAGCATCTGCTTGACTCATGGAATCTTTAGGCACCCTTTAAAAGTCCTATATAAGAGGACATGTGTCAGCTTTTGCTTTCTTTACCAATTCATCTAGGGCCCACCACAGTTCTTGTGGGACCAAAGAGAGAGACTATAGAGGCTGACACTTATTGGCTTCCATCAAGCCTTACAAGGGAGATGTGGCACATTCTGCTACTCCTAAAAAATCATGTCAAATCCTTCTATGGTTGCCACTTGGTGCCTTCTGCACTCTAGTTTTCTTGGTGTAAAATTGACATTCGTGGGCCCATCACAGTTTGAAAACCAATGGCTAGTCTATCTTCTTAAAGTTGATAGCTTCTAGGACATTACCATCCTTGGCAAATTCCTTTGGGCCTTTTCCTTCAACTTTCTACTTTGACCTTTTCCCTGTGGGCTTTTTTTATGAGCTTTTTTCCTGCAGGCTTTCTTGCTTCTAGCTTTTTCCCAGAGACAAAAAGTCCACAAGAATTACCTTGTGACTTTGCCTTCAAAAATTTCCTCTCAGGCTTTTTGCTCACAGTTTCCCCAAATTCCTTCAGACTTTTTGTCTAAAGGAAATCCTTCAGACAAAATTTTGAAAGAATTCATGACTTTACCTTAACAAAATTCTGAAAGATCTTAGCCACTTCTTTGTGGCCTCTTTGAAGTGTTGCCTACCCTCCGTAAGGGCTCTTAAACCTAGAACTACCCTCTGCAAGGGCACTTATCCTTCGGGAGGCTTGAACCTTTGATTGAACCACTCCTTTAAACCAACTGTTGAACCGGTTCAATGGTTCAAACATTTGTTGGACCATTTGATGAACCAAGCCTGTTGAACTATTTGGATTGAGCCGATGAACTAAAGCATTTGATTAAACCTACCGATGAACTTTGCATTAAACTAAGTTATTGGACCATCCGATTAAACCGAAGCACTAAACCAATGTGTTGAACCAAGTTGATAAACTATTTGATTGAACCAAAGTGATGAAATTTGATTGAACCTACCGATTGAATGAAGCTTTGAACCGAAGAGATGAACCATTTGATTGAACCTACCAATGAACTTAGCTTTGAACCAAAGTGATGAACTTTGTCGATTGAACCAAGGCTTTGAACTAAAGCATTGACTTAAGGTGTTGAACCAAGGCATTGAACCGGTTCAATGGTTTAACGATTCAAAGGTGCTAACTCTTGGAAAGATTATGTCATTAAACCACTCTTCCAACCTTAAAGAAAAGTGTCCTTGAACCATTTTAGCTTTCTTTCCTTATGAATTTCCTCAGACAAGAGTCCGAAGAAGCTTTGTAAAACCTTGCACTCTTTGAACTGGTTCTTCATGTACCAAAAGACTACACCTGAAGAGTTCATAGAAGTCATTGTGAAGTCTGTAGAAAACCTGTAGAGTCCATAGAAATGGAAAGACTCATGCAAAAATCAAAAGTACTAGCTCAAATAGCATGAAAAAAGGGGGGACTAATTTTTGGCCTGTTGGGCAAAAATGGTCAACAATATCTATTGAGATAACTAAGTGGGCATATGATAACAACATTATTCTCAAGTTTTCATCAAACCATTACCCTCAAGGCAATGGGGCATTTGAATCAACTAAATTTTTTGATAAAAGACATCAATAAGTCTACCACTAACAAACCAAAAACATGGCATAGCTTACTCAAATATTCCCTTTTGATTAATATAAAAAGAGTCAAGAAAGCTCTAAAGGCATCACCATTCCTACTATATATCCAAGAGCCTATATTTCCCATCACTCTCAAGCTACAAACCTATAATTTTATGCAAGAGTACATTAAAGATAATCAGGGGTTTTCAATTTCTAGGTTACTTGACATTATTCAAATGGAAGATACAAGACAGGAAGTTTTTGTCAATTTTAGTACACATCAAACCACAATTAAGAGATGGTTTGACAAACTTTCCAAGATTAAGGTGTTTACGTAAGGAGACTTAGTTAATATTTAGAAAAAATCATCTAAACCTAAGGGAAAGTATGGTAAGTTCACTCCCATGTGGATTGGTCCCAATCAAATTTCTGAAATACTGAGAGACAACACCTTCAAGTTCAAAGACTTGCAAGGAGTAGAGTATACATTGCCAACAAATGGTCAATATCTTAAGCACTACTTTTATACTACTCCACCCCAAGTACACATGGATTAATCTATATGACTATTTAATATTAGTGTGTTTAGTCTAATATTAGTTTATTTCTTATTTCTTTTCGTCATATTACTTGTTTGTACATAGTGCATGTAAATATTTGTTTGCTTATTGTTTCTTTTGCTTTCTATTTGTTCTACTTCTTTTTGTGTGTTTCTTTCCTTTTGTCTATTCCTTGCGTTTAATAAGTGTTTTTAAAGATAGTGCTCAATATCTAATACATGTAATTTCTCAAAGGTCAACAAATTAGGAATGCAGGTATGACTTCTCCAAATGATTGATCATGGATCTGGAAATGTGAGCTTGATGTTTTAGTTTTGATAAATTGGTAAGGGATAGTACCTAAGTTAATTTTTCCCTAAAATATTAAATATTTTTATGATCTTAGTATGATTCTAATGAGTATTACCAATGTAGTATGAAATTTTGAAATATTAAGACAAAGTCATGTTTTCACTTAAAAAACATTAATTGCCTAGGATAAAGTTGGCAACCAAGGATAATTGTTTGAAACCCAAACATGTGACCAAATTCCAAAACCTAGCTAATCTGTTTCCCAACCTTTGTTAGAAATCAAAACATATTTAAAAATACAAAAATAAGAGCATTATTGTAAAATTCAAAAGCTTTCTAAGTAAAGGTGATTTTGGTAATCTCCATTAAGGCTATAGACGCATGCCTAGTAGTGGGGTAAGCCCTTAAGTAGAGCCAAAGGTATCTCTATTGGGGATATATATGCTTGGTTGGTAGTAGAGTAATGCCCAAGCCTTCCCCAAACTAAAGAATGATTCTTAATAAATATCTAAATATTCTATAAGTCAATGTTTATGGTCAAGGCCATGAAATCTATAAGTTGTTCCCTAAATCCCATGGCAAATAGTAAGTGCAATCAAAGCACATACATAGCATGGCTATGTTTTTATGTTTGATCCTAATTTTACATGTATAAGACTTATTTTAACTATGCCCTATTCTTAACAATGGTACCTGATCAATTGGAATAAGTAACCTAGTTATTGATCTAAACTAGAGCCTCTAAATTCTAACATATTACTATGTTCCCCCTAGAAGTCACCATTTGTTGAGGTCAGCATACCCCTTTTTTTGAAAAATGGGGACCCTTGTTTCAAATTTTATAAATTTGTGTTTTACAATTGAAAATGTTTCTTGATCTAAGTTATTTATTTGAATATTATCCACACCATGGTGAGACTAACATATTTTCATATGATTCTTGTTTGATCCTTGCCTTATTTTATCTTATATTGCTAATGGTTGATTCATGTATTTTCATGATGTAGGTTTAATGGAGTCTTAAGTGGGTGAAAAATGTTTAAGATTTCATACTTTAATGATAAATTGATCCTTTGATTAATCATTTGTCTTTAATTGTTTAATCATATTTATGTTTGAACATCTAGAAAAACCCTAGTCTAATGTCTTTTAACCTAAGACCTTTTAAATTAAATTCAAATTTATGCAGGTTATTTTTATTTAAAATTCCATGGGAACACTTTATTTATCCTCAAAACTTAGTTCATATATTTTATCCTAAAGTTTTAATCATGTTTATTAACATAAATAAAAACCTTGGTCTAAAATTTTATGTCAAGTTCTCTATATTCCCTGAAACCCCTAAGCATATTTTATCACCCACCTAGACTAATTAAACCTAGGACACTTTATTATATTTATACTTAGTCTAAATTTTATCCTAATTTTTAATTGTATTTATCAATACAATTAAATTCTTAGTCCAAAACTTTATCCTAAATCCTCTATATTCCCTGATCCCTAACTCGTTTTTTTACATGGCCCCATAGGATCAATGCAAGAATGTCAAGTGTCAAAACCATGGAGATTAAGAAAAATATCTATGGTTCATGGGGACTCACACAAAGTCAATAAGTTAAGCACCTAGATCTATGGAGTTCATTTTATTAGGAAAATGTGATCCTATGGTGAACAAGGCATCAATAAGTCAAATATCTTGCAAGTATACAAAGCAACTAATCACATCTAACTCCATGGATCAAGATCCAATGGTATGCATTGATCTACGTAAAGTAGATATAATAGCACATAGAAAGGTAAAAATGTCAACAATCCCTATGAGTGAAGATGAAAATGATAAGTGTCATGCCCATAATGGACACTTAAAACTTTAGCACTATCTTGAAGATCGACGGTACATGGCTAAGTGTACTCATTTTGATCAATGGTGAGAATTAAATCAAAAATTCAAATAAGCTATAGAAAGAGAGAAAAGGTGATAAGTGTCACCATCATAGATAATGTGTCAAAAAATCAATGGTGCATAGAATAAAGAACAAAACCCAAAAGATCAAGATCGATGGTACATGTTGATTCATGCAACCAAGATCTAATGGTGCAAGATATATCTAAATTTTCAAAGACATAAAATGAATATGATAGTGACAAGTTCACAAATATGGTAAATCAAATGGAGATTGACCAATGGAATTCAACCTTTTGAATCCAAATCAATGGTATAATAAAAATGAGACTTTTTAATGGGCCCAATCCCAATGAGGTATTAACATGTGTTTTAAGGGATAATGGTCACATTTAAAAAATAAATAAAATTAGTGACATGGCTATGCCACACCGGCATACACATCAAGTTAAAATATCTCATGGGCTCAAAAATTCAAAGGTATAAATATGAGATCTAAAGGTAATCTAAGTTACAAAACTCACATAGTTTGAATAGCTTACCACCATTAAAGCTCTGTACAAACCTAGTTGAACTTCAAAAAATCCCTAGCATGTATAGAGGCCCTAATTTAACTTTGTGTTCATTATAATCAAGATAAGTAGAATCAAATTGTAATCTATTTAAGGATAATTTAGTCTAGAATCAAATTATAGTCCACTTATGAGTAATTTGATAGAATTCATAGCAATAGTGGCTCAAAATGGTGTTTCTAATGAAGATGTTGAATTCTACTTAACCAAAAATATTGAGGGAAGGGTTTTCAAATACACTGAATTTGATGCTTTAGCTCTAAACGCTAGGGACACTAACTAGTCGAAGTTGTTCTAGACCATCAAGAATCAACCTACCATCACATGAGAAGAGAAGAAAATTTTCTCAATGAAAAATTTGTATGAGGACATTGTTGCAATCTAAATGGTGGGTCTTCATTATGTAGTTACAAAGCCTGAGGTACTTCACTGCATTGACATTCTTGCTCCTATTTTCAAAGAAACTAATATATATAAGGCCATGATTATTAATTAACATAATTTAAGAAAGGTTGTTTATATCTTTATTGTGGCATTTGAGTCATATTATAAGTTACTTAAACCCCAAATATACTTTACTTTAATCAATTCTTGGGTTAAGGAGCATGATTTGAAGGACATCTTAACTAGGTGTTTGTATTTTAGAAACTAAGTCTTTTCAAACTTCAGTAAAAACATCCCCATTAGCCAGTTTAGACCTGGGATTAGGATGATTATGATAATGTTAAACAAATTGTGTGGGAATGCCACCATAGCCTATGTTGACCTAGTATGGGTTCCAATTATCTATTTCATGGTTCAAAAGTAGATTACCCCCCCCCCCTTCTAGGTGAAATAATAAGCATCTCATTGAGTAGGCAAATTTTTGAAATCAAGAACAAGAAGAAAACTCAATTCTATATGATGTCATATCTCTTAGATGCTCTTTGTGCTACTACAAAGATCCCAAACTAGAGGGAACTGTCACCTAATGGGACATAAAATGTTTCCCAGTATTATTCAAATTTGCACATATTAAAATATAGGGACCACATTCAATTAATTTATGATTATGTCTACCTAGCCTAGAATGAAGCCATAAGTGGCATTTCAATGCTAATAATTATCCCACTAATTAAAAATAATATTGAAATAATAGGTGATATATGGTTATATCTAAACTGTATGATCATAAGAATTGAAGGGACACAGAGTTCTCCTCTTAGGATACCCATTCATGTCTCTAACAAGATAGCTGAGCAAGAAGTATATCAACTATTTCATGGTGTAGATGGTCTTTACAAGACCAAAAGAAAAGGCTTCCTCCATAACTTCCATATAACTATTGGAAAGACCATATTCAAATAATGAGAGAAAATTGAAGTAACATTTAGACATAAAACATCCTTCAATCTATAATTGGATGGGCTTAGATAGTGGGACCCTTGTCTAAGGGTTAAAAAACATTTGAAGATTAAGGGAAAGTTAAATGTACCATATTATCATGAGCCTAGAACCTTTTACCCCATTTACACCAAACCATCTTCATACTTTTAGGTCACTAAGAGATTAAAGGATCAAAATCTTAGGCTTGAATATAGACTTGAAAGAAACTAGAAAGGGGATGATAGATGTCAACTATGGCCTAGGTAGTATCATTTGTTAATTAGTGTACCTGCTAGACCTCCATCATCTCAACCACAAGTAGAGCACAAAATTGAGGCAAAAATTGAGCAGAAACCAAAGGAAACAAATCTTAATGAGATTACTTCTTCCTTAGCTTAGGTGAAGGAACAAGGATCACCTTCAAAGGAAATTCACATGGTAGCACTAGACCCCAATGATTATTTAGAGGATGCATTAAAAATGATATCCATGGCATATGAATCTGATGATGAAGAAGCCCAAGTTGAAGAGACCAAGGAATAAAAAGGGAAGGAAGTTTTAGACTTAGTCCCTATGAATACCCCCAAAAGGAAGGTTGAGTTGGCTATTGTTCCTAGAGCCAAGAAACCCAAAGTGAATTTCAATCCCCCTTTGATTTAATTCAATTTATTTAATAAATAAAACATAATTTATGGTCCATATATTCTATAATAGTTCATCTATGGACCTAAATTATAGAGAGTGTCTACTAAGCATCATCCTTAGGCCATGGTGAAGGCTATAAATATACCCTTTCAACAAGAAATAAAGTCATGGATTGTGGCTTTATAAGAGGAAGATGAGATAATATTAGCTACTTTAGGTCAATCAAATGGAGCATAAGTAGAGATCCTATCTCTTCAAGTAACTCAATCCAAATTTGGAGTCAATTTTGACCCAAAAAATGTTGGCTTAATGAGAGTAATAAAGAAGAAGGTCATGGTAGATGGTGAGGAGATGGCATACCATAAAGTGGATCCATTGACCAATCTAACTCTAGTAGGTAGATAGAGGGTTAGAAAATCTCCCATTTTTTAAAAGGATCCCTTGAAATTAGCCTAGGCACATGCAGAGTAGATATAGGTAGTTATTAAGGGCATGCAATAGTAAAAGAAGAACTTGGAATAACAAGCTATCTTGTAAATTTCAAATTTAATGATCAAGATGTTTGAAGATACTTTATTTGACATGTTTGATTCTGTAAAGTCAATAAAATTTAAACAGAGTGTATTGAGTCAGCAAGATACTACAGCCATGAACCTAGTCCACCAATGGTAGAAATCAAGAGGTAAAGTAAAGGGTTTGATCAACATCCTAACAAAGGATCAAATTATTGAGTTAAAAATAATCATATTGGCTCATTTTAACATGGCCATAGGGTTATTGATAGATAAAATTAATAGTTTGAGCAAATGGTCCAATGACCTAAAAATCCTTTATGAGGATGATAAGCAATTACAAAATATGATGGAGCGTATATTGGGGAGTATAATCAAGGATCCCATTACACTCAGCTCAATTAGTCTAATTAATAATGAATAATTCAATCGTAGATCCACCCAAGTCATGCATGAAGTGAAAAATCAGAACCAAGGGAAGATAAGAGTCGATAACACAAAGATCATGGACATGATCTTTACTACAAAGGATAAGCTTGTAAAAGATAGGATCATAAAATAAGCATTAGAAAGGCTTGATAAAGACCTCAAGAACATGGTATATTAAGAATATGAACTCTTCATGGAGCCCATTGTCAACCTAAAGCTCATTGATGATCAACATGGTAAGGCAATGAAGATCCTTTAACATATATAGGGGACTGTAGCAGTAAGAGGACCTCAAAGTTAAATTTGTTGATTAAAGTATATTCTTTTTGTAGCTAAACAGGTATGTATTTTTATAATATAATATTCATTTATAAAGGCATGTGCAACTTGTAAATCACATTGCCTATAAGTCAATTCTTTAGAAAGTGTCTTTCTCTATAAGGTTATAAGGATAGTTTTTACAATTATAATTTGACATAACTGGCTGACATACCTCCTTAGTTTTCTATAAAAGGGGTATTATTAATTTTAAAATAGAGGGAGTTTTGAGCAAGAAAAATTTGTGCTAATTTTAGAGTAGTTAATACAAGCAAAGAATTCTAAAAATATTATCTCATTTGTTTGTGTGAATTATCATTATGGCTTCTATCTCACTTGTCTAGTCTAAATTTTACATTTAAATGGCTTATATGAATTATGGATGTGTACTCTTCAAATGCAGAGTTGTTAATTTATGCAAATTCTAGATTGACTAATATTTCTAAGGTTCATTTCATTTTATTTTCTCTTCGTATAAATGTGCTCATGTTATTTTCTTACAGGGGTAAATTTTTAAGGTCAATCTTGATCTCATTTACATTTTTTCACTTAGATATTTTCCTAATGTGTGATGTGATTTGAGCTTAAGTTGTTTCATGTTATACATTGGTTTCAAGTGAATGTTTAGATGATATTTGAACTTTATCATTATGTATATAATGAAGATCAATAATATCAATATATTCCTTTTTTTTCCTTACCCTTTTTCTTATTTTTTGATGAATTCACTTTAGAATAGATTCATTTTAAATATACATTTTATCTTAGTCTTAGATTTATATTCTTTTATAATAATTTATTTCACTTAGTTTAGATCACTTCATCTTCACAAGGTTAACTGTTAGGCCATAATTACTCCCAACAACCAAGAATTATAAATATTGTGAAATAGTTCACTTATTCTACCATTATTCCACCAAAGATAACAATATTATCACAACTTACAACTCATGAATTTGATTCCTTAAATTTATAAATGTGTAGTGTTTCTTAAACACTCACAACCACTTGTGATACACTTACATACATCAACACTTATTCATTATTGTAGGGTATTTATATGCCATGAATTTATTATCTATACCCATCACCATCTCCTCAGGGTCCCTATGATCTCAACCCAACTCTAATTGACCACTTTTTATGTGATTGCCCTTATAGGTGTGTGCATTCAATTAGGTCTATTAGGCCTGAATAGGGTTTATCATGATTTCTATTATTTTTTGCTTGAGTATGAAGGATAATGTAGTTATCCACTATGAAATAATATTCAAACACTTTTATTTCCATTATTCCTCTTACAGGCCTTTAGACCTCTTCATATAAACAAATACTTCTTATGAGTAAGTAGGCATGTGTCTTGCCTTATTTGAGTAGGTAGGAGTTTTTAATGTTATCCTAACTTTAGGTGAGTATTGTTAGGTTGTGGAGCTAAAACCTTCACCAGGATGCAAACAAGGGAAGTTACGGAGGATGCAGAGTTGCAGGAGAAATGGCGTCGGTCTGATCAGCCGACGTCGGTCAGATAGCAAGAGGAAGCAACCGATGTTGGTTACCAATCGGCCGACATCGATCATGGAGGTGCCGACGTCGGCAGCCTGTGCGAGAATAGGTAGTTTGCATGACGAATCCGGGAGAGTCTATTTTGAGACTGTTAGTTTGCATGTTGAAGGCTAGTCGTAGTCTTGAGTTGCAAGTCTAGTTATTGCAATTAGGTTAGTCTAATTATTGTAAGCATGAGATCTATATATGGACTCATGGGCTGTATTGTAAAGGTGTGCTAGAAAGCCAGAGAACTTTTAGAGAGAGCTAGTGTAGCTCCTCCTAGTTCCAAAGGGGTGTTGAGTGTGTATGATCAGGGAGAGTTGCAAGGTCTACAAGGTCAAGGAGCTGATCCACTGGAGTACTAGTTGAAGAATCATAAGGACTTGGTGAGGCAAGGACAAGGGTTCTTCAGGGGTGTAGAGATGTTTACATGGTGAGTAAGGTCTAGTGATTTGTAGGTAGCAGAGAGCAGGGGATCTACTTGGAGTACGGTTGTGTACTTGGTGAACTGGCAGCGTGTTACTGAATGGTTGGAGAGGTGAACATCAATTCTATATTGGAGTTGATTTTTGGGACCGAGAGAGAGAGGGAAGAAGGTCTTGAGGTGTGGCGAACCTTTGAGGTGGAGGAAGAAGTGGCATCTTCCTTATTGTATATTCTTCTATGTATATAATACAATTGTGTATTGTCTCTTAATTCCTGTGTTGTTTCATATTTCTAGTTACTTATTGATTCTAGCATAATTCCATGTTTAGTTGCTAATACAAGAAGTAATCACATGTGTTCTAATTGGTAGAGCAAGATCCTGACTCAGTAGGGATTGGAGCATGTTTATTGTTCTGAGGTTTCCCTGACAAGTATAAGATTTTTATGAGGCTATTATATCACCATGAGGCCCTTATCCAATGGTATAACTTCCTCTTATATCCCACATATGCCTTTAACCCTTTCAAGCAAGAAACTTCCTCTTGTTTAGGTAGGCAGACTTGTAGCAAAGACTATGTGTATGCATAATTTAAGTGACCCATGTTTGGTAATCTCTTATTCTCTTTGATTAGATATATTTGATCTCAAATAAATAAGCACATTGATATATTTTTCTAAAATCTAAACCCTCATATACCACCTTATCAATTTTTGGAAGACACTTGAGTTACTTAAATATATTAACAAGTGACCTTTCTACCTATGTGTATTCACTTAGGATTGGTTTGTAGTCTTGAAATTTAGGATATTCATTTAAAAAAATTGAACCTATTCAAACTCATATCATGATATTTATAGTTTAGGACCTCATATTTTCTTGAAACTCTATACTTTATCAACCCACTATTTAATACAACTTCCTCAAAAGGTGACTATAGGTTACTATTGGAGAAAACTAAGCATGAAGCCTTGAATTTATCCTTCTCTAGGCATGATGGAACTTTGAAACATTAAAACCTCATTAATAACTCTTACTCACTAGTATATAGCCCTCATATATCACTCTTAATACATCTTCAAACTTTATTTCTTTCTCAAATCCATACATAGTCCTGAACTCAAGCTTATTTGTGAGCATTAGGGTTGTAGGTTAGTCATCTACCATTTATTATATTCAAATGGTATATTGTATTCATTAGTTTTATAAATTCATCATTAATTCACTGATTTAAACCTTGTATCTTTCATGAACTCTTTCTTATTTTTATCTTGAAACTCACCTACATTGCCTATTAGACCTCTAGGTGTCTATTTAGGATAGTGTGATTGTATTTGAGGGTTTGACTATGTTTGAGGGTTTCTTGATCTTAAAAGCCAATACTAAAACCTATAAATGACTATTCCATATCATTTTTAACTTTATACCCTTTACTTTTATTAAATCCTTATACTTTAACACCGTCACTATCCAAGACAACCTTCTCAATAAATGGTTGTAGGTGGCCATTGAAAGGGTCTGTTCATGTGATATTAAGCTTGGATTAATTTAACTCCAACATGATATCTTATAAATATCTAGAACTCATTAATATCTCATTATCACTTCCCTCAATTCCATTATCATTTATGGAATTATTACAACTTTATCCCTTATGTGTATGGACTGTGTTCATATAGTCAACTCTTATACAAAGTCTATGTATTGAGAGTTGAGTCTCTTGATGAAATTATAATATTATAATTAGGTTAGTGAGTATACATTAGTATTTTTACACATATACATATTTCCAAAACACCTTCACCATGGATTTAACAAGGTAAAAACAAGACCTTTCAACTACTATTACATAGGTAATTCCAAATGCACAGTCTTCAAGCTAGGAGCACAATGTCACTTAGAGAGTAATAAAAATAGTACTCAAGTCATTAGTGTTGATGCAGTGGATTGCACCCATGGGTAAGAGGCTGAGCTCCTACCTTTTGACATGCAATAATGGAAACTCCCCTCTTGCCTGTGGGACCGGTGAAGCTGGAGGGGAGAGTCTTTAGATGAGGGCTAGCTCCCTCTGATGTATCTTTTAGGCCCTGGTTTCTCTTACTGCTAATAAATAAAATTAAAAAATGGGGGGATGAAAAGGGAGAGAGAGATGCTAAAAATAGAACCTAAGCCTAAAAATGAAAAGGTGATACACCAGAAAAGTGATGACCCACATAGCCCAAATATACACTTTTCCACCAAAAATAAGCACCCATACACTTCATCTAAAGTGGTGCCATAATTAGCTAGGGGTATATGAAAACACAAGGAGGAAGAAACTACTAGAGGCATCCTTAGACACACTTATGGTAGCCTATTCACAGGCACCTATATTCTTCCTGTAGACACTTCTGGTAGACCTGCAGAAAGGAGACTTCACAATGCACTAGACATGTTGTAATCGATTTGTGAAAAGCATGAAAGAGAATGACTTAACACAAAAGAAGAAAATAGACATATACTTTAAAGTGCAAGTCCATATGGAGGTAAAAATGCTAAGTCCTGATTTAAGGTAAAATCTAGCA
This sequence comes from Torreya grandis, assembly GCA_037957365.1. Taxonomy (NCBI): domain Eukaryota; kingdom Viridiplantae; phylum Streptophyta; class Pinopsida; order Cupressales; family Taxaceae; genus Torreya; species Torreya grandis. The sequence continues at coordinate 1,360,222 of JARHVA010002754.1, read as the reverse complement.
GCTCTGCCTTACAAGCCCGAGAGATTTTTGGGTAGAGTTTTGCCTTAAGGCTAAGAGAGTGGATCCTTCTCAAATGAGAATTTTTAAAATATATAGAAAGAGGAAGAGAAATTGGTGCTTCTTGGGAAATATTTTGGCACTCTTTTTGAAAGCTAGCCCATGTGCGCCGAGAGCATCGGGAAGAGGAAGTCACTATTACTGATTTCATTCTTTAGAAGAGGCCTACAAATAGAATGTGGTTTGTCCCCTCAGGCTATGCCAATTACTATTCACACCATTTGGTGATCATCTAGTAATAAATCACCTTCCCTTTGCCACTTAGATGCTCTATCTTTCTTGCACCTTGTCTTATCCTGGTTTTGTCTCATTCTGCTCCTTCAGCCATTGGGGGCAATCTTCTGGTAGGTCGCTACATTCCTTGGACTCTTTTCATGGTTGGTGCTCAGGTAATTCAAAAGAAAATGGCTATTTCACTATGTTAAATTTGATGTCCACACAACTGTCACCTTGAAATTGAATACCCAATGACTAGTCCATCTCCTTAAAATTGATGGCTTTTGGGATGTCACTGTCTTTGGCAAAATCTATCAGGTCTTTTCTGCAGGGTTTTTTCCCATGAGATATTTTCCTACAGACAATTTTTTTGTGGACAAAAGATTGTGAGAATTGTCTTAGTATTTATCCTTTTCTTAAAGTTCTTTTCCTTCAGGCTGCTTCCTTATGGCCTTCTCTGAATTCCTTCAAAAAAATTGTTCGAAGGAATTCCTTCAAACAAAAAGTCTGAAAAAATTCATTCTTAAGATTTTCTATGCACTTTTAAACCCCTTCAACTACCTTTGAAATGCTCCCTACCCTCCACAAGTGCTTTTGGACCCAAAACTACCCTCTACAAGGGAACTTACCCTTCAACTTTGGGATGTTCCTTTGAACCAAGTCGTTGAACTGACCCATTGAACCAAAAATGGTTCAATGGCTCAACAGTTCAACACTGTGCACCGAGCCTTTATTGAACTAAGCCTTTGAACCTTTCCCACTTGAACCAACCATTGAACTAATCCATTGAACCGGTTCAATGGTTGAACACTATGCATCAAGCCTTTGAACCAAGCTTGTTAAACTGTCTGATGAACTAAGTGTTTGAACCAAATGATGAACCCACTGATTGAACCAAGGTGTTGAACCAATGCATTGAACTTGAAGCGTTGAACCAAGCTAATGAACTTGCCGTTGAACTGATTTATTGAACTAAGATGATTGAACCAAGGCATTAAACCTAAAGCATTGAACTACGCTGATGAACTTTTCGATGAACTGATTGATTGAACTAAGCCGATTGAACCAAGGCATTGAACCTATTGATTGAACCAAGGCATTGAACCTATTGATTGAACCAAGGCATTAAACCTGCTAATTAAACCAAAGCATTAAACTGGTTCAATGGTTCAACACTACCAACCTTCCTTGTGAAATTCTTTAGACAAGAGCTTGAAGAAGCCTTGTAAAACCCAGTACTCTCTGAACTAATTCTTCATGTGTCAAAAGACTAACCTACAGAGTTCATAGAAGTCCTTATGAAGTGTGTAGAAATAGACTTGCAAAGCCCATATAAATCTTATTACTGAGTTCATAGAAATTGAAGCTCTATAGAGTCTATAGATTTAGACCTACAGACTCCATAGATTTAGACCTATAGAGTCCATAGATTTAGACCTGTAGAATTCGTAGAAATTCCTAGACTTGTGCAAAATCAAAAAAGAAATGGCCTAGAATAGTAGGGAAAGAAGGGGACCAATTTTTGGTCTGTTGGGAAGAAAAATGGTCAAAAAATTAGTGAGTCCCAGGGGAAGCATGCCTGTTATGCTTAGAGACCAATTTCCTTGTAGTCCATTGGGCACAAAGTCAGAATGCAGCTTTGAAGAAAGGTTAGCAACAGCCCCAAAGATCCAAGAATCAAACATGAAGCTTTTACCCCACACACAAAGGAAAAAACACACACAAGGCTAAAAACATAACTTGTGCAAATTGCATTTAGGGAAAGCAGGAAAGAAAATTGAAGACAAACTACTATGTATAACTAACCAAGTGCATTTTCTTCCCTCTTAGATCAAAGGGAAAAATTCTTAAGTCCCTTCCCTAGCAAGGAAACTTATGGTGCTAGACAAGTGGCTGAATGAAAAGGATATTTGGTGACCTACTCCTCTTGCCTATCACCTAGATAGGTTGATATCTGAGTGGATCAGATTTAAACATGCTTCCAACATACATGTATTCCTTTTGTTCTTGGAAGCTTACTGAATGCTAGTCCTTCATGCTAGTGTATCTCATCAAGAAATCAATCGTTGTCAGCTCATCACCATAAGCCCCTTGATATGCATCATTGACTGGCTTGTTCTCTTCTGCCTCATGCTCGGGTTCCATGGTATGACCATCCTCCTTAATGATTTCAAAGAAGGTATATTTAGATTTACCAACCTCTTGAAGGGTTAAATCTAAAAACTTACAGCCCCTTTACAAACTTATTTGAGTCCCAATGTTGCCTTCTCCACTCTTATCCAGCTCACAACCTCCTTGAAGAATAGTGCAGCCTACCCCAATGACTTCAAATGAATTATTCAAAACATGAAAAAGAGATTGTCCATGCTCTTCCATGAAATTAATGGTGATCTCCTCCTCATATGTACTCATGAAGTCTCCCTGGTCAGTCATAAACTGAGCATAATCTATATCAGGCAAAGCCTGATAGCTTTTTTTAGAGGTGTTTGGATGGAGTGTATTCAGACATGGAATCTGCTATTTGGTCTAAAATGTCCATGACACGTTCACTGAGGAGACTTGCTTTGGACTCTAACTCTATAATTTGTCTATCTATATCTTCCTAGAAGAGCCTTTCCTAGAAGTCACAATCATCATCGAGAGTAGGAGTAGCCTCATCTTTCTCAAGGTTTTGAGCAAAACCTTTCTCCTCATCTTCCTTTCTACCCCAAGATTCCACTATTTGCTTCCAACTCATGACCTTGGGATTGGAATTTTCCCCTTGTGAACAAGGAGTAACTTTATCCTCTTCAAGGTCTTAGGCTAGTTCATGATGTTCCCTTTTCCAGCTTGGAATTTGGAGATCATGTTGAACGACTTGAGGAGGTTGGGGAAGATTTGGGAGGGTCTGCTCATGTACAGGAAGAGCTATCTAAAAAGAGGCGTGCTAAAAAGCTAGGCATATGGGATTAAAGGTAGGATCGATTGATGCATCGAATGAGCTAGAATGAGCAAGTGCCATCTGATAGAAAGGATTTGGCACACAAGAGGGAGCTTTCTCTAGAAAAGGAGGGGGCACACAAGGCTCATCAAAATCAGGTTGGGAAAAGGAAATAGGGGATCCTTTTAAAACCTCATGAGGAAAAGGGGGCAGACCTTAGGCCAAAATCACTTGATTTTCATCTCTCCACTTTACCAACACTTCATCAATATTGAAATCAGATTGAGGATTGGTATAAGGGGTATCTTTTGGCGTCGGCTCCTCTATAAGGTCTGAAAGATCCATCTCTCTTTCTCTAAGCAGTCTCATCTTAGCTTCTAATTCCTCAATTTACTTAGCCAAATTATGCTCATTTTGTACCTCACACTCTTAGATAATGTCTTTCTCCTCCTTGCTACTCCATGACTCAATCACTTTATTCCAGCTCAATATATTCAGACTGGGCATCTCCTTTTGGGGTGATGAGGCCACAATGTGAGAGGGTAGTGAGGGTTTAGATTCCACGTCCCTTGCTACCAAAATAAACTACTGTATTTGAAGATTTGCCAATTCAATCTGTCTATCAAGGATTAGCCTTAAACACAAGATTTACTATCTCGAAACTCTCCTCAACATGATTGGGGAAATGACTTTGACAGGCTTGACTTGGCTCATAATCAGGGGCTGTATATGACTGATGTGATACTTGGGCCAATGAGTATGCAGGTTGATAGACTTTGTAAGGTTGTCTCTCATAAATACTTAGCTTATCTTCCAAAGATGCAATCATACCACTCACATCCAGCATCTCACTTGTAAGCCTTTGCTAGTTGGCTCTTTTAATAGGATTCCATTCACTCTTAACTTGATCCAGTGCATTTCTCACTTGATGGATGACATGATCAGGAATTTGTTGGCCATATCCCCATTTGGTGTCAAAATATATTACATACTTTTCGTATCCTAGAAGTGCTTGTTTGAAGGTAGAAATGGGTTGATTAGCAAAGAGACTAGGTTGAGTGGGGGAAGTGATGCAATGAAAAGACTGGGCATAAGGCTGATATAGCTCATGATAGGGCTGGGACTAGTCATATTAGACCTGATAAGGATCAATATATGGCTGGTGATGATCATAGCCATGTTGGACAAGGAAAACAAGGTCCATGGCTCTAAATGATGGGATTATTCATACCAAAATATTGTTTCTTGATGGTACAATACTAGAACTACTTAACCAATTGATTTAACTCAGATTCACCATTAGTGTTGATGTAAAAGCCTCTAAAGGCTAGTCAATTGAAGAACACACCAAAAAATCTTTAGCTCTTTAGACAAAACTTGTCCTAGTTGGTCCCACCAGGCATGCCAAAAACTATTGACACAGTGGATTGCACCCGTGGGCAGGAGGCCAAGCTCCTACCTTTCCACACGCAATAATGGAAACTCCCCTCTCACCTGTGGGACTAGCAAAGTTGGAGGGGAGAGTCTCTAGATGAGGTCTAGCTCCCTCTGATGTATCTTTTAGGCCCTGGTTTCTCCTACTATTAATAAATAAAATGAAAAAAGGGGGGGATGAAAAGGGAGAGAGAGATGTTGAAAATAGAACCTAAGCCTAAAAATGAAAAGGTGATACACTAGAAAAGTGATGACCCACCCAGCTTGAATATACACTTTTCCACCAAAAATAAGTGACCATACACTTCATCTGAAGTGGTGCCATAGTTAGCTAGGGGTCTATGAAAAAATAGGGAGGAAGAAACTACCAGAGGCATCCTTAGACACACTTATGGTAGCCTATTCACAGGCACCTATATTCTTCCTGTAGACACTTCTGGCAGACTTGCAAAAAGGAGACTTCACAATGCATTGGACATGCTGTAATTGATCTGTGAAAAGCATGAAAGACAATGACTTAACACAAAATAAGAAAGTAGACATATACTTTAAAGTACAAGTCTAGATGGAGGTAAAAATGCTAAGTCTTAATTTAAGGTAAAATCTGGTAGCTCTTCCTTACAAGCATGAGAGATTTTTGGGTAGAGTTTTGCCTTAAGGCTAAGAGAGTGGATCCTTCTCAAATGAGAATTTTTACAATATATAAAAAGAGGAAGAGAACTTGGCACTTCCTGGGAAATATTTTGGTGCTCTTTTCACAAGCTAACCCATATGTGCCGAAAGCATCAGGAAGAGGATGTCACTATTGCTGATGTCATTCTTTAGAAGAGGCCTACAAATAGACTGTGATTTATCCCTTCAGGCCATGCCATTTACTATTCACACCATTTGGTGATCATTTGGTAATAAATCACCTTCCCTTTGCCACTTGGATGCTCTATCTTTTCCTACACCTTGTCTTATCCTAGTTTTGTCTCATTCTACTCCTTCGGCCCTCAGGGGCAATCTTCTGGTAGGTCACTGCATTCCTTGGGATCTTTTCATGGTTGGCACTTAGGTAATTAAAAATCAAATGGCTATTTCACTGTGTTAAATTTGACATTCACACAGTCATCACCTTGAAATTGAATACCTAACGGCTAGTCCATCTCCTTAAAATTGATGGCTTTTGAGACGTCACCGTCCTTGGCAAAATCTGTCGAGTCTTTTCTATGGGGTTTTTTCCCACGAGTTATTTTCTTGAAAAAAATTTCTCCATGGACAAAAGTCCACGAGAATTGTCTCAATCCTTGTCCTTTTCTTAAAGTTATTTTCCTTTGGGCTGCTTCCTTACAGCCTTCTCCTAATTCCTTTGGAATTTTTTTCTGAAGGAATTCCTTTGGACAAAAAGCTCAAAATAATTCATCCTTAATATTTGTTGCGTGCTTTTAAACCCCTTCAACTACCTTTGAAACACTCCCTACCCTCCGCAAAGGCTTTTAGACCTAGAACTACCCTCTATAAGGTCACTTACCCTTTAGCTTTTGGATGCTCCTTTGAACCAAGTCATTGAACTGACCCATTAAACCAAAAATGGTTCAACGGTTCAATGGTTCAACACTGCACATCAAGCCTTTGGTTGAACCAAGCCTTTGAACCTTTCTCACTTAAACCAACCATTGAACCGATTCAATGGTTTAACATTGTGCACTAAGCCTTTGAACCAAGCTTGTTGAACTATATGATGAACTGAGTGTTTAAACCAAATGATGAACTCGCCGATTAAACCAAGGTGTTGAACCAACACATTGAACTTGAAGCATTGAACCAAGCTGATGAACTTGTCAATGAACTGATTGATTGAACTAAGCTAATTGAACCAAGGCATTAAACCTAAAGCATTAAACCAAGCTAATGAACTTGTTGATGAACTGATTGATTGAACTAAGCTAATTGAACCAAGGCATTGAACCTACTGATTGCACCAAGGCATTGAACCTACCGATTGAACCAAGGCATTGAACCTGCTGATTGAACCAAGGCATTGAACTGGTTCAATGGTTCAATGGTTCAACACTACCAACCTTCCTTGTGAAATTCTTTAGACAAGAGCCTAAAGTATCCTTGTAAAACCTAGCACTCTCTAAACTGATTCTTCAAGCGCCAAAAGACTAACCTGCAAAGTTCGTAGAAGTCCATATGAAGTCCATAGAAATAGACATATAGAGTTCATAGAAACCTTATTGCTGAGTTCATAGAAATCCAAGCTCTATAGAGTCTATAGATTTAGACCTGTAGACTCCATAGATTTAGACCTATAGAGTCTATATATTTAGACCTACAGAGTTCGTATAAATTCCTAGACTTGTGCAAAATCAAAAAAGAAATGGCCTAGAACAGCAGGGACAGAAGGGGATCAATTTTTAGCCTATTGGGCAAAAAATGGTCAGCAATTAGATGGCCTTTAATAAAATTAAAATAATTATAACATATTAAATCAACACTTTAATACATGTGAACCTTGAATAAAACTCTATAATAATGGAAAAAATTGACAACCACTTGCACACTATGCAAAAGAATCACATTCTTGTTTAACCAGTGCATATATGGACTAGGTGGTGTTGTAAAATGATGTAAAAAGATTTTTTAAAATTATAAATAACCTATGAAATGTTCAAATTGCCTCCATGAATTCACACATGCAACTATGATGCCCACAAATTGAGAGAGTGGGGTTTTGATCTTCCAAAAAGTAGTCTAGTTCCTTAGAAATTGTTCATAAAGCTAAGGAACTCAATCCAATGACCAATGAAAAAAATTATAATCTCATAGGTGTCTCAAAAAATTTCTAAAATCTTATCCCCCAACTCCACCTGTATAGCATGTACCATGTAGTTGAAAATGACCTTCATGATCTTGTGAATGGAGAAATGGAGGAGAGAGAGGGATTTATGAAAATTTGAGTCTTGAAACTTATTTCCATGCTTTTTTTTTACCTTTAGAATATTAAATGACACTTATAAACCATTTTTACCTACAAGTGATCTCAACAAGTTCGTACAAGTCTCTTAACTCCTCTCTTAAGCATTAAATTCCAAGATTCTAACCTTTATCTAGATTTTTGATAGGTGTGATAGTTATGTAACTATTTCAAGGACCTAGAAAGGTGTATTTTATGTATTTTTTACCTAGTGAGATTTTACATACATGAATGTTATCCAAAAACCACCTTTTTCCTCATTTTCTCATACTTAAAGTCTACAAATCAACCTTAAAGTCTCCAAACATGCATGAAATGCAACTAGAAGGTGATTAAAGTATGAAATGATTTTTGGAAATTAATAATAACCTATGACAGCCCTTAACCAATTCTCATCTCTCCATGACATGTCTAGACCACTATATGACCAAAATAAGACATTACATTAACTTTTCCAAAATTACCTTAAATAATGTTAATAAGGTCTTATGAATATTTTTAAGGACCATACAGGACATGATAAGATCATGTATAAGGTTTGATAATGCTATTGAATTTTTAATTTAGATGGGATTGACCAATTTTGACTTGAGGTCAAAATTTGGTCAACAAATTAGTGATTCACAGGGGTAGCATGCTTGTAATTCTAAATGAACTAGTAGCATTGTCCTTCCATTAGGCAATGTATCATTTGTACTTATTTTTAGACCTAAATAGACCCTGACCATTGCATAAAAATATGATTTGTCTCTCAAAACATACCCAAAAAAAATAACAAAAATAAAACAAAGTAATAAGACTCACACATGTGCTATCAAGCACTTAGGGAACTCAACAACAACATAAACAAACTAACTATATACAAATAACTTGAAAACAACCTCTTCCTCCTAGATCAAATGGAAATCTTAGAAAATATCTTTCTCCATGAAATGCCAAATGACATGAGGTAAGTTGCCTCTTAAACCTTAGTTTGGTTTTTTCATCTTCTTCTTCTTGCTTGCCAACCTTCTTGGTATGTTCTCAATTAAAATAATAGCAATTGCAAACCAATCACCTATGAATGTGAATTCATCTTGTGTTTCAACAACATTATCATGACCTATCTTAATACTTGTGCTTATCTCAAACACAACCATCTCTTGAATTATAGGAGCAAATCATGATACCTTGGAGGTTGTCATATTGTTCTTCAAGAAGGAAGGAATCTTCAACAACATCTTCAAACTGTCCATCAGGGGGTGTAGGCTCTTGAAGAGCCTCAAACTCATTACATAAATCCCAATACTCCTATAATAAGTCCTCTTTTTTAATGAAGGCATCATCAACCTTGTCTTCTTTTGGTTTTTCAAAGTTAATCTCTTGATCATCTTCAAGAGTGTCATAGTCATCATAGATTGCTCCATCATGGGTTTGAGGTTATTAAAGAGATGTTTGATCACTAGGATCCTTACATTCCTTATCAACAATCTAATTTTGTTCTCTTAGAGGTTTTCTCTTCTCAAAATCTTCATACTCCTTGAACATATGCAAATATATCTACCACATGTCCTTCAAATCTTATTGAACTTGCTCATAAGACTCAACAAACTTAGTCAAAATGATGTTCTCCTCAAGAGATTCTTCTTCCATGTCTTGATAAACCTCTTCATTAATAGCTAAAAACTAATCTAGATCATCTCTTTCATCATTCAATAATACTAATTTGTGTTTGTCTTCACTAAGGGGAGTATCAATAGTGAACTCTTCATCATAGACACTTGAATCATCTTCACCAGTTGCGTTTATAGTTTTATTCTCTTCACTTATCTCCCATAGGATAGGTTTCTCTTCAATAAGGGATATGGTGGGAGGTTTATGGGAAATTTTATGAGTTGGAGAGGGAGTATGAATTATGGTTGATGGCTCATGAATGGGCATGGGAATGGAAGATTCTTGAAAGAATTCTTGGAGAGATAGAAAGTTGAATTGAGCAATAGAAGGGACATTTTATTCAACAAGAACTTAATTTTTCTCATATCCTTATTGAGGATCTTCAATAACTACAAATTCATATTCAACTTTCTCACTTAGAGTCTCATTCTTGTTTTGAATACAATCTTAGATAGACCTCCAAGATATACAAGCTATAGGTTTTTAAAGAGAAGACAATGAGGATTGATTAGGCACAAAACTCTCTTTGTCTTCACCCTCTTGATTTTGAATATCTTCAAGTCTTTTCTTCTTCAGGTCCAACTCTTTGATTTTCCTATCTATACTCTCTTGTAATAGCTTTTATTGAAGGTAGTTAGTGTCTTCATGAAGATAAGAGACACAAGAAGGCTGATATAAGGTAAAATAAGACTCGTAAGAAGGGATGAGAGAGACTTGTATAGGTTCATATTATTCTTTGTATTCGACTCCCTAATCTATACTTGTTTCACTTTGCCCATTCCATGGCTTCACCTCTTGATTCTAGCTTAGAATCTTGAAAGACTTATTTAGGGTTTCTTGAGAAAGAGAAGTGAATTCTTGTCTTAAATCAATAGGATTCTCTATGACAATATCCTTCTCATTTTTAATGCTCACTTGGATTGAATTCCAAGAAGGGAAGGTTTTAGAAACACATGAAGGACTTGAAATACTTGGAAGCTCACTTAGAGAGGTATTTTGAGGAAGAATGAGTGGCATATGTGAGAGCTAAGACGGAGTGTAAGAAGACACATAGGTCTAATGAAATTGGGCCTATTATCCTTCATGAACTCTTATCATATATTTTATTTTTTGAGTGAGACCACTTACATCCAACATTCCACTTGAGAGGCTTTACCAATTTTCTCTCTCAATAGGTGATTATTATTCTTTCAATAGATGTAATGAATCTCTCATGTCATAAATGAGATGAATATGGATATCTTGACCATATTCCTTTTGTGTATTATGAAGTTCAAACATGTATCTCTCATAGCCTAAGATAATTTGCTTCAAACTTGAAATGTATTTTTTTGAGGGATAACTAGGGACATCTTGACCTTGAGAAAGATGCTCATATACAACATTATTGTCATGCAGAGGGAGAAGAGGCTAACCATAGGACCGGTATGACTCATAAGGAGGGTAAAAATCTTGATAAAGCTATTGAGACACATATTTTGAGTCATAACAAGGTTGATAAAGAGGGCCATAGGGCTGGCATAAGTCATGACAAGGTTGATAAGGGGATATAAAATAGGGCTGGCATAAGTCATAACTTCATGAGTCAAATAAAAACACAATATATTATCAAATACTTTTCAAAATAAGTACATGGGCTACTAAAACTAGTTGATTTTATTCAAATTCATCATTGGTGTTTGTAGAATGCCTCCAAAGGCTGATAGGTAGAAGAACACACCAAAATTATTCCTTGACCTTAGTCCCACCAAGTGGTTCAAAACTATTATACATCAATTTTTTACCCTTTGGAAGGTAGGTCAAGCCTTCCAAATTTTATGAAACATAGAGACACCTCAAGTTTGTGTGTACCCTATTGGAGAGGTGAATCTCTATGTTAAAGGGATATCTCCCCTTGATGAATCACTTAGGCTCAAACACTACTCTAAAACTTGTTAAGAAAAGGGAGATAAACCTACTCTAATGGAGGTGATGAACCAAACATGAATTGATCACTACCAACCAATTACAATTTCACTTTAAACAAAGGACTAACTTGCACATGATACTAATCCAAGTATGCCTCTCTACATATTTCTCATGAAGGTTTATGAATCAAGTTTGAGCTAGGAGGAATAGTCAAGAGTTCATGGCATGATAATAATTAAGGATGAATCATTAAACCCCTACACACTCCATTTGAACACTTTAAGAGACCTATTAAAATACTTTGAAACTGAATATGAATGCTTGATAAGGACAACATGCCAAGGAAGTAAATCTATCACTTATCAAGATTAACAAGTCAAACATACACATTTAAACTAGTCTATGAAGAAGGTAAAACTAGGTTGTTCTTCATTGATTAAAGGATTCAAATGGGTAGGGTTTCACCATACCTAGGTGGAGGATACCAAATTAGCTAATTAAGGCTCAGTATATAGAGAAAGTGAGAGAGAATAAGATAAGGGCATAGGAGAGAAAGGGTTGACAAGTGTCTCATGATTTAAAAACAAGATATTAGTTATGAAATTAACTCAACATGTCCCAAATTCCATGTGTAGCTAATTTTAATATTCCCCCTTGCTCCAAGTGGTGTAGGAATTAGAATGCATGTTTGACACCTTGACTAGCTCTCCAAAATTATCCTTTGATTTGGCTTGTTTATTGATAAGTATCCTTATTGATGGTTATATAATGTTTAGTTACACCTTTAATATACTCTTGAAACCTTTCCACTTATCTCTTTAGGTTCTCTTTGACACATCACTTCCTTTTCTTGCTAGGTGTCTAGAAGACTCATAATCTCATTAGGCCAATCTTGCATACAAGTGTCAAAACATGAATTAATATTCTTAAGCTCATCATATCTTAATGGATGGTTTATTATACCCATAATATACCTTAAAAAATCCATTTGAAAGTCTCAAACTAGTCCTAAGAACTCGTTCTAAACCAAAAGCTCCAAATTGGCTTATTTCCTTGTAACCCTGAAATCATGTAAACCTCCTTCTGTAGATAAAATAATGGAAGGTACTAAGAATATAAAGGCATATTTTATGACCTAGTATGTTTTTATAGTTTCATGTCATATTTTAGGTCCTAAGAGTGAGTGGAAGTGTCATTTTCTATTGCTTTTATCTCCTAACTAGGTCTCAATTAGGCCTCCCTTCTCAGGGATTGAAATTTGGATACATGGAATTCCCACACTTTATAATATTAAAATAAACATTTTATTTAGTTATATGACCTCCTGAGGGTCATCCATGTCAATTTTGATATTTTAACACGTTGTATGGACCTCTCAAGTAGCCTAAAATAGTCCTTTTTGGCCTATTTTATACCATTGTTTACCTACAAGAACAAACCAATGGCATAGGGTGGTTATAAGGATATTTTTCAAAATTATTCAGGTCATTTTTAATTTTATCAAATCCATATGGAGGCATTAAATTCCTTTTCTCTCTCATTTGGTCATTCTAGCTCTCCTAAGCAACCTAAAAGTACCTTAGGGTTTTAAGGATTATTCATAAAGATCATGCCTTAGATGAATAATCAAATGCCATAAATCATGATTGGATATTTCTTCTCTCTTATTTATAATTATTTTTCCACCATTAAACTCTTCATGAGATATATGAGCATAAGTTGATAGCCTCACGAGTTGGTAGGTTGTGATAGTGAGGCCAATATAGAGATATGGATTGAAATTGCAAACCTAAAATTTGGTTTGATATCCAAAAATCTAAATGAGATATATAAAATTCACCTTGACATATTACAATGGTCTTCCTACCAATGTTATTCATTAGGTCTCCTGCAATCTCATTTGCTTAAGCCTAGGGTTCTTAAGTTTAACACTACAAGAAACCCTCATGGTTGTGTTTAAGACCTTATTCATTATTATAGGGTCTTGAAACTCCTTAAAATACTTTTTTATACCCATCACTATCTCCTAAATTTCCCTATTATCTCAACCCAAATCTAACTAATGACTTTTCATGTGATTACCCCTATAAGTTTGTGCATTCAATTAGGCATGTTAGGGTTGAACAGGGTTTGTAATGATTTCCATTATTTTTTGCTTGAGAATAAAGGATAATGGAGTTATAAATCACCATTAAATAATATTCAAACACTATTCTTTCCATTATTCCTCTTATAGTCATTTAGACCTGTTCATACAAGTAAACACTTCTTAAGAGTAAGTAGGCTTGTGTCTTACCTTGGTTGAGTAGGTAGGGGTTTCCAATGTTTTCCTAACTTCAAGTGAATCTGAGATTTTTATGTGGATTTTATAATACCATGATACCCTTATTCAAAGGTATACCTTCCTCTCATAGCCAACATAGGCATTTAACCCTTTCAATCAAACAACTTTTTCTTGGTAAAGCAAGTAGACTTGTAGTAAAGATTGTGTGTATGCGTAATTTGAGTGACCCCTATTTGGTCATTTCCTCCACTCCTTATATATATTTGATATCAAATACATGATAACCTTGAGATATTTTTATAAAATCTTTACCCTAATATTCCACCTTTTTAGGTTTTGAAAGACACTTGAGTCACTTAAATAGGCTTACAAGTGACCATTCTACCTATGTGTATTCACTTAGGATTGGTTTGTAGTCTTAAGGTTTAGGATATTAATTAATAAATACTAAACCTATTCAAACTCATATAATGTTGTTTATATTTTATTACCTCATATTATCTTGAAAATCTATACTTTTTCAACCAACTATTCAATACATCTTTTTCAAAAGGTGACTGTTGGAGAAAATTAAGCATGAAGCCTTGAGATTGTCCTTCTTCGAGCATGATGGAACTTTAAAACATTAAATCCTCATTTATAACTCTTTATCACTATTCTAAAGTATTTATATATCATTCTTAATGCATATTATAACTTTATTTCTTTCTCCTACTTTCATCTTGAAACTCACCTACATTGCCTAGTAGACTTGTAGGTGTCTATTTCAGATAGTGTGACTGTATTTAAGGGTTTGAATTTATTTGACTTTTACTTATCTTTAAATACAATCCTAAAAACTTTTAATGAATCTAAAATATTATTTTTAACTTGATACCCTTTACTTTCTCAAATCCTTATACTTTACCACCATCACTGTCCAAGATAACCTTCTCAATAGATGGTTGTAGGTGGTCGTTGAAGAGGTCTGCTCATGTGATATTAAGCTTGGATTATTTCAACTACACCATGATATCTTATCAATATATATATCTCATTAAGATCTCATTCTCACTTCCCTCAAGTACATTATCATTTATGGCATCTTCAAACTTTCCCCCTTGTATGTACAGATTATGTTCATATAACAACTCTTATACAAAGTCTATGTATTAAGAGTTGAGTCTGTTGATGATGTTATAAGATTATAACAAGTTTAGTGAGTGTCGATGATTATTTTTACACATTTAAATATTTCTAAAACACCTTCAGCATATATTTAATAATGTAAAAATAAGACCTTTCAACTAATATTACATAAGCAGCTCCAAATGCATAATGGCATTGAGAGAGTAGTACAAGCTAGGAGCACAATGGAATTTAGAGAGTAGTACAGATAGTAATCAAGTGATTGTAATACCTTGAATGAAATTAAAATATGGATAACATTTTAAATCAACACTTTAATACATATGAACCTTCTAGAAAACTCTACAATAATGGAGAACATTGATAGCCACTTACACACTCTAGAAAAGAATCACATTCTTACTTAACTAGTGCATATATGGACTAGGTGGTGTTGGAAAATTATGTATTAATGTTATGTATACTTTTGAGGAACCTATGAAATATTTACCTTGCCTTCATGAATTCACACTCACAACTATGCTACCCAAAAATTGAGATAGTAGGGTTTTAGCTTCTAAAAAGTAGGATGGCTCCTTATCAATGGTTCATAAAGATAAAGAGATTGATCCAATTAATAATTCCATAAATTAGAATTCTATATGGGTCCCAAACTTTGGATAAAATCTTATCCCCTAAGTCTACCTTTACGACTTGTACCATGGAATTAAAAATGGATTTTATGAGCTTGTGAATGGAGTGATAGAGGAGAGAGAGGTATTTCTATAAATTTGAGACCTAAAAATTCTTTCCATGGTTTTTTATGACTTGTATAAGATGAAAGTACACTTCTAAACCATTTTTACCTACAAGTGATCTCAATAAGTCGATATATGTCTCTTAACTCCTCTTGTAAGCATTGAATTTAAATATTCTAACCTTTATTTGACTTTTTGATAGGTGTGGTAGTTATGTAACTACTCAAAGATCCTATTAGGGTGTCTTGTATGTATTTTTCACTTGGTGAGCTTTGACATACATGAATGTTAGCCAAAAATCACCTTTTTCCTCATTTTCTCTTACCTTAAAATCTACAAATTAGCCTTAAAGTATCCAAACATTTATTAAATGTTATTATAAGGTAATTAAAGTATTAAATTACTTTGTTAAATTCCTAAAAACCTATTACACCTTTTGACCAAGCCTCATTTCTCCATGACATATCTAAACCACTATATGACCAAAACAAGACATTACCTTAACTTCTCCAATCTTATATTAAACAATGATAATAAGGTCTTTTGAATACTTTTTGGGGCCATATAATACATTTAAATACCATTTATAATTTTTGACAACCCTATTAAAATTTTAATTTAAAGGGGGTTGACCAATTTTGACTTGAGGTCAAAATATGGTCAGCAATACCTATCAACATCAAGTGTGGTTATAATAGGTACCAAATTTATATTTTTATCATTTTAATATAAAAATTTTAAATAATAGACTAAAATGGAGGCATTTTTAGATAGATATATTTGGTATTAGACTTTTAACAACATCAATGTTGACACATCCTAACATACTTGAATTTGTGCATATGTATTTGAATCTTCTACACACTTTCCCCTATTTTTTAACTTGATTATTGTCTTATCCAACCATATTAATCAATACATATATTTAATTTCACCTTATTATATGTAATAATTCTCCATAATCCTAAGTACACTATCACTATATACCAACTCATTATTTTCCCATCAGGACATTATCGACAACAATTAGATGGTTATGATTTATTATAGGTGTCCACATCTATAGGTAGCATCTATTAACCTCTAATAGATACTCTTAAAATTCAAAAATATCCCTTAGGTCATCATATATGTGTTTCACATATTAGTCATGGGGGGGATATCAAAGATACATCTATAAATATAAATCAAAGGCTAAGGTCTTACTCACTTGGCTATTACAGGTAAAATCACTTGTAATATTGATAAATCCAATAGTACTCTCTTGAGATATTATCACATAGGCATATAAATATAAAACCCCTCAAATTATAAACCCTAAATCTAAGTCTATATACAAAATAGAGGTCAAAATTGCATATTGTCATATGTTTAAAACCAATCCATTGCAATTTAGCATGATCATGGTAGTGTACACACAGACCTATAGGTGGGAGAACTACATATGGTTAGATCCTTATTCAGAGTATTAGAATATATGAAACACTTATTCACTCAATATTTAGTGGTTTGGGTAGTCCAACCATATTTCTAACCACTTTTACCAAGTCAATCTAGTATTAAAATTGAAACTAGGGTTTCAATGTAAGGAGAATTAGATAAATAATTTATTCATAAGATAAAGGGAAATAAAATACAAGTAAATCATATACAAGTGTAATTTTATAGCTATTAGGTGTTACAACCTTAAAAAATCTATAAGGATAGTAATAGATGAGACAAGACTATACAAGTCTCCATAGGTGTTTAAGCTTCTCTAGCAACATCGGCACTAGTTTTTAGGTCTTGTTTCTTTATCTAAGTAATTATGAAGCTAATAGAGAATACATAAAAATAATGACACAAAAAATGAGTAATATAAATCATAAAATTAGTTTTGTGCATCTCTCATTCCCTTGTCTTGTCAATTCTAAATTTAGTAAGTGCTTTATCAATATCACTTTTACAATCAAATGTATTTGGTAAATTCCCTATTTTAGGTAATCTAAATTTTAATAGTTCTATATTATTTGAATTACATTAATATTAATAATAATAAAAACATTTAGGGTGACTCAATTTTTTTTTTATCTTGGAAAACCCTACATTTTTCTCCCTTAGGGTTTCATCTTTCTTTCATAGGGTTTCTAATTCCTTCTACATTAGCATTTCAAATATTATTTCTATTTCCTCTTATTTATATAAATAAAACCCTATCATGGATTTAATGAATGATGATAATTTATATTTTTTATTTAATCTATGATGTCATGATTGTATTTTTTTAGATACTCAAATTTAATCATTAAGTGCTTGACAATGTTTAATCTTGACATCTTTGCCCTAATTGGTCTATTCAATATTATATTATCTTATAATATCTACAAGAGAATTCACTATTCCATTTACTACCTTAAAATAAATATAAATATCATTTATTTATCCTTATTCTACTTACCAACTCTTGTCATCCAAATTCCTACAGTCTCCATCCTTCTAAGACAAGACTACACGAGGTAGACAAGGTTGTAGTGTGGCCTTGACCCCTCCACTCCAATGGTAACTTTTAAAATTTGAGACATTTTTGTATTATCCCTAAAAAAATTCAATTAGTCTAGATAATATAAATATTAAAAATATTTATCTATATAAACATATAAATCCTCTCAAAGTATCATCTAATAATCACTTGAAAATTCTATTGTAAACTGGGTAAAAGAACACTATTCTTTCTAATTCTAATTTTATTTTATTTTAATAGTCATAAGCCAAGTATAAAGTCTTTTTATTATGGGTAAAGGGAATTAATTATAAATATATCTAGTGTAATTCATATAGAAAATATCAAGATTCACATACTCATCCTAGGAGGGATAACTACATCAGTCTAAGGCTTGTTTGGGCTATGTAGATAGCAATCCGATTATGCAAGGTTTTCTAAGGATAGTCTAATTATTCCCTTTGCATGATTCTCCCATTTTTAATTGATATACATTATTTTTATTATGTAGGACCTAGGGTTTGGATTTGTCAAGTTTTATGCACATCAAATTAGTAAATGCATACAAATAGTAAACCCTCATAGATAGGTGCAAGCACCTATATCATAAAATCATTCACACATTCAACTAGGATGTAGCCATAGTTAATAGATAAGGACACAATATGTCTTTGTCCTTCTAGTGTGGACTTATCCTGGCATAATTTTTAATTCTATTTTTATATGAAGCACAGTTTAGGGATCATTTTAATTTTTTAATCTACAATTAGCATAAAATTAGATTCAGCTAGGTTTGCATATCTATTAGTTAATTTGCTATCTATAACTCATTTCTAATATTGTAGAATATTGTATTTAAAATTTGAATATTTATATTTATTAGATCTAAATCAAATTTTTATATTTTATTTTTTCTTAGAATTTTATTGTTAAATCAAAAAGAACATTAAACATTTTGGTGAACCCATATTTTATTTAAAACACTACTTGTTTTTTGCTTGATTTTTTTTCCTAGAATTTAATATAAATTTGTGTAGATTATTAAATTTGAAAGAAAATGATCTTCAACTTTAGATATAAATATGAAACCATGATTCAATCTTCTTCTACCTTGGATTTAATTTGATATTCAAGAAATTATCTTGTCATCCTGGATAACATCTGACATAAAAGCTCTTTCTTTCAACCTTGGGTTGAAATGTTTTGATCTCTATACACAAATATTTTGATTTTATTTTTATTTATTTTATATTTGTTTATTGATTTATTTTAGAAAGTATGTTCTAGTAGTTTTAAAATTACTTAGTGATTATTGGTATAGTATAAATAGTGATCTATTTTATAGACACCATGGTGTGAGGGGTACTACTCCAATACGCAAACCATTGTAGAGAAATAAACCCAAATTTTAGTTTTTTTGTACCTAATGATAGATTTAAAATGCCTAGGGTCCCTTGTTTACATCATAGTAATCCTATTTAGCCATTTTATTTATGATGCACTTGAGAGGAACATATAACCTAGAGAAATTACTCTAATCATACCCTCATAAATGAGATACTGGGCTACATACACAGTTTAACTTCTATAGTTAGTGATTTTAAATATTGTGTTAACACTAATATATGAATGAGCAAGTGCATTCTATAGTCACTAGATTTTTTATACATACACCATTATTTGTTAGCAATAAGCTTGTTCTTTACCACATGTAATTTATTTAAATTCATTGTATATATCGTGGATAGTCAAAGTAAATATGCTAATGTTATTTATCCTCCCACATCTCCTATTTATGGTGTTTTTATGCATATTCAATGAAAATTACATAGGGTTTGTGCTTGTGAATCCCTTCAAGATCAAATCATCACTATGAGAAATTAAATAGAAGAGTTGTAAAATCAAAATCATTATTTCACCTCAAGGATCATTTCACTTGAAACTAACATTGAATATTCATTGAATTTAGATTATTATAGTATTAATCGCATATCTATATTTTCATCTAGTTATCATGTGCCTCACAAGTAACATACATCTACAATGAATGATTTAAAAATATATAAAAGTATTATAAGAGTAAAAGTGAAATTCTAAGTTAAATGAATCGAAACAATTTGATTACATTACCTTCTGTGCCTCCTCTAAAAAGATCAAAATACGAATGCACATATCATAGATTGCATGGCCATCATATATAAATTTGTTTGGATTTAAAAAATAAAATACAAATTATCATTGATAGTGTCAATCCTATAATTAATAAATATATTATGGAACCCACTTATATTGCATCTCTTAAACAATAATTGCAAAAATAATACAAAAAGAAAACATGTAATTCAAAACAAAAAAAAAAGATTCAATAAGTAAAATTAGAGCAAGTAAGATTACAAAAATAAAAAATATTATAAAAAGACCAATTACCAAAATAAAAGTTTCAAAAACAAATTCAAGATAAGCGAAAAAGCATTTTTTTAAATTTTCTCATGAATAAAATTTTATAATAAAATGCTCCTAAAAACTCTAATGATTCAAGTACTATATATAATTCATGCATAGATGAACAATATAAATAAAATTTTATGGTTATATCCTCCACTCAATAATTCAAAGTATAATTTACTTCTCTTGTTAATGTTCAACCAAAAATACATTATCATTATTTAGTAAATAAGATGATGCAAGATCCTAACAAGGATGATTAAATTCAAAAAAATAACTCTATACTATGGTGAAATTAGTTTCCCATACATAGATATAAAAAAATAATCAAAATAATATATCACAATTTCAAGCACAACCTAATAAGTTGGTTATTTCCTATGAGAATTATTACTTTGATGACTATGATCCTAAATCTATAGAATAATGGTATGATCCTAATAATATAGGGCATAGACATAGTCATCCCCTTGATGTTATCTTGGGCTTATAGTGGCATATTTTCTTTGTCTCTATATTCTTTATTTTTACTTCATTATCACTTCTTTTATCCCAATATCTTAGCAATCTTCTAGCCCTTGTTTTCATTTTTCACTTTGGTCACTTTACTTCTTAATTTTTAACCATGTTCGAACAATCCAAAATAGTATATCCTATAAAACCTTCAATGCACACTTTATATGGCATGATTATCATAATTTGGCTTTCATTACACTTACATGATCACATTTATCTACTCTTACATTTTCCATGATCACACATACATGATTTCCCATTGATTTGGCATGTACATACTATAGACAAGTCAAATTAAAATTTAAGCTAAAACCATGCACTTGTGACCATGATTTTGCACACTTAGATCAAGACCTATCTTGGGGCCACTTTTGATCAATTTCAACCACCTTAAACACTCTTTTAAGCTAATATATGACCCCCAAATGAACATATCCCTATCTTGTTCAACTTTAGACATCTTTAGTTCATGCCTAATACTCAACATGATAAAATCACCCATTGGACAAGAGTGTCCTAGGGGATAGGAACACACTATTGTAGTATCCTTCCCCACTCTCCTATTTTCCTACCAAATAATGATTAATTTACCAAATTAAAATCCATAAGAAGGTGTGAAAATGTCCTTGATAATCCCTATTCAAAATATTTTCAATGATATGACTATATAATAAATTTTCAAACCATTTGGCACTTGAGTATGCCTCCACACCAAAAAGCACTAGAATTACACTTCTATCTTTCCCGAATCTGATTGTATACATCCATATTAGCTTAAAGTTCAAGTCTAAATAAATTTCATAGGTCATAATTAATGGTTGAACTATATAATCACATCATCATTTCACTAGTATTTAACACATGGAACCAACTATTCACTCACCACCATAGCATGGGAGAACCATATGAAGTTTGATCCCTCCTTAAAGTATTGGTATATAGGTAGCACTCAACACATGGGGTATTGAGGTCTCACCTAAATTTAACTTCTGACCATTTTTCCCCATTGATTTTCATTATTATTCACATGTTAAGGAACTAGGTTTTTTGAAGGAAAACTAGTCACATAGTGGTCTCCACAAGTGATCACAATCTATCGCACCAGATATAATCTCTATAGAAGGCACAGAGAACCCAAAAACCATGATTTATCACTATAGATGGACAAGATCACCCAAATTTGGATGGCATTTCCACCCATATAGTGTCCTATTCTTAGTGTGATTATCTAGGCCCATATCTAGTTCTAAGATCTTGATTCTAGTCACTATACCTCTTTACACAACAAGTTTCAAATCCATATTCCTCTGAGGCACGGTTTATAGATAAGTCTTTATTTCTCCATACACTTTGTTATTTTTAGTAAGTTTTCATAGTATAGTAGTTACAAATATGGAGAAGAACAAAAGTGCATCAACACCTTTGAATGTACCGATATCTACCGAATATGTTGATTTCAATGATACTAATTCTGAACATGAGCAATATGATCAAGATATGTAAAATCCTCAAGATGAGCATATCATAGAATATGTGTTAAGATATTATTTTAACAAATATTTAATGAACCAATCATATAATATGTGTTAATATCTAATATATATGTTCAAATACCCCATTCAAATAAATATCTAATGAGCCTATCATAAAATATGTGTTAAGATATTATTTTAACTATTTAGGACTTAGTAGATGAAAATACTAAGTTGTTAAAAGGATAAGTATAGTAATAACTTGAGATAAATACATGAAATACTTAATTTGATAATTTTTTCCCAAATTAGTATGGTGAGAAAGTGTACTTATCTAGAGTAAAATAGGTGTTTCTATAATTTAGGAGACTAAAATAGGCTTGAAGATCAGCTAGACATATTTCATTATATGACTATAGTTTAAAATAGGCTTCAGACAATAATACCTTTATGAGGATAGTAGTGTCAATGATGCTAGTGTCCAATTATGGCGCTAGTGTCCTTATGTATA
>JARHVA010002754.1:1252500-1332500 GCA_037957365.1 Torreya grandis | reverse complement strand
ATGTGTTTGATTATATTCATTGTTTTAAATGATGATATGGAAATATGTTATGTGACTAAGTAATGGTAATAGATTATTTATCTATTTATGAATTTTTAAGTAGACATGTATAGTGGATTAGGAATGTTAGTTGTTACTATGGGTGGTATAGGAGTATCATATGATATTTGAGTGTGGATCATGTAAATACAACATGCACTATATGAACTTGGATGGCATGGTGAATAAGTGATGATACTGCTCATGATGTGTCATCATAGATTATATAATTAATAGCGGTCATGGTATAGTGTTAGTAGATAGATGTGTAGACTCTATAGAAAATAACTTAATTAGTTATCATACTAAAAGTATGCTCTGATCTCTATGATCTCCACCAAATATCTTGATTGGTTATTAAACTGTGATGTGATGTTTATGATCTCTAGAAAATATATTAATAATCTATTGAACTATGTCCTAATTTCTATTATCTATGTAAAATATCTTAATTAGATGTTGAATTATGTCCTAATTTATGTGACTTTTCACAAATATCTTAATCAAATGTTGAACTATGTCTTGATTTCTTTGATCTATGGAAAATATCTTAATTAACTATTGAACTATAAATGAATATTGAATTACATTCCACATTTTTATAATGCTACTATAAGTAGGTGGATCTTTGTGAATTGGTTACCATCTCTATTGACTCTATAGTACATGAGATCTCTCGTATGTACATGTCCTAGAAAACATATGGCTCATATGATGAGTACCTAATGGCTCCTTAAAAGTAACATCCTCAAATAACTTAGTCATAGAGGAGTTTGTTCTAGGAGATTATGGATACTTAGATCTCAATGCCCCTTATGTAAATGTGATAATGCCTCTATCAACATACTATTCAATATGATCTCAGAGTGCATAACAATTATTGTTTGAATGTCCATTTATCTTATTAAAATTATAATATGGTTTATTTTGTATCCTATGCAAATGGTGTGTTTGATGGTGACGAGTAGAAGTGTGATCATATCCTTATCTATTAATGTAAGTAAGATATTAAGAGGCCTATCTCTATTTGAAAACTATATATCCTCTCTATTGGTTTACAATGTTATACTCATTATAGGAGGTGCTCTGTGAAGTGGTTATTTGCCCTTGTTGAGTATCTTTATTAGTTGTTTCTATTCCATCTATTTTGTAAGCATAGTTAGAGTATGTTCCTATACCATATTAGATGATTGTGGTTATGGAAAACTTACATCCAAATCTACCTCTAAATGTGTCTCACTTAGTCCTAACTATTTTTCTAATCTTATAGCTATGTAGCATATATGTCTAAATGATTTAGATGTTTCTTATAGCAATTAATCCATAAGAGGAAGAATGAGGCCTCTAGAAAAAATTTATTATACCTTTAAATATATTAATGGGTAGATCAATTGATGCATACATGTTTTGAATCTTAGAATGTATTGATTTACTATTTATAATTGGCCCTAGTGTAGTGAAGTTAACCTCTCATATGTGACTATAGGTCCCTTGTTCTAAATATAATGAATGATAAATACCTATTCTAAGTCATCATATGTGTATAGTTTTCCACTAGGGAGTGAATGATGAAACCACTCTAATGCTTGACCCTCTAGAGTCTTGGGAAATAATTGTAAGAAAATCAAAATGCTAGTGACATGTGCCATAACTTTCCTATAAGCTTTGATATACAAGTATGGATCTTCATGTCCATCAAAATTTGATAATACTCATATATGTAACTTTTATGGCAATGTTGCATTGGAAATTATATGTGATATGGGATTATTATGGATGGCATTGGAATCTTCCCATGATTGATATGTTTAATTTCCAATGTGAGATAGTGTGCTTATTATTTTAAATCACCCACAACATGCATCAATTCAATTAAATCTTGTGAAGGTATATGATAATTATAAACAGTTTCATTTAACTCTTGAATCTTATTATTAATCTTAACCATTTGTATACTACATCATAAAATGGTATTGGGTTTGCTCGCTGTAACCTTTGGAGGTATAATAGCTTGGACCTAGTTAGAGGGAAATAAGCTATCACAATCATGTAATTTAGGATGAGAAATGAGTTATACTATAATAAGGACGGTTGATATAGATTCATTGGTATCTCTTTTTTTGTTAATTTGTAAATAGGTATCACATGCTAATGGACTAGAAGATACATTATTATCATGTGAATGTAAATTATGTAAACTATGAACATAAGAATAAGTGCATGTGTGCGTTTTAGCATTTGATAAGTAATCATTTTGAACATGAGCTATGGGTGAAGTAGGGAGAGAACTAGAATATTTAGACTCAATGTTTTCTTCACCAAAATCATAGTAATCATTGTTATTCCAAGGTTCATCAAAATATTAGTTTAATTCACTTTTATAGGTAAGCGTATAATAATTATCATTTTTATGCTCACAAAGAGAGAGAGTAGAAGAATATTTTAAATGTTTAATACTATGAAATATATCATCATGTATATGTGCAATGCAATGCATGTCTTCACTAGCTATGTGGGGAGTGCATGTATGATTATTACTATCAATCTTGGAGTCAAGGGTAGAAGAAGAGAAATCATTTTTCATTTGGCATATTATGACATGTATGGGAATAGTTTTTCAAATAATCATTATGTTGAGCTTGGAATGTAAAAGAAGGTGATATAATAATTTCATCTACTTTAGTTTGTGCATTGGTAAAAGGTGTAATATCATTTGTATGTGCTTTTTCAAATTTAACTAAGGGTAAACAAGATGCATTACTCTTTTTTGTATTGTTTGAATCGTGAGAAATTAGAATCATTTATTTTAATTATATTATTTTAATTTGAATAAGGACGTAGAAAAATTGGTTAAAAAGATAGGATCACATTAGAACAAAGCACTACCAACAAGAGGTTATTTTGGCATTATATTATTATTTTGTTTTTGAGGTGTAGGAGAAGAGGGAGAGGAAAAATAAGAAGATTCATATAGTATAACCTTGTTAACACTTTTGTTGGCATGCTCATAGTAATCCTCATATCCATCATTACAATAATAATCATCAACATCATTATAAATGAAATAATTATCATGTGACAATGTACAATCTTGAAAAAATATCCATTCATTCATATAATTATGAGAAAAATTTAGAAAATAATCAACTATGTGAGGGGTAAGAGGCTTATTAGATGTCATTCATAAATTCATCAACTAGGTGAGGGGCAAGAGGCTTCTTAGATCTCATTTTTAATTTACCAAAGAAGATAATGTAAATAATGAATAACAAACACACAAAAGGTAGAATGTAATCTAACATAGATATATGTGCAACTATGGAAAATATTCAACCTAATGTATATAAAAAATTAGGATTGTACTTGAAATTGTAAAGGCTAGTATTTGGATGTATAAGGACCTAGTATGTGGATCTAGGGTTTTATGATGATTATTTAGAAAAAAAATAAATTTTATTAAATTAATGAAACCCTACAATAGGTCTGATTTAGATCAATTAAGTTGAAAAAAGTTTAGGAAAAAATAGAAGTTTATAAACCTTAATTTAGTGAACAAAAAATGAAGTAAACCTTAGGCTAAACTAGGGTTTTAAAAAATAATCAAAGTAATTCAACTTCACTAAATGTTTTAACTATTTAGGAATAATTAGATGTAAACCTAGGTTTTTAAAGGGCTGAGTATAGTAATAACTTAAGATAAATATAGGAAATAGTTAATCTAATAAGTTTTTCCCAATATAAAAAAATGGTGAGAAAGTGTAATTGTCTAGAGTAAAATAGGTATTTTTATAAGTTAGGAGGTTGGAATAGGCTTGAATATTAGCTAGGAATATTTCATTCTATGAATTTAGTTAAAAATAGGCTTAGGATAATAACACCCTTATGAGGATAGTAGTGCCAATAGCACTAGTGTCCAATAATGGTGCTAGTGTCCTTATGTAGAAAAGCTGCTTAAAACTTTCATAGATGTTGTAAGAGGGTTTCAAAGGCCTTTAGGTGATTTGGTGACTTACATAAGTTTATTTGTGCCACTATTTTTTTTTGGATCTCTTTTAAAACCCATATGGAAACCTGCACACATGAAACAATAATTAGATCAAATGCAAAAGAAAGAGAAAAAATAGGTTGTGTGATATTATGATCAGATGGGATAGAACCCCTATTGTTTTGGTTGTTGCCTACATTAACCCAAATGCTATGGGTCTTAGATTGCATGTAGTTCTCCCTTAGTTAATGTGCATGATCAATGTGTATGGTATGCTAGAAATATTTTCACTTAAACCCTTCTTTAATCAAGCATGCAAATCTAAATGTGATAGTTGAGTAATATATAGTGTGTTGAGTTTTACTATTGAATGATTTTATGTAATTATGTGACAATATAGTAAGTGTTAGATGTAAAATACCTTATAAGTCTTTATATATATAAGTAACTTTGATTTGAATTTAATACCATTATTTACTGGCCAATAAGACACAAAATGGGACAAAAACATAATAGAATTCTCAAGGGAGGGTTAGGACCCAAAAAATGGAAGAAAAATGACCATAGACACTAGTTCCAAAAGTGAACACTAGAACTAATGGCGCTATTGTCTAGATAAGGGAGCTAGTGTCATGGGGTCCCAAAACAAAGAAAACATGATGCAGAATAGGCTAAGGGCCCATTATGATTGGGAGGGGATGACTTAAGACCACTAAGGGTGTAACAAATAGGGAAAATAAGACATAAAAAATACCAAAAAACCATAATGACCTTGCAAATAAGAACTACATTCATCACTAAGACCTTTCTATGAAAGAGCAATGACATACATAGTACTTGCGGTTGTTTTTGGCAAATTAGGGTGTGTAAAGATACAATACAATGTTAATAAAAATGAAAAATATTATGGTAAATAGAGAATTACAAGATGTATTTAAGTAAAGTTTACTTCCATCTCTACATGAACCCATTATGTTCAAAAAAATTATCTCATTCATAGATTTGTGCCATATAATAAACAAAAGAGAAGTCATGTTATGACAATGAATAAACTTAAGTACATAACCATTTATAATGCCAACACAGAGAATTCAAGTAAGCCACCAGACAAGGTAAGACAAACTGATAATAAGAATGATAATAAATAAATAGTACACATAGTTATAGAGCCTACTCCATGCATTTTCTTATTATCTCCTCCACGATGACAGTTCACTAATCTAACAAAAGTTCCATATAAGGTTCTCAAAACATTATTGGAATACAATATCATTTCTCTCCCTCTCATTAAATAGGTTGATATGAATTGACCTCTTTCAAAAGTTTTTGAATAGAATGTCTTCTATGATTATCATAGGGCACAAGGCCATATTACTAATAGATGTATTAGTTTGAGACATAAGATTCAATATCTAGTAGATGCAAACATAATTGATGTGGGAATGATAATATAAAGTACAATAACAAAACCAAGGGAAAAAAAAACAATGAAAACATTCAATTATCCTTTTCCTAGGCATGTGACTAATGAGACTACAACACATCAACTATGTATTATGCATATAATGTGCACCCTCCACTAGTTTCATATCAATATCATGAAAAATAAAAACACCCTTTAAATGATATCATAGGTGCTTATCATACATCACTACCATCTATGCCACTCATTACATTTTTACAACCTAAGATAATCAACGATAACTCAGATTTACACTCTTTGTTTATTTGTTCACACATTAATCACTAGCCTATTCAAAGTGTCATGGTCAATAATGGGTCAAGTGTGAATATGTGTAAAAACAAACTTATTTATCATCTTGGCTACACAGATAGGGATATGCTTCTCACCACCATGGTCATTAAAGGATTTAATGATCACATACAGAGTTTCATTAATGAGATCACCTTACCATTATAGGTCAGTCTAATACATGTGGCCACCAAAATTCATAATAGTACCTAGTGCAAGGGTCTATTGCATATTATTAGAATGTCCTAAGATTTAGTAGATTTGCATAGTTATTTATAAGTTCATTGATGCTGAAAATACATATATGTTAAGAATTCATTACATTTCCAAGGATCCCCTATGAGTATCCCTTATCATAGAAAAATGTCACCAACATACAGTCACCTAAAAAATAACAACTTACCCAATGATTTTCACAATGGAGATTTACACTTCCACAGAGATATATTTTAGAGAGGCATCTCTAGAATATATTTGTCATAAATTATATAAAACTAATCTTTAATCTAGTACACCCTTGATTATTATTATAGAGTATCAAGGGCACTTCACATAAGGTGATAACATAATATTCACCTACTCTAAGATGGGCTCCAAAAATCCCCATAGTTAAACATATTTAGTATGGGAATGAAAGTTATCGTATGGATGGGGGCCCATGTTCAGATTCTCCATTAAGATCAAATCCACCATAGTGGGACCCACCTTTCCATCTGTGAAAGGTCACAATTCCTTTTCTTGACTAGGTCTAGTTGATTATGAGTCCCTCATGGGACTCATCAAATAGTATATTTTTATATACTTCTCATCTTATATGTGTGTAATAGTATATAAATATAAATAGTAAAATATTGTAAAAATTAAAAAAATCAAGACTTATACATGCTTATATGTACTTTATCATACATAAATTCAATTTTTCACACTATTCTATATATATTTAGGCCAATTATCATACATGATTCAATAGTGTATATGAGTGACTTTATATTACATAGGACATCATTCTTAGAACCAATTACAAGTGCTTTTATTCTTACACACTCAAAAATTATAATTAAACAAGAGCACTATGGAGGATAGGAGCATAGTGCTCTAGTGTCCCTCACCCCACTCTTGTCCAAGTGAGCTCAGACTATCACTACTCAATTTCAAACTTCACATAGGCTTCCTACAACATGGACATTCATCAACTAGTTCATTAGGGGCATGGTAAACATAGGTTTTATCCTTATTTTCCCACATTATCTTTCTCACATGTTTATTAATTTACAATACATTACATCTTATGATATTACTCACTCACTAACATTATGATATACTATTGCATATCTTATTTATTGAATATTTCTCAAATTATAACTTAGCACTTGTTGATAAAAATACATAATCATGCATGCTTTTTATATTATGTTTCCTAGATTTGTATCTTGTATTCAATTCTATTTTTACTTTTATGACATTTGAATATGTCATTACCAACTATCTCTAAGCCTTTATATCTCTAATTCTATATGTGTGAGGGAATTTTAAAATGCCTTTGTGTGTGTTTTATCTTCATGGATGTGGACATTTGAACATGTCTTTCTATGTGGCTCTAAGCCTCCATTGATTCCTTGTATGCGTGTGAGGGCATTTGAACATGACTTTGTATGTATCTTCTATTTGAATGAGTAACATTTGAATGTCTTTTGTTTATGTCCCCTTTACCTTCCATCATGTGTTTTCCATGTTGTGTGTGTACTCTTTGATTGTGTGCATCATGGCCATGAAATTTTGATTGCTTCCTTACTTAGATTTAGATGCCATGATAGACATCATGCACCTGCCCACCTCTAATGCCATGATGGACATCATTTAATTATCCTTATGTGGTTATATTAAACTTTATATACTTAGTTTCTTAGTTAATTCCATGTTTAATTATCACATTTATCTAGACATGCTTATTTTGAATGCTTATTTTCACATGCATCTTGCATTATCACTATGATTAGGTTACATACACAATAATTCCATTTATTTCCATGATGTCATTTTTACTCAGATTTATAATTTTATAGCATTAAAATATACTCCATAAACTTTTATTTTGATATAAGTTCTTACATAAGCTTATAAAATCACCTCAAAAGAGGGGGAATTCATAGAGGTTTGTCTTAGAGGCTAGGATTCCTAGATTAGTACACAAATAGGATCTAACAGTGATTACACAATTCCCATAGTTTTAGGCTCAAAAAACACACAAAAATTCAATTTGGCTAGGAGTTTCACATTTTATAGGAGTGCACTACTCTAATGTCCTTCCCAACACTATTTTCTAAATGCTGAAAAATAGACATTTATATAATTTATCATATCCTCATATTACTCATATTAGTATTTAGTAGTTTCAAAGTCTCAATTTCTATAATTACATAAAATTACATAATTTTGTCTTAGATTTTCTCAATTTGGGGGTAAATCACAAGTAACATGTTATTCCAAGTTGGCACTCAAGTTTTACTAAGAATCATAGTTTGTTTGCTCAGTCTCAAAATCTATATGCACCAAATATCAGTCGGGGCATGTGCAGGGCACATTATTTCCTCATTATACCATTTTTACATTATTTTCTTAGATGGAATGACAATTCATGTTATTATCCACACTATATACATTGGAATTGGATTATACATAGTATTTATTCTAGTTTTTTCACCATTTTTACACTAGAATTAAACATCATTCCATCTATAGTGGATGGTTTGCTATTTACATCAGTATCTACATAATGTTTTACACTAGATATATGTATTGGGATTCATACAATGATTCCAAGATACTCCACTACTTTAGGATGATGATGATGATGATGATGATGGACTCAATCAAACATGAGTTATTGATCATACCCACTTAAAAATGAGGGTTAGGGCATGCAGATTCCAATCCAAGCTATCCAATGTTAATACAAGTACACAATCTACCACAATCACTAGTTTTGCACTAGTTTTTACAATAGAAAAACATAACAATTCGCACACCTAATCAGGTGTTTTCATTCCTTGTCACTCTCTAGTTTTTTGTCTTTCACTTTCCATAATATTAAGTAAATATTGATATTACATATGTTTCACTATAGGTTTTTACATGGAGTAAAATTTAGTGTTATGGCATAATCCAAGACACCTTCTCATAGGTAAGTTTAGGTACGCACTCTTTTTATTTTTACTCTAGTACTTCCACTTTGTAAAATTACTAGAATAAAAGTGGGTAAATTTAGACATGTAAAATTAACATTTAAGCTAAAATTATGCATTTTTTATCGTGAGTTTACACAATTATCTCTAGACCTATCTTAGGGCCCTTTTTGATCCCTTTTGACCACTTTACACACTATTATAAGTTGATATATGACCCTAAAATGAACTTATCCCTATCTTATTCAAATTTAAAAATATTTTAGGACCTACCTAACACTCAACATATAAAATCACCCATTGGACAAGAGCACCCTAGGGAATAGGAGCACACCACTCTAGTGTCCTTCTCTCCTATCTTTCTACCAAATGATAGCTAATTTACCAAATTTAAATCCATAATAAGGTCAATTCATGTCCTTAATAATCCCTATTTGAATGGTTTTCAATAATAAGTACTTTTAAAACCATTTGTCACATAAGGAGGGCTCCACACTAAAAATCATTATAATTACACTTGCACATTGAGATCAAAATATCCATCTTTCCCAATTATGATTGAATACAACCCTATTATCCTAGAATTCAAGTCTGAGTACATATCATAGATCATTATTAATAGTTGAATCATATAATCACATCAATATTTCACCAGTATTTAGCACATTTCCCCAATTATTCACACACCATCATAACACGAGAGAACTACATGAAGTATTATCCCTTCTCAAAGCATTGGTATGTACATAGTGTTTAACACATGAGGTGTTGAGGTCTCACCCAAATTCAACAACTAACCTATTTTTATTATTGATTTACATTAGTCTTCACATCTCAAGGAACTAGGGTTTTTCAAAAAAAATAGTCACATTATGGTATCTACAAGTGATCGAAATCTCTCACACCGGATACAAGATCTATAGTGGAAGGCACAGAGAACCTTGAAACCCATATTTATGCACTGTGAGTGGATAGGATCACCCTATGTTAGATAAGATTGCAAACCCTCTAGTTTCCTTTTCCCAATGCTATTATCTAGGCCTAGATCCATTTCTAAGATATTGATTTTAGTCACCAAACCTTTTGATAGAACAAGTTTTAGATCCAAATTTGTTCTAGAGGCATAGTTTCGAGATAATCTTTATTTCTCTATACATTTTATTATTTTTAGTAAGTTTTCAAAGTACATTAGTTCTAACTCAGTGAATGTTATCTTTGTTATATTATTCTCTTAATTTTACACAATAGTGTTGTCATCTAAGGTTTTCACATAAATCCAAATTTTGATAAAACACATCCTTATATATACCAATCATTTGAGATACATTTCTATGACTCATTTACACATAAATTAGGGGAATTTTCCTAGCTTTACTTTTTTCCACACTATGCTTTAGCACCTTGTTGTGGATTGTTTAAATCTATCTCATCTTCTTGTATTTTTAAAGCCTTACTTTAGTAATTTTTAAATCCCTCAAGTTCAAATATTTTTAAAATTTTGAAAAACATAAAATATGTAAAAATTTTAAAAATCACATATGTCAATAATTAAAAAACACCAAAATATTTTCAAAAATTCAAAATTTGGACCTTAAAATAATTTTCAAATATTGTTAGATTACCTATTTACATATGTTATTTGTTTCATGTTAAGTAGGTAACATATTTTAATTTTCAATACATAAATATTTTTCATGAGGTATGTGAGTATGATATAGGACATATTATTACATGGTTTTTTGATATTGGGCTTTTCATTTTATCCAATACCTTCTCTAAGTTGGGGGCATCTATTTTTTATTTATGAACACTTTAACAAGTTGTATCTATCCATAACATCTTTACTTTTTTGAGATATATATCATATAAATGTTTTGAAAATAACTCTTTACATTTTGTTACATGGATATGTTATTTAATAATAATGACATTAATACATATGGTTGATACAGACTAGTTTTATTAGCTCTATGTTTACTTTTACAATATTAATTTACTACATGATAAGATAGGATGTTATTGCTTATTTTGTGTGTCCCTTGGCCTTGTGTGTGAAATATACACATTTTCTTGCTTGTATTGCATCATTATGTCATTTTCATGTGACCATTAGCCTTATGTGTTTATATGATATTCACATGTCCTTTGTATGTGGCCTTCGGGCCTTATGTGTGACATTATCTACAAATTTCATGACATTGTATGAAATTACTTGTACTTACTACTATGGTTCCATGATTTATATCATGAATCACTTATATTCTCTAATATTATTTTGGATCCATCATACATATCATGCACATGTTGCTTATGTGTTTCAATTTTTTATATATCTAACATGTGTTTCATATGAAATTCAAAGTTATATTCAATACTATGATGTAATCCAATTATAATGTTTGACTTGTTATTATATGATTAAATATTTCACATATGCTTTATTTTTAGATAAGCAACTTACAAGCAATATCTCTCATCTAAAAAGGGGGCATCAACATGGGTTTTCCTTGAGAATTCAACCTCATGAGAAAAAAATTCATATTTATGACATAATATAGTTTTGAGATTTCAATATGGTTTAGAATTTTTAGATTATGGAGGTGTATTATAAGCATGCACTCATCCTTACAATTACAAACTTACAAGTTTGAAATACTTAAAAATTTGGTTAGCATTAAACATCCATTTAGTACAGTACAAGA
This sequence comes from Torreya grandis, assembly GCA_037957365.1. Taxonomy (NCBI): domain Eukaryota; kingdom Viridiplantae; phylum Streptophyta; class Pinopsida; order Cupressales; family Taxaceae; genus Torreya; species Torreya grandis. Next base: position 1,320,839 of record JARHVA010002754.1, on the reverse strand, counting down.
GGCATAATATTCATTCATGTTCACATTACTACATGGAAATTCCAAATTTCAAAAGTTTCAAAGTTTAAAATTTTCAAAGTGCAAAGTTTTAAATATAATCTACATCCATATTCAATTGTTTGATTTGTCTTCATTTTTCAAGTGGGTCATGTAAGATTCTAGTGACACTTAATATCTATTATTTCACTCTTTCCATTATAAAGAGCCACATTTGGTGGTTATAACCTTTAGTTAAATCATATAGTACTCTACATATTCAAATGAGATTTGGAGCATATAATTTTTCCAACTTAAGGGATTTCACTAATTTTTAAATTAAGATTTGATTACTCTCAATTTGTCACAAGTTTAACATTTATCAAAATGCCTTAACAAGGGGGCATGCATAATTATCCAATTTTTGAGTTAAAGAGAAATTATATTTCATACTCTTTTAGGTGTATGCTTTCCTTTCTCTCTTTTCAAATTGAAAATTTAAAATTTCAGTATTTTAAATTATGGATAGTAGCTACTTCTAATGGCATTGTTACAGGTTTTACATTGAGGCATTTTGCACAATAAAGATTGACATAGAAATATAAAGTGTGTATACATAATTATATTCTCATATCCTTTACTCTATTAAATTCACTCCATTACATCATTATAATAAAGTGGGGCCAAAGTTAGACACTCAAATTTAATCATGTAGTACTTAATTTTTTTAATCTTGACATCCTTACCCTACTTGGTTGATTTGTCATTTCATTGACTTTTAATCTATATGAGATTATTTTCCTTTCCATTTATTTCCTTAAAATCACTAAAAAATAATTCAGGCATCCCTATTCTACTTAAAAACTCCCGTTAGTGAGATTTTATCAATCTTTATCCTTCTAGGAAGAGACACACTAGGAATTCAAGGCTATAATATAACCTCATCCACTTGTTTGTCCTTGTCCCCTGTGCTATAATGGTAACTTTTCAAATTCAAAACATTTTATATTATCCATCACGTGCTTTTATCAAGGTTAGTAAGTGTAAATATTCAAAAAAAAATCTAAATAAGCACATCAATACCTCTCAAAACATCATCTATCAGTCACTTGGAAACTCTAATGCACACTAAGAAAAAGAGCATTATTTTTTCCAATTATAACTATGTTTTATTATAATATTCATAGGCTAAGTCGAAAGTAATTTTATTGTAGGTTAATGGTACTCATTTTCATGCATTCAAATTAGACTATCTAGTTGTATTCATATAACAACGATTAAGACTTGCACACTCACCTTAAGAAGGAGACCTACATCAGTCTGAGGTCCTTTTGGGATATGTAGGTATCATTTATATTATGCAAGGTTTTTTAAGGATAGCTTTGTTATTCCCCTTACATAATTTCCCCCTTTGTATTTTATTCATTGTGTTTATTATGCAATATCTAGTGTTTGGATTTTGTAGGTCTTTTACACATCAAATTAGCACATGTAGATAAATAGGAAACCCTCACAAACATGTGCATGTACCCAAATTATAAAAATAATCACACATTCAACTAGGACATGACGACAGTGAATTTGTGTCCTCCTACTACATTTTTTCCAAGCATAGTTTATAATTCTATTTTTATTTGCAACACAATTTAGGGGTTATTTTAACTTATTTTCATCTTTAGTCAACATAAAATTAGTCTAATCTAGTTTTGTATATCTACTGGTCAATTTACTATTTATAGCTCATTTATAATTTTATACATTACTATATTTCATATTTACATCTATATATTATGTATATCTAAATTAGTTTTCAATAGTTTATTTGTTCTTAGCATTTCCTTATTAAATAAAAAGAACATTAAACAATTTTTTTCTTATTATCCACCAACTAGTACCCAAAAACATCTAAAATTCAATATTCATATAATACATGTTACTAAAGAGAGGCATATATATATATATATATATATATATATATATATATATATATATATATATATATATATATATATATATATATATATATATATATATATATATATATATATATATGCCTCTCTTTAGTAAAATTCAATATTCATATAATACATGTTACTAAAGAGAGGCATATATATATATATATATATATATATATACAATTCATGTAATGAAATGGGTTAAATTTATTTTTAATAATGTTAAATATGATATTAATATTGATGAACCCTTGCCTCTCTTTAGTAACATGTATTATATGAATATTGAATTTTAGATGTTTTTGGGTATTAGTTGGTGGGAAAGGGCATGTATGACTCATTTTCATTCATCTACCGCATTATTCACCCAAGGATTATTTTGGATTCATCAATACATGCTATCACAATGCAAATATTTGGGTGAATTATCCTCTATGAGATAATAGAGGAATTCTAATTTTCCCTCCTAATCACCCTGCACTACCTAGGATACCAACCAATGCAAATAAAGAGTATGATGTTATTGATCATCTTAAGAATACTCTAAATAAGATGTGAAAATTAGAGTTGCTCAAGATATCCATTATATATAATGATATTATTTATATAGTGTTATATGATGTAACTTTACCAAATAATACATAGCCATCTTATTTTACATACGTTATTAATACATTGAAAAATAGTGAAATATATTTTCTTTTGAAATATAATGTTATCCCACTCAAAAAACTAAAATTGGAAGGAACATTGACTAAAAATAATTTTGAACTCAAAATATGGGTGGGAAAGTGGATAATAGTCAAAACCACTATCTCTCGACTTTCAGGACCCACCTAATCAAGGCAAGACAGGTAAAGAAGATAGAAAAACTAGTTTCAAGGAAGCACATGATGCTTCTATTCTGACCAAAATTAGATCTTGGGCAAAAATACTTTTAGAAAAGTGATAAGTTGAATAATTAATCTCCTCTATGTACCACACCTTCCAAGGAGATAAGGTATGTCTCAAAACCTTGTACACCTTGATTGAGAAAGCTAACAATAAGCTTGATCTTTCATTGGTAGGAAAATTTCATAGCTTTAAACCTAATATAAACAAATTTAGGGAATGGTTCATGTTCAATTGGAAACCTAAAGGTCAAATTTTCATAATATATATGATCAAATACTTATTTTTAATCTCCTTATCCAATGTTGAAGATTTCATGAATGCCCTAACTAGGGGTCCTTGGTTATTTGGCAATCATCATCTTTGTCTACAAAAATGAAGAGCTAGTTTCAACTTGGATGGTAAACCTTAATTTGAGGTTCCCATGCATGTTAACCTCCCAGGTATTCCTCTTGAATTATGGTAAGAAGATATCATCCTAGGAGTGGCTAAAAATATAGGCTAGCTAATCCTTCTCGACTTGACCACATCATCTAGATGAAGATTAATCATAGCCAAATTCTTTGTCCTGATTTCCTCTAACAATTGTCTCTTAAATAAAACTAATATCTTATCTATAGATGGATTATGGAATAAAAATATTATTTATGAGGAATGATTTTTCATATGTGCCAAATGTAGGAAATTAAGACGTAAAATATAGAAATATCAGAACAACTTATTTTAACCTTATTGGAGTAAAAATCACATAAAAATGGATGAAATGGACTCAAAAAGGACCCAAATCATTATAAAAGAATCTATGGAAAATATTCATATCTATCCTCAACTTTAAAATCCCCCAATTTAGTTCCCCTACCTCTTTAATTGAAAACCCCTTGCTAAATCTCCCCAATCCCAATAGCACCCTTCTCTAGAGGACATGATTGACATCTCTTACATTTTGGTGGCCCATCCTTCAAAGGATTATAACCCTCTATCACTTCTCAATGTTGTAAGAGATGATTTTTTTCCTTCTTGATGGACCTTGACTCTACTAAACCTTCTTGACTCTTAGTTTTATGGCATCACCTGGATGAGGTTGTACCATTAACTCTTGATACTAAGGTACTTTCATATATATAGTTCCTATTTTCTCCATCAAAACTACCAGAAATAGTCTGAAAAAATAGGATTTTGGAGAAATCCAAAAATATATAGGTAGACCCTCATTACAAGCCACTAGAACTAGAGAAACTACTAAGGAATTATCAAATAGAATTTAGCAAATACTTAATGACGTAAATCCATGAAAAAATGGAAAAAAAGAAAATTGTCACATGGAATAAAAAATGGATGAACAATACCAAAAAATAGAGGCTTGTTAGAAATTTTAGAAATAACCAAAACCCTAGTATTCTTCTTCTTTAAGAAATTAAAATGTTTGAGGATAATATGAACCAAATCAATGATAACATATGTAAAAAGGCCTACTATTCCAATACTAATGTGTATGGTACCTTAGGAAGTTTGTCTATCTTTGGTAACTCTAAATAACTACATGGAAAAAATCTATTCAAATCCAAACACCATCTGGATATGTTGATCACTGATACAATCAAAAAATCATATTGGGTCCTCTCTAATGTTTATGTACTCAATTAAATAATGGGAAAGAGGGTCTTATGGTATGATCTCAATTCTTTTAAATTTGATTGTGGTAATGGTAAATAGATGGTAGCTACATATTTCAAATCCCCTCTTTCCCCATTGAGAGTAAAGGTGGATCTGAAGACTTTACTAATAGTATGTGTGATTTTAATGATTTAATTTTGTCAGGGTCTATTGTACTACTCCCTTAGAGGTCCTAAATTCACCTATATGAATATAAAACTTGGGAAAAATATTATCAAAGTTAGGTTATATTGGGTTCTAATCTCCATCGATTGGTTCTTAAATATTGATTGTAAACTTTACTCTCTTTTAGGGATTGGTTTAGATCATAACCCTCTCTCCCTCTCTATAAAGTTTCTAAGGGAAGAAACTATCCCTTCAGATTTGAAAAAATGTGGTTTCAGCATCCCAATATCCCTACTTTATCATCAAATGGTCATAGTTTGAAGTCATGGGATCTAGTATGTTCAAGAAGGATAAAAACTCAATTTTGTCAAAGTTAAACTAAAGGCCTAGAATAGAAAAAAAATTGGGAACATCTTCACCCAAAATAATGCCTTACAAAAACAGCTTTCATATCTTTAGTTGACTATTCAAGATAAGGTAATGGACTAATAATTATACAAGAATGAAAAAACCTTACTCAAAAACTACCATGATAAAGAAAAGAAAAAAGGAGGAAAATTTTTGAAACTAAAAAACAAGAAACTTATGGCTAAAAGAAGGTGATTGTAATACCAAGTACTTCCACATGTCTACCATTAGACACAAGAAAAATAATAAGATCTATGAGTTAATTTAAGACAATGGTGAGACTCCTCTAAGAGAGGATGAATTAATAAAATCTGAAATAGTTAATTTTTACATTAATCTTCTCTCAAATTATAATTTTATCAATCCTCTTGAAGAATATTTTATGCTAAACCTTTTCTCATAGGTCATCTTTCTGAAAGATAATAAGGACCTTCTTTGATACCCAAATACTAAAGAGATCAATTTTGTCATTGATTCCATGGAAGGAGACAAATCCCCTAGCTGAGATGGTTTTCTTTATTTATTTTTTCAAACCTTCTAGGAAATCATCCAATCTGATGTGGTGGTAGTGGTTAAATATTTTTCTTAAGTGGAAGTCATTCTTAAAGAACTAAATTCTACCTTCTTGGTTCTTATCCAAAATAAAGAGGGTGATTTTTACTTTAAGGACTTCAAGCCCATTAGCCTATGCAATGTTTTTTACAATATCTACTTTAAAACCATTACCCTAAGAATTCAAGCCCTTCTACCCAATTTTATATTTAAGTAATAGGGAACCTTGTTATTAGAAGATAGATTATTGATGGAATCATTATGGTTCATGAAGCCATCCACTCCATCTCTCAGTCTTCTAGACCCACCTTTCTTAAAGTTTGACACGAATAAGGATTTTTATCATGTCTCTTGGAATTTAGTGGAAAAATCTTGGAGAGACAGGGGTTCCATCCTTCCTTTAGGAACATGATCTCTTACATCTCCTCACCTAAATTATTTATGATTATTAATGGCAATCTTGACAACTTCTTCTCAGCATCGAGGTGAATTAATAAAGGTGATAAACTTTCCCCTTACCTTTTTATCATCCTAGTTGAATCTCTCAATAGGTGCCTCACCAATGTAAAGGCTCTTGGGGAGATTTAAGGTCTTCAAATTGTTCTAGGGGTAAACCTTCTCACACACCAATAATTCATTGATGACATATTTTTCATTGGATAAATAACTATTGTATAATTAAAGTATCTTAAGTAAATCCTTCTACTTTGTGAGAGATTCTTTAGGCAAGTTGTTAAATTCACCAAATATCCATCTTTTTCATCAACACCTTGGTCCCCCTTAAGAAAAGAATTGTTTATATTCTACAAAACTCAAGACCCTCTTCAATCTATCTTGGAATGACTCTTTTCAAATTCATTGTCTTCCAACCATTAGAATTAGATTCTTGATAGACTCTAAAGGAAGCTACTAGATGGAAAGGCAATCTCCTTTCTCAATCAAGAAAACTTCAACTAGTTAAAATCTCTCTCTAAAATATGCCTATTTACCTTATGTCATTTTTTAAAATCACATCAAAGATTATAGATAGAGTAGAAAAAATCCAAAGTAGATTTATTTGGTTTGGATATAATGAAAGATCAAGATTTCACATATCTACCTAGGACAAGGTCTGTCTCCCTAAGGATAGAGTGGGATTGGAGTTAAGAAGGATAAAAAACATGAATTATACCCTTCTTTCCAATATGTCTTGGAAAATCATGACTAAGGATTATTTATGGGTCAAAATCATCAAGTTAAATACATATAGGGATGGAACATTGACTTTTTCCTAACTTCTAAATTCCATATCCATGGCTCTTCATTTTGGAATGTAGTGGTCAAAAATAGGAATATCCATGCAAATGAAACATAGGGATGGAAACAAGGCTTCTTTCTAGGATGATACTTTATTATATGACTATATTCTCATTTTTATCTTCCCTTGAAAAGACATTTCACCCAATTTTAAACATATTTTAGGTACCATGGTCAAGGATTACTAGGCTTTGATCAATAACAAGAAAAATTGTATTCTCCTTTTTTTTATTTTTACATATCCTCTCATTTCTCTCCACATTGACTCTTAATCTCAAGTTGAGAGTTACCCATATCTTCCATTGTCCCAAGGATGATAAGATTATTTGGTTTATGGAAGACCATGGGGCCTACTTGGTCAAGTCTGGATACCTTGTCAACCTAGGGCCCAAAGAGGTGGGTCTAAATTAGAACATTCTCTAGATCAAGACTGTCACTCCTAAATTCAACTTATCCTTCTAGTTAACCACTAAATATAATATACTCTTAGTGGAAAACTTTAAAAAAAGATTCATGGTGATTCCTCACAAGCGTTATCTTTGTGAAATGGATGAGGAAACCAATATCATCTTCTTCTCCAATTCTAATTTGCTAGCAAGGTTTTGTATTTATTTCTCCAACTCTATAGCTTCACTTGGGCTAGACCTAATTATTTATATGACCTCATCTTTTAATGGTCCTAACCTTAACCTTATCTTTACCTCAATTCTCATGGTCCCTCACCCTTCCACATATCTTCTAGGGCCTCTAGTTACAATGTAATGATAGAATATTTAGGAACATAAAATCTTATCCCTCTAGGGTGGTAGCCAAACTTTATGAGGCAAATATAGATAATTGGTGGGTATTTAGAAAAAACTTAAATTCCCCTCATTCCACTTTAGATATTCCTATTATTCAAATATATAACCTTTAAATGGTCAAGGGAAATATTTCTTTAACTTGAACATCAATAGAAAGCATATCAGATGGTAGAAACCTTCATAGAATTGGTACAAGCTCCCATGGACTAAATAAAGGTAATCAAAGAAAAGCCAAGGATGGTGTTATAATTATATATGCTAAAGGAAATTTGGTGGTAGTTTATGTTTGGCTAATGTTTTTGAATATTGTCATTGAGTAAGGAAGATATTGTTGAGCATTGTCATTGAGTATTGAGTTTTGATATTTAATGTTGTCATTCATGTCAAATGTTCTAATAAAGATGCATGGTTTTTTCATTGATGTCAATCTAATATAATTTAATGTCAAAGGTTCTTATGAAAATTCCTGATCAAGTAATCCTTGAGGTATGTATGTGATGAGTTATATTTATTATCATAGTGAGTGTTGTTATTGTGATGAAAAATTACTATTTGCAAAATGTTTTGATGTGCCTAAGTGAAATCATTGAGAAGCATCATGAGTGAGTATAGTTCAGTATAGTAAGTTTAAATCATATTTTACTACTTTTTATAGACATTGTGAGATGGTATTTTTAGGAGGCAAGATGAAATGAATGAGATCCAAAGAAGAAACTGTATGTTCTGAAATTCTATGTAAGCAACACTGAAGATGCTCTAAATGAGCTATAAATATGAGAATGTTGTGAAGAACACTTGATAGTGTTTGAGCATGAGAGATATTTTTTTAGGCTCTACATGAAGTTTTTTTGGACCTTACAAATGATTATAAGGTCATCTCCAAAGATCTATGTGCTTTGAAGACCTATGTACGTAGCGTTGAAGATGTTATAGTTAAGATCCAAATATCTTTAAGAGGATCTGAAGAGATTTTTTTGAAGATCTAAAGAATAATGAATATATGAGGTTACTTGAACATATACAAGAGGCATTAAACCATAGGTGAGTTTCAAGGTAAAGTCTACAGAGTAACTAGAAGGTCAAATTCAAGGCACAATAAGACTCACAAGTCAAGCCTTAGAAAGAAAGAAGAGAGATGGTGGTCAAATGAAGTAATAAGATCATTTTCCATGACATTAGTGAGAAGATGAACACTAAAAAAGGTGATTAAATTTTTTTAAGTACGTGCATGAATTTTTAGATCAAGGTTTATGAGAAAAGGTTTAAAAAAATATATCAAGGTTTCTCAAGTGCACAGAATAAAGAGAAGTCTACCTAAGAATATTTTCTCAATGCTCATTGACACATATAGTATTTGCATGAGATCATAAGTATTTAATGTCAGTTGATGAAGGGTTATATCTCAATGTTACAAGTATTTTCTTCTAGAAAGAGGAGCTAAGTTTTATGAATGATCATTAAGACTAGAAGTTAGTCTAAACACTCATAAAACCCTAACTATGACCTGATGTTGAATATATTATTTAAAAGAGATCATAATAGTTTAATATGATTATAAAATTTATTTACAATTGAATTTAACTCTCTCAGGCATCTATAGGTGTGTTTGTTTTCTCAGTTGAGTGAGAAGACCATATAGAAAAGTGTTTGTCTTTCAAAGATTTATTGTAGAAAATAACATTGATCAAGTCAAAATTACTAAGTGGATGAAAATAAAAGTGTGATACTTAAAGTTCATGAATATTTATGGATATTTTATGTAACTTAGTTGTACAAAATTGGTGATCAAATCTGGTCAGTCACTAATAGACCCTTTGGTACATATAGTAAGGAAATTAAATAGAAGAGAGAAGATGATTTTTGATCTATTTTCGTGAAAGAGTGATGCACTGAAATACATGATGATGTTATTTGGGTCTTGAATGATATATCCATGCTTTTTAAAATCTTTTAATTTAATATAATATGTTGAAACATTGAATCCAAATTGGCTTATCTGACTGAGTAGAGTCTATGAGAAAGAAGGTTAGAAGATTGGTCTGTAAGGCCAATAGTTCTCATTAGATCTCATGATATGATTGATTAAGGTTGATATAAAGATGTTTTAAGATCATGTACATGAATTTAAATACCTTTAAGATAATCAATCATGTATTATAGGTTCATGTTTCCTTGACTATGGTTTGGAGTCAGTTGGTAGTTTTGAGTGAACATCTTGTAAAGGAGTGTTTTAACCTATTTACCCTGAGTTGAAGTATTAGATAAAGTTGGTCATGACCTTGAGGTCATAAATATTATAAATATGTAATTTTTTTATATGGTTATTTGGAAAAATTGAGTATATGCATAAGTTGTTCAAGATAGATTTTATGTATATGCGCAGACCTTTTATAAGAAATAATTTGAGTAAGGGTTCAAGAGGTAGTTAGACCTAAAAAGTGTTATAGACATAAATTAAATTTGTATAAGGTATATTATAGTATCTTATGTTATTTTCCTACTATGTAAGGTGTTTTGAGAAGCTTCAATAAATATCAAATGGTAATGTGTTGTTGATAAGGCCTATTAGGTCTCCATAAGCCTAAAAGAGGAGTAAGGGCTAATTGATCTATGGCTGACCTATTATAGTGATTAATTAATTATTAATGCATGTTATTTTAATATTATAACACATTTTCATGTCTAACCTAAGTGATTTTAATGTATATCTGACCTAGAAGGATATGATCATTTGACTTATATAAAAGCAAGGTAGTTAGGCCTATTTTGTGTGCTTAGAGTGAAAGAGAAGAATAATATAAGTGAATGTTATAGATCATTTACAATAATAAAGAGTTCATGTGGACTAGAAAAGATGTCATGAATATCTAATAGAGGTTATACAAGAGAGGATCAAGGTTAGAATACCTAATCAAGCCATGAAGAAGGCTAATTGAGTGAAGTGGGTTGAAGATCATTTGACAAGGCTAAAGAGAGTGAAGATCTAAAAGTTTAGATCATCATATGTTATATAAGCAACCAATATTTCTAAAGGTGATCAAAAAATTAGGTGGTTGAGTTGGTTTTGAGTCATCTAGGGGGTTGTTGCCTCCTTGTAGGTTGGAGCTTGCTAAATCCAAGTGGGTGCTTGGTAAATTAAGGGTTAGTGTTACTTGTTGAGTTGGTGCTTGACAAATTACATTTGGTGCTCCAATTTGAGTGTATACTCAATTGAAGATTAAATATTGTCTTATAGAATTATAGTCTATTTTCTTCATTAATGGGTTTTATGATCCAAGAGGGTTTCTCACATATATGATGTTTTCATATGTTTTATTCTATTTTTATTTGTTGTTTATTATTGCTAAGATGTACATGCATGTTAAGATGATTCATACATAGTTAAGTGGAATTGAATGAAAAAAAATTGAAGACTAATTCACCCCCTCTCAATCATCTTATTTATAGTAATTGGTATTAGAGAAAGTCCTTTGGAATAAGATTGATAGCCTAAAAGAGATCCTAAGAAGTAAGGATGACTAATCAACAAGCTCAAGGAATTTTATCTACAAGTAAGTCTTAATTTTTCAATGGATATAATTATGCCTTCTATAATTTTAGAATGAAGATATATCTAATTTCATCAAGACATGATATTTGGTAGTCATTTATGGATGGTTATATTGCACCTCCAATTCCACTAGCAAATATAGTAGGTAAGAAGGCTAGTGAAAATAACTCAAAGGCAATGAATTTCATTCTATGTGGCTTATCAGAGGTAGATCTTGTAAAGTTAATTCATTGTGTTGTAACCAAAGGAATATGTGATAAATTGAAGAACATATATGAAGGAGATACTAAGATAAATATTCCAAGTTACAGACTAATGGAAGATAATTTGAAAGACTGAAGATTAATGAAGATGACTCCATTACATCATATCTATTGAGAGTTGATGAAGTTGTCAATATCATAAGAGGATTAGGAGAAGAAGAGAAATAATATACTATTGTTCAAAAGGTATTGAGATCACTAACTCCTAAATTTGATTCTAAAGTATCTATAGTAGAAGATATGTAAGATATGGACAAGCTAGATATGGATGGGCTTCATGGCATCTTGACTGCCTATGAGATGATATCAAATAAAGGAAGACCTCCCAAGAAGGAAGAAACTTTCAAAGTTAAAAAGAAGTCAAAGGATAAGAAAGATAAATATGAGGCATGTTCATTTTTTGATGATGATGAACTCATAGCTATATTTACTAGGAAACTAAAGTTTAGCTCAGGAAATTACAAGGGTAAGTTACTCTTCAAATGTTTTAGCTGTGGAAAGATTGGTCACTTTGAAACCAAGTGTCTTAACATGGATAGATCTAAAAATAATGAATAACATGATGGAAATTATATAAAATCCTATAAATCTGATAAAATTAAGAAGATTTTTAGAAAGTATGAAGGTGAGAAGAAGTATTTCAAGAATAAGAAGAGATTTTACACCAAAGAAGATAATTCATCAAATGTAAGTGATTCAGACACATCTGATAGTGAAGATGAAAGGAATAAATCTAAGCATGAGAATAATGAAACCCTATTCATAAGAATAATCAGATAATGAGGGCTATTCAAAATGAAAAAGTCTCATGATTGATTTAGAATTGAAAGAAGAGGAATACTATGATAGTGAAGAAGTTGAAGTGGATCTTGAAGCAAAACTCATGAGTTCCCTAAAAGAGCTAAAACTTGTAAAGAATAAGAACAATAAAATAAAGTCATTAGTTTAGAACTATGAGGATTAGATTGGATTTTTTAAAGAAAAGCTAAGCAATACATATAAGGAATATGAAGAGATCATCTAGTAAGTTAAAACCCAGAATGAGATTATGACAAGTATGAAGGCTAAAGAAGAATATTGTGGTAGATATGAAACTAAAATAGAATCTCTGAGAGATGAGTTAAATCAACCATCTAGAAATATAAAGAGCTTTATGAATTTTTAAAAGAGCACTGAGGCTCCAGATGATGTCCTAAGTAGCTAAAAGTCTACAAATGACAAAATAGGTCTTGAATACAAAGAATACCAAAAGAAGGCACCTTAAGTTGAAAATAATATTGTTGAAGATAAGGAGGTCACCATGAAAAGACCTATCAGATACCCCAATGCTATAAGGTATGTTAGTTATTTTAATGGTTACTATTTTGTATGCATTTAGTTTGGATATAGAGGTAGAGAATGTAGAAGATCCTCAAAGAATGAGTACTCATGAAACTATGGAAGGAGAAGCAATTGGTCAAATAAAGATCATATTCATTGTCAAATAAATGAGATGTATAAGAAGGTATATTACATCTATAAAAATATAGGACACATTGCAAGATTCTATCCTAATAGAGTTAGAAGATCATCAAGTCAAAGTAGGAAGTTTGAAGCTCCTAGAGTGCAAGAAAGAAGATAATTGAATGTATGAAAACCAAAGATAGTAAAGGTGGAATAAAATACTAAATAAGAAGATTATGTGAAAACTTAGAGTATAGACAGTGATTATTCAAGCCACATATCAGGAGACAAGAAAGATCTTGGTTCTCATATGATTGATCAAAGCAATATGAATGAAGAATTAGCTAAGAAGAAGAAGAATGATAAGGTAAGTAATTATCATTTTATAAACCAAGGTGGGATGTTTGTTACTGTAGAGCATAAGTTAGAAGTGTAGGAATGTCAAGAACACTTGTTATCTTCATGTGTTAATAAGGTTATAAAAGAAAAGAAGAAGGTTGACAAGGTTGATGATGAGATCAAGTCTAAAGAGTCATTCAAGTACAGAATAATGTTGAATAATATTCAACCTAGTAAAGATATAGAGATCTGGGAATCTCCTAAGTTTATATTATTTTAGTACCCTATCAAAAAGGGGTAGCTCCATTATGCTTCATGGAGATATTATTCTACCAGAAGAATCATGAGGTTATACTCAAATATGCTCTAAAGATAAAATGTAGATAATTGGTATATAAGAGGTAAACTTTAAGATCTATTTGTCATGTGTAAATAAGCTTGATCTATGAAGACCAAGTGGGAGTCTATGTTTTTGTATTGGTATCAAGAATGTGATAGCCATGTGTGTGATCAAGAGCTTATATCTTCTTTAGCCATGTCAAATAAAGGTATGTGATCTTGAGTTCTGAGTTTTTGAAATAATATATGCTTGGTCTAAGGGTGACCTTGGTAGCTCTATGTTCTTTGTCAAGAGAATAATTTCTTTTGATATGCATGGAGATAAGGAGAGATTGTGTCTAAGATGATTCATAGACTTTATTTGTTGAGATTTTATTAAATCATCTGGGATAGATTATCTAATTGAGAAGTTTATAAGAATGATTTCCATAGCTTATGAGTATTTTATGTCATCTACTATCTTTGAGAGATAGTATCAACTCACATGAGGAAAAGAGTGTGTTTTTAGAAATTTTTGATGATCCTTGATGCTTACTACTAACAAAAACATGGTGTATTCTTGGTTTGAGTGGGAGCTATTCAAGTAATTTAATTGAGCCCGATCTATGTTGAAGTGGTCTTGTAATCTAAATTTATTCAGAAATACATGATAGTTATGAAAGACCTTTATCATTAATTTCAAAGGGGGAGAAAGATAAAAAAAATTATGAAAGATCTAAAAGATCAAATAAGGATGAGACAAGGGAGAAAAATCATAAAATGATGAAAAGGTGAAAGTTTAGAAAGGATGAGAAAAGGCAAGAACCATGTCTAGTAGATGATTGCCATCAAGAATGGTTGATAGATTTTTCTAAGTGTGTTTGCCATAAATGACAAACGGGGAGATTGTTGAACATTGTCATTGATTTAGGAAGAGATTGTTGAACATTGTCATTGAGTGTTAAGCTTTGATATTTAATGTTGTCATTGATCTCAAATGTTTTAATGAAGATGCATGAAACTTTCATTGATGTCAATATAATGTCATTTAATTTCAGAGGTTCTTGTGCAAATGCCTGATCAAGTAAGGCTTGGGGTATGTATGTGGTGAGTTATGTTTATCAGCATAATGAGTGTTGTTGTTATGATGAAATAATATTTTTTGCAAATTGTTATGAGTGCCTGAGTGAAATCATTGAGAAGCAACATGAGTGAGTACATATTAGTATAGTAAGTGTAAACCATATTGTAATTATTTATTTAGACCTTATGATATGGTATTTATAGGAGGTAATATGAATTAAGTGAGGTCTGAAGAAGAAATTTTATGCTCTAAAGTTTTATATCAGCAGCTTCAAAGATGCTCTAAATAAGCTACAAAGATGAGAATGCTTTGAAACACACTTGATAATGTTTGAGCATAAGAAATATTTTTTGAGGCTCTACATGATGTGTTGAGGACCTTGAAAATGATTAGAATGTCAGCTCTAAATTTGTTTTTCTCTGAAGATCTATGTACATAGATCTGAAGATGGTACATTTGATCTCTAAAGATTTGTAAGAGGCTCTAAAGAGATTGTGTCAAAGATCTGAAGAAGAATGAGTATATGAGGTTGATTTCTCATATACAAGAGTAATTATAACATAGGTGAGTTTTAATGTGAATTCTATAGAGTAGCTAAAAGGTCAGATTCAAGTCATAATAAGACTTGCAAGTTAAGCCTTAAAAAGTAAGAAGAGAGATGGTGGTCAAATGAAGTAAAAGGATTAGTTTTCATGAAATGGATGAACAAATGAACATTGATGGAGGTGAGTAAATTTTTTTTCAGTATGTGTATGAAGTTTTAGATCAAGGTTTGCAAGAAAAGGCTTGAAAAAGTAATTAAAGTTTTCTTGAGTGCACAAAATGAAGAGCAGTCTACTCAAGAAGATTTTCTCAGTACTTGTTAGCATTTAAAACATCTTCATGAGAACCTAAGTGTTTATGGTATATGAGTACAATTTTTAAATCAATGTTACAAGTATTTGTTTCTAGAAAGAGGAGCTAAGTTTTATGAATGATCATTAAGACTAGAAGCTAGTTTAAACCCTCATAAAACCCTAACTATGACTTGATGTTAAAGATTTTATCCAAAAGATCTCAGAGAGGTTTGATATGATTATAAAAGTGATAGGTTTAATTAAACTCTCCCATGCATTTATAGGTGTGTTTGGTTTCTCAAGTGAATGAGAAGACCATATAGCAAAGTGTTTATCTTTTAAACATTTACTATATTAGACAACATTGACTAAGTCAAAATTGCTAAGTGGATGAAGATCAAAGTTTGAGAATTATGCTGCTTTTAATGAATATTTTTAGATATGTTCCAAAACTCAAGTGTGAAAAATTGGTGATCAAAGTTGGCCAGTCACTAACAGACCCTATGGTGTAGACAGTAAGGAAATTAGACAAAAGAAAGAAGATGATTTTTGATGTGTTTTCATGAAAGAGTGATGCATTGAAATGCATGATGATTTTTTTTGTGTCTTAAATGATCTATCCATGATTTTAAAAATATTGGAAGTTAGTATAAGAGGTTGAAACATTGAAGCCAAATTGGTTGATCTGACTGAGTAGAGTTTGTGAGAAAGAAGGTTAGAAGATTGGTCTATAAGGCTAATAGTTCTCATTAGATCTCATGATCTGATTAATTGATGTTAATTTAAGGATTTTTTAACATCCCATACATGCATTAAAATCCATTTAAGATAATCAATCATGTATCAAATGTTCATGTTTCCTTGATTATGTTTTGGAGTTAGTTGGTAGTTTTGAGTGAACATCTTGTAGAGAAGTGTTTTATCTTGTTTACCTTGATTTAAAGCATAAAATAAATTTGATGATGACCATTAGGTCATTAATATTTTTATTATTTAATTTTTTTCCATGGTTGTTTGGAAAATTTGATTATATGCCTCAGTTTTTCAAGACATAGTTTCTATATATGCATAGGCCTTTTATAAGCAGTAATTTGAGTAAGGGTTCAAGTGGTAGTTGGACCTAAGAAGTGTTATGTAACTAAATTAAAGTTGGATAATGGATATTGGAATATATTATGTTTTTTCCTAGCATGTAAGGTTTTTGGGTAAGCTTCAATAAATATCAAAGGGTAATGTGTTGTTGAGAAGGCCTATTAGGTATCCATAAGCCTAAAAGAGGAGTAAGGGCTAATTGATGTATGGTCAACCTATTTTAGTGATTTATGAATTATTAAGGAATGTTATTTTAATATTATAATACCTATTCATTACTAACCTAAGTGATTCAAATTTATATCCAACCTAGAAGAATATGATCAAATGACTTGTATAAAATTAAGGCAGTTAGGCCTATTTTGGTGTGATTAGAGTGAGAGAGAAGAGTAGGATAAGTGAATTATATAGATAATTTGTAAGAAGAAGGAGATCATTCAGACCATCAAAAATGTTATGAATATATAATAGCATTTCTGAAAGAGAGGATCAAGGTTAGAAGACCTAATCAATCCATGAAGAGAGTGAAGAGCTGAAAGAGTAGATGATCCCCTATTGTAGAAGCAACAAATATTTTTGAAGGTGATCAAATAATTAGTTGGATAAGTTGGTGTTTATTCATCTATGGGGTTGGAACCTCCTTTCAAGTTTGATCTTGATAAATCTAAGTGAGTGCTTGGTAAATTAGGGTTGGTGTTCCTTGTTGAATTTGTGATTAGCTAATGACTATTAAGTTAATGCTTGACATATTAGGATTGGTGATCCAAGTTGAGTGGGTGATCAACTAAAGATTGATGTTTTTATTATAGGACTATAGTCCATTTTCTTTATCAGTGGGTTTTCTTCCCCAAAAATGTTTCCCACATATATTTTATGTTCATATGTTTCATGCTCTTTTGATTTGTTATTTATGATTGCTAAGATGTAAATGCATGTTAAGATGGTTCATATATAGTTAAATAGAATTGGATGAAAAAAAAATTGAAGATTGATTTACCCTCCCCCTCTCAATCATCTTGTTTTCAACAAATGGGACACTAATACAATCATGTAATAGAATCCACAGTCATTCTCTAGGGCATTTAGCTAAAATTTGATATGCCTGCTTCCAAAATCATCATTTAAGGTGACTCAATGACCATTATCAACAACCTTAAAGGTTCCTAAATTCCAAGTTTTACTATTTCCAATATTATAAACTATGCTCAATAATATTTTAAGACCTTTCAAGATATTCAAATAATGCATACTTACTAGGAAGGTAATAGGTTCATTGATTGGCTAGAAAATTATGGGGTTAATATATAAAACTTCACCAGATAGACTGAACTTGATCAAATACCTCTCAATTTATATAGTATTTTAACTTAATATTCAATACTTTCCATTTATGTTCTATGATAGTGGAACTCTTGGTCCCATGAGAAATTATACTTGCACCTCAAACATCATTGTGCCCTTGTGTGACATGGCTAATATGATCATGATTCTTAATGATGACTCCACTTTTGCCTCTAGTCATATTGATGATTTGGAAATAATTCAATGACATTTTTTCAAATAATTTTAATTACACTTATGGAAAGATACATATCAACTTTTTAAGAAGATATTTTTTCATGTTCACATTCTCTGCTAAACTGAAGTTGATTTCCCACAAAGGAAACAAGGGGATTATGTCTACTATGAGGAAAATGTGTGAATATAGAGTTAGGTTGGAACCTCTTTCATGAAAAAACCTCAAATAATACATCAAAATTTGGCTCAATTTGAAGTAGGGTGATTTTACTCCCTTCATTAAGTGCAATCATAGTTAAGACCCTCAGCTCACCCTTAATTTTGCTAAGTACTTAATGGATAGGATTATTCAAATGCATAGTTTTGTGTTATAGGTTTCCTAAGATAGCATCACATCGGTATCTAATATGGTAGTAGAGGGGCCTCAAGTTTTCAATAATATAAGTATTAAAAAGGAGTTGGTCCAAGCCTTTTTTAAATCTAATGAGCATATTCACCATTCTGATGTTAGGTTACTCAGAACCACCCTCCCTTACCCTTGGGATGATATTTTTTTCTATATCATGAAGTAACTCACTCTTTTAGGTAATTAACACATCATCTAATCACACCATTTTATTTTACTAAACCATTTCAATAACAACAATCATATTATCCTTCCCTTTTTCCTCCTCATGGCTTTGGAAAGTAATATTAGAGACTAACATGAGGGAAAAATCAATATCCTAATTCATCAATCCCTTATTATCCTTATGATTAAATCTATT
Source organism: Torreya grandis (assembly GCA_037957365.1). Taxonomy (NCBI): domain Eukaryota; kingdom Viridiplantae; phylum Streptophyta; class Pinopsida; order Cupressales; family Taxaceae; genus Torreya; species Torreya grandis. The sequence continues at coordinate 1,301,969 of JARHVA010002754.1, read as the reverse complement.
ATACCTATGTTCAATGCATCTATTACTTATAATGATGGTGATGAAGGTTTTACTAATGGGATTGAACATTTTTTTAGTTTTGATGAGAGCCACATAGATAATAAATGGGAGGAAGATGAGACCCTATCCTAATTCACTATCAACATCAAAACCAAAAAACCTAAAAAATACTCTAAGAAAGGTAAATTCAATTTATGGGAAAAAGATAAAGGGCTTGATAGATCCAAATTAACCCTATCATTTTGGATGGAATAAGAAGTCTAGAACTAATACCCCTATTAACAAGATTTCAAAGCTTGAAAATTATCTATTTACATAGCTTAACCTCCTTAAGGACATAATAAATGAATTTAAGAAATCCAAGCAAGCCATTTTTTAAATCCAACTCAAGATTGAAGATTAGGATAAGGATTTCAATCAGGTCATTTACAACAACAACCAAGCCCTACTCCATTTTTAGGAAGTTATGTATAATAAGATGGTGGAAATTAAAGAAATGTAAAATAATACAAAATCTAAGGTGGTTGAGGGTTTTATCAACCGCAAGGTGGTCAAAATAAAAGGTAAACATATTAATAAAAACTCTCAAAGAAAAGGGTAGTGGAGGAAACTACTAATGGACCTTGCAAAAGAACTCAAGGCAAGTAGAAAATTCAAGAGCAATCCCCTCATGAAAAACAAGATATCATCGTTGACATCATTGTCTAAGAGATACAATAATACATGGAAGTTGCATTATACCTCTAAGGCATGGTTACACTTTTATTTTATGTTGTCTTTGTTATTGATCTTTTAGGTGGGTCTTGATGTTGTATTATTGATCTTTTGGTCTCTTTTCAGCCTTTACTATTATGGGACCATCACTTGCACTGTTTCTTTTTATTTGGTTTGGTTTTATATTGTGAAATTTGTTTGGGGATCCATGTAAAACCCTCTTTTACCCTAATCTAATAAAAAATAAATCAAAAAATCCCTTTGTTTATTGAAGTGTAAACATTATATAATGGGGTTAAGCATGTTTTGGTACATAATGGATCAATATTGAACATTTTCAATATCATGTTTATTCAAATGATTGGAATAAATATGGACTCTATTCATAAGTCATATAATAATATAAATGTTTTGTTAATATACCTCACCAAGTGATAGGATCAATTATGTTGGATGTGACAGTGGTCCCTAAAGAGATAACTACTACATTTCACATAGTTCCAATTCATTTTCATTACAACCTATTCTTGGGTAGGCTTTGGATCCATCCTATGGATTTTTTATAATCTTCCTTATATTTATTCTTAAAATTTATGCATGAGGAGTGTTTTCATACATGTCTTTCAGATAATCAACCTTTCATGTATTATAAAATAAAGGAACCTAGTGACGCATGTATACTAAAATCTTTTGATTATCATGCTTTTGTAATACCTCCAAATAAGCAATGCCAAATAAATATTAAATACATATGAATTTGTATATCTAATTTTATTTAATTAAAAAGAGTCAAATAATAATATTTCACTTAATCAATAAATAGTAAAAGAATCATTGAATGTGTTTGAAGCACAAAATGAGAAGATACCTGATATTCTTTTGTTGGTCAATATAGAAGAACTTGATCAAATATTTATGGAGGATGATAGTGATGATGACAAAAATTAAATTATAGTGAAGATAGATGATTATTTTAATCACCTCAAATTTAAACCTATAGGCCAAAGAGAGTTTCACAATGATTTAAATATGATCAGAGCTAATAAATCACAAGGTCCCCTTCATGCACAACCAAAACAAGACAAACAGAAGGCACCCCTTCCAATGAATCAAGAGGATATCAATGTAAATATTTTTTGTAATATTAATTCATGATAGGAACCACTCATAATAAGTGCTCCATTGAGATAATATTTTTTAAAATCTAGTATGGCTTGATCACATGGGGCATTGCACATTACACAATGTAAAACATATGTTTTAGATTAAGGTAAAAATAGGTTTTGAAGGGACCCTGAAACCCTAAACATCAAAAAAGATATAAACCATAAAGCACAACTGATTTTTAAAAAAGGAACCCAAAACCAGAACAAACCAAACTAGGTTAAACAGGAACCTGAAAATAGCAGAAAAGCCCTAAAAAAATAGCTGACACAACACAGAACGGATCATCTACAAACAGGATCAGCATCCTACAACCTCCCATACAAATGAGGTTATATAAATTATTTATTTTTTACACGACCGAAGATTCATATCTAGAGGGGGGACCAAAGGCTTAGACTTCTTCCTCTTAACAGCTGTCCATCCATCCTCTACCTTTGATGCCTCAGTCATCCATACCTCAGAAGACAGTGATCCATGAAGCCCAGGGGACACAGATGACTCAGCGACATCCTTTTGAAAACCAGCCACATTTTGGCTCTTAGGTAGTTCCTCCACAACAGGGGGAGAGACCAAAGCCTCCTCAACAACTGGCTTAGAATGATCATTATTCCCAATCTCCACAGGACCATCTATGGAATCTTTCACCCACGAATCCTCCTCAATCATCGGCTTAGAATGGATACTATCTTCATTCTCAGAATTAGCCGGATCTTCCACTAGTTGTTTAACCACGTAATGTTCGAAAGAAGCCTCAGACCACCAAGAAGGTGGTCATCTAGACTTAGATTTCCCAGCCATACAACGAACAGCAGTATGACCTGTCAAGTGACACTTTCTGCACCAGAAAGGTACGCCCTCAAAATCCAACATTTGTGTCCAAGTACCCCTTGGGGAGTCCAGACAAATCACCTCTGGTAAGCCCTTAGAAACATCCACCTCAACCATTAAGCGTGCACAGGTCGAATGGTAACTATTCGAAGTATCCACAAATAAAAAGTCTCCTATAGCATTCTCGATGGTTTTTAAAACCGATTCATGCCAAAGATGTATTGGTAGATTTGGGAGCCGAACCCAGATAGGAAACTTGCTAAAGGTTTCTGTCAGTGGATTAAAATCCATATGCCATCGTTTAGCCATGAGAGGATATTTACCCAACCATAAAAAATTACTATTGCTCAAGATTATCCTTCTATCCTCCAGGCTTTGGAAGACAACTATAAAGAAACCTTTAACACATGGGAAGATTTCAACACTGTCTTCAATAAGTGGCAACCAATTCTTGGAGATCCAGCCATGTAGATTAGCAAGAGAGGGCCAAAAGCCACGAAAATGAAAAATAGCAGCGTGAGAGGAAAAAACTTCTACCCATTTAAAGATTTCATCAACTAATTCTGGATCTATAGTTACCCTAGTGGGTTTTAGAGCACTTAATGGCAGAACACAGGATGGCCCAAATGATGCATGAGGCACAGCTTCATGTAGATTCGCTTCAAATGCCGCCACATTCATGAAATTTCTTCCCCCTGCTTCAAACCCTGATCCAGGAGCGTAGGCAAAACACTCGGCCGAAAACTTTCCTCCACCTGCAAGAGAGGTCTCTGTAGGGGCATTCAGAATCCTTCCCATACGAGCTGACAATACCCCATCCATTTTAGAAGCCGTAGCCGCACCGACCTCTAGACTGTCAACACCCAATTTCAAATTTTCCAGAAATGCGCGCTCAGGAGATGGCATGACTCTTGTATGATCTTAATGTAAAACATATGTTAGTTGATAATAATGTAAATGTTTTACCTTCAACTAGACATCAAGCTATAGAACGGTTATCACATCAAGAAGGGAAATCATTTTTAGTTATCATTAAATTACTATACACAAAACAAATAGTTATGAAACATTAAAATAAAATATTTAGAATCCTAAGTATGATCGAATTATCATGTTTATACAATTATAAAAAAATATAATTAATATGTATGCACAAATTTTAGTTTCCAATAAGACATAATACAATAATAGATTTTTAGAATGTATATGCATCCATGAAATGACCCATTGATTATTCAAGTATTCATTAAGGGTGGTTATCAAAAATAATTTTAATTTAATGATGAATAAGGTTCTAATGCATGCAATGTTTCGTTTCTTGAATATTTGAGTCACAAAATAGATGAATGGTAACATTTCATAATTTGTGATAGATTGAAATACCATATTGCATTGTCATTTCTTATGGCCAAAATTTATAGACACATTATTGTTTGTGATGTGTACCATAGAATAATGGCATGCTACATTAAGAAAACATTGATTATAACAAATTCAAGCTACAAAAGATACCCTAAATAATTATATTGCATTCATGTGTGAAGGTAATACAATCAAAATTCACCATGATGAAAAAAATAAACATTAAGAGATCAAATATTTAATAATAAGTGAAATGGTATCACTTAATAATAATATGCTTGATAATGTTGAGTAAAATCATATACATATTCATAAAATCTATGAAAGGGTAAAAATAAAGGTCATGTATCTATCAACATATGATGACTCTAATGATAATAACATGTAGACATTTAATATGATTATATAGCCAAATATCAACACTTCATTACCATATTTTGATTTTTCACTTTGGCATCCCTTGGATGCAATCTTGGGACTATGAAAATTCTAATATTCATAAAATTCAAACAAAAAAATAAAATATTCAGAAAATAAAAATTGGAATCTATGCATGACATGTTTTTTTCTAGTTTACATGATTTATTAATGTTATTTATTAATTATGTGGTGAATCACATATTTGTTTTTTACACATGTTCTAATCACGGTATACATGATCAAGATGCAAGATGTACAGGTTACATATGATATATGGACATACATATGCATGACATTTACTACTCCTAGGGGCTAATTTTCCACATTGGAGACATGCCTACACTATGGACATCTTAGTAAATTTATTGAGTTATATATTTTTATTACATTTCATTCATCATATTGATATAATTAGAATGTTTAGACATGGCATGAATTTGTGTATATTCTTTAGGGTGTTATTGTTAGAAAAATAGCATGTCAATGCTCACAAGTGTGATAAATTATATTTGTCATTTCATAATTTGATTGTATGTAAATAGTGGGTTTTTATAACCTCACATAGATGATATATGTGAGATTCATGTGGGTTTTAGCATGATCTTAAGGATCTCATGATAAACTAAGATTCCTAGTTTGTAGGAATTTAATTAACTATATAATTGTAAGGATTTTTACTATTTTGAATAATAAAGAATTATTGTGTCTATTATTTTAAATCTCTAACCAAACTAATGGTTATTTCCTATGGATATGGTTCTTTGATATACTAGATGATGACATTGGTTGATTATTTAGACTAAAATTGAGTTTTCTATGTGTGTTTGATGTTCATACTTATTATATGTGGGATAAATTGAAATGTCTTATATTGCATTCATATGAGTGCATTGTTTAATGTTTTTTTTCTCATCATGGGTCATTTATATTCAAGTATCCTCTAATCCATGTCATTTCTATAAGATTTAGAAGTTTTGAAAATGTGTAAGGCACTAGTAAATTATTCTTCCAAAGAAGGATGTATCAAGCATAACCCATGTCTCATGAACCACTAGTGATTTGGTTTGAATGTGTATTAAGCTCATACATCCTCTAAGAAGTTTTTAATTTCATCAGTTTTTCTTATCTTCTTCTTTAGGCTCTCAATTCTCTAGCAGTGATACATTTTTCAACTAGGATAAGAAAGTGAATTAGCAAACAACCATTGTAAATTTCAAGCACCATGCTAAATTACTGGTAAAAGTGAATGCATTGTGAGGAGGGATGCACATAAAAAACATCTAATATTAAACACTAATTCTAAGTTGAATGATCCAATCTAGACTGGATTTAGTTTAATGTGTTGTTCTGATCTTATTTTGATCTATCATACTATAATTTTATTTTTTAAAGCATTTGATCAAATCTTTGATTATTTTGTGTACCTTTTGATCCATTTAAGTATTATCTATTAATACGATCATCTCCTATATCCCTTCATGTATGAATTATCTGATAGTTGGAAAATGAAAGTTCAAATATCTCATTATGTATCATAGTCCTTTCACGTGTTTTCACCATTACTCTTCACCCATCCATGTCTTATGGTTGATATCTACCGTACTTCTAGTAATCAATAACAATTCAAGACTAATAGATATAGGTTGTATAAATTATAGTCTTAGCCTATTGAATTTTTTACCGAAGTATTCTCATATGGTCTTATTATTCTTTAGTCTCTAGATCCATTGTTTATGGTTTATTAGGTAGTATAGGTATAATTTATTAAAATAATTAAAGTCTTAAATAATTATTTTAATAAATAAAGTTTAATAGTTAAAAATGTTATCTAAAAATATAGTATATTGGTTTTATTACAATTATTTAGTTAAAATTCTTTTAAGTTTTATAATGTAATTTGTAGGAGTAACATTTCTTTTTATTTAATTAGGTTTTGTCAAGTTTATTGTATTGACTAGATTTTATAGTTTAGAATATTGTTATAAATAAATAAATAAATTATTTTTTTAGGTATTTATTCATAGACTAATTAAATTATGTATGTCATTAATTTCAAAATCTTCCATTTTATGTATTCAAAATTATTAAAAAATTAAAAATTATATATCTATGTGAGTGTGCGTGCATGCACGCCTCACAGATGTATTTTGGTGGAACCCAACATCTGATGAGTGTGTCAAGTTTGTATGGGATTTTTCCTCACCAAGGAAAGGATTCACCCCTCACCAAACCCTAGATAGAAATATATCTATCTATAGATGGATATAAAGCATCTACTATATATATATATATATATATATATATATATATATAGGCATCTCTATTTATCAAATCCAGCGATGAAAATTCAAACAATTGATCTTAAGTGTCAATCGGCTGAATTTTTAGCAATATATTGGAGGACAAAGGAAATGGAGGTTAGAGGAAATTTAACATCCTCTCATCATCCAGTAGTGACAAGGTCACATTTTGAACTACTAGGATATTTGTTTGCATATTTTTTGTGTGATGTGTTAAATAATATCCTAAAGTGTCGACATGTTTGAAAAAAATCATATTCTAAAAGAATTTCACCTTTTGGGCATAAAAAGGATTTTGAGGTAAAATTAGTGTGGATTGTTCTAAGGTTTTTTTATCTTAGTAATTCAAAAATTAGGTTTAGGAAAGTGCTCTGGGAACCAAAGTATTCAACTTGAGAACTACACATGATAGATTTGTATCTAATCTAAGAAAAGTTTTAGATAAAATCTTTAGGATATGAATTTTTTCCATGTTTAAACTAAGGGAGGATGTTAGAAAAATTGTGTGTTGGTGCTCACATGTGTGAGAATATATATTTTACTTTTCATAATTTGATTGTATGTAAATATTAATCATTTATAACTACTCATGTAGATGTTAGATGTGAGATTAATGTGGGTTTTAACATGACATTAAGGATATCATGACAAATTAGGAATTTTGGTTTGTAGGAATTTAATTAGATATATAATTTTAAGGTTTTATATTGTTTTAAATAATGAATAATTATTTTATTTATTATGTTTAAATATCTAACCAAAATAATAGTTATATCCTATGGATATGGCATTTTACTATACTGTATGATGACATTGGATGATTATTTGGACTAGATTATTTTGTGTGTTTGATATTGATGCTTATTATATGTGTGATAATTGACATGTGTTATATTGAATGTTATATGAGTGAATTGATTGTGTTTTTTACATCATGTTTCATTTGTGTTCAAATATATTCTACTCAATGTCATGTCCATGTTGGATTGGAGTCAAATTTAATTTCACCTTGTGTCTTGAGTGCTTGTGTGTTTCACAATCATAATGTTGTGTGTGTATATGAGTGATTATTGTTAAGGTTGGTGATAATAGTGTTATAACACATTATTATATTATGTGCAATGTCATTATTTCTATCATGTATTTACTATGTTGCTTATTATTATATGCCTTGCTTATATATTTGCTTGACATGATACTTGTATGTTAATTATCTTGGATTACATGTTTCATACATATTTAAATGATAAAATATTTCTACAATGACATATCTTATCATGTTGTATACATACCTTACATGTATTATATTTAAAAAATGATGTGCATAATTTTTTATTTTGAGATGAGTGTTTTTCATGCTTCATCCCTCACATCGAAAGGGGGACATACATTGGACTTGTCTTAGAGATTAATGCCTTGATAAATATATGGATTACACTATAGGGTTAGACTATGAGACTTAGGTGGGATATATTTAAATATATGTGAGACATATGTGGAGCAATCTACATTATTTTGAGGAATAATTGATAGTATCTATAACATTATGACATATATTATATGGATTAGATTGATCATATTTTATTAGATTGGGTAGATTGACCAAATTTGGAAAATTGATAGATAAATTATGGAATTTATATATCATTTTTATGTACATATGGATTATATTTAGAGCATGAATTTTATTCATGAAGATATTTTTCTATTTCCATGATGTGTTTTTATAAGAGATGATGGTACTACATAATCACTTTGAATTTAAAATATATTTATAACGGATAATTCAAAGTTTAAATTTACATATGTACATGTTTTAAGGTTTCACCTTTAAATACAAACTTTTTTTGGGGATTCCAACTTGACATATAAACTTATTTTGAGGTTTTACCTTTACATACAAACCTATTTTTGGATTCCACCTTTACATATCTATATGTTCTGGGGTTCCAAATTTGCATATGAATCTATTTCAAGGTTCTACCAAATAAATTATGATGATATTTTGAGTAATCTAGTTGAGGATTTTGTATTTCTTAGATTCTATAAACTCTCTCTCTCTCTCTCTCTCTCTCTCTCTCTCTCTCTCTCTCTCTCTCTCTCTCTCTCTCTCTCTCTCTCTCTCTCTCTCTCTCTCTCTCTCTCCTCTCCTCTCTCTCTCTACTCTCTCTCTCTCTCTCTCTCTCTCTCTCTCTCTCTCTCTCTCTCTCTCTCTCTCTCTCTCTCTCTCTCTCTCTCTCTCTCTCTCTCTCTCTTCTCTCTCTCTATATATATATATATATATATATATATATATATATATATATATATATATATATATATATATATATAAAATAGGTATGAGGCATTTACTTCTCAAATCCTGCTTTTACCAGTTACATCCCCTTGGGGAATAATCACCCCTTAGTATTCTTCAAATTAGTTCAATAACTAACAACTTTACTTTTAAATTTTAAATAATTAAATGATCTAGATTATTTCATATGTTCCTATCATGAGTGAGCATTGATGTGTGTGTGTGTGTGTGTGTGTGTGTGTGTGTGTGTGTGTGTGTGTGTGTGTGTGTGTGTGTGTGTGTGTGTGTGTGTGTGTGTGTGTGTGTGTGTGTGTGTGTGTGTCCTTGTAGGTTTTGAATAGAACAACTAGAAAATTTTGGTCATACTAGTCAACACTAAGTGTGGTTATAAGAGGAGCCAAATTTCTTATTTTTATCCTTTTAATATATCATTTTCAATACTAGAATAAAATGGAGGCATTTTTTAACATATAAATTTGTTATTGGACACTTTAAAACACTAGTTTTGACACATATTAACATAATCAGACTTGTGTAAACACATTTGAATCTTGTGTACACTTTCCATATCCATTTACTCACTTAATGTCTTAGACAAAATAGTTTATAATAATACATAGTCAATATCATTTTATTCTATGCAAGAATGATCCATAATCCTAAGAATACTATTGACATATTTTAAATCATAGTTTTTACCTATCAAGGCATTGTCAATAATAGTTAGACAATTGTAATTTTATATAAGTGTCCACATTTACTAATAGTGTCCAATATCTTCAAATAACTACTTTTCAAATACAAAAATTTCCCTGACATTAGTCTAGACACATTTCACATGTTGGTCATGGAGGGAATATCAAAGAGTCATCTATAAATACAAATCAAGTCTAAGATCTTATTCACTTGAACATTACATAGAAAATCACTTGTAAACTTGAGAAACCTATTATCACTCTCTTTAAACATTATCATAAAGGCATACACATATAAAACCCCTAAAGATATGAGCCCTAAATCCAATTCTAGATACATAATGTAAGTAAAAATTATATGTTTTCAAGTATTTAAATCTAAGGCATTGCATCACACACACTTAGTTAGGATAACTACATGTAGTTTGATCCCTCTTCAAAGTATTAGAACATATGAACACTCAATTACTTAGTGAGGAGCAGTTTAGGATCTCTAACCTATCTTTCTAGCCCTTTTTTCAAGTCAATCTAGTGTTGAAAGTGAATATATGGTGTCAAGGTAAGGAGAAGTAAGTCAAGGATTTATGAATAAGATCGAGGGAAAGAAAATACATAAAATTAAAATACAAGTGTAGGCAGAAAAATATGAGGTGGTATAGACTTTAAAAATATATAGAGATAATATCAGTAGAAACTAGATGGTACTAATTGATACAAGTGTATGAGCTTCACCCACAACATCTACATATGTTTTGAGGTCTTGTTTCCTAATCTAAGTAGTTAAAAATCTTTAAAAAAATATTTATATATTATATGACACAAGTAGTGATAAATATAAATCAAAAAATTAGCTAAATTTACCTCTTTGCCCCCTTATTTTGTAAATTTTAAATTTAATAAGTGCTATATAAATCTCTCTTTTACACTCAGACGTGTTTTGTAAGTACCATATTCTACATAATCTAAATTTCAATAGTTTTATTTTACTTAAATTTCATTAATTTTTTTAAAAACCATAAAATAGTTTTTTACCTTAAAATGATTCCAAGAAAGTGGTCAATGCCATTGAATAACCATCATAGAAACTCATTTTATCTCAAAAAAAAGAGAATAATAAATTCACTAGGCTTAGCAAAAGTCCACAAGAATTCTTAAGGAGATTTTTTGGTGTAATATGTAGGAGAATATAGGTTCATGTTTAATTTTGCATCAACCAAAAACATGAGTAATTAGTTAATATTAATTGTGGTGAAGTATTTTATTGTTCTGATGTTATCTGGTATGTTTAGAAGCATCCAAATTCTTATTTGAATGTTTGGAGTAGAATAAGGCTATTAAAAAATCATTTAATTGATAGACACATGTACAACTTACACTATTTTGTTTCTTGTATATATTTTTGTATGTACTCGGTCCTTGTAAGTATAGTAGTAGGCTTCAAAATGTGAAGAGTCTTTCCTACAAATGTAGCAAAAGGATGGAATATGAAGTGATAATGCTCTGTGAACTCTATATATAGTACTTAGTTGTATTTTTAAATGGTTATGATTTGATAGAGATTAATATACATTTATACAATGGTTTCCCTTGTGTTTTATGGTTGTCATGTATGCAGTTTTACTCTATTTTATAAATATGTTAATTGTATACATCTTATCAAATGTTCTATATCAAATAATCATACATTTTATGCTCATTTATTCCTATTTTTTTTAATTAATAGAAAATTTAAATTTTTTTTAGATTAAGGTAAAAATAGGTTTTGAAGGGACCCCGAAACCCTACACAAGGCGAAAGAAAAACCTTAAAGCACAACCAGGTTAACAAAAGAACCTGATTATAGAATAGTACCCAAACCAAGTTTTACAAGGACCTGTAACCAACAAATATGACTATGAAAAATAGCTGTCAAAACACTAATCTAAAGGTTAACCAACTGGAACAACAAGCTGAACAACCTTCCAGACCAGTAACTAGCAAACCAAAAAAAGTGACTAGTTTACAGCCCCTGATAAACCAATCAGCAAAAGGGAAATTTGGATGAATCTTTTAAATTAAGATTTTTCTTTTTGCATGACCAAAGATTCATATCTAGAGGAGGGACCTATTGACCCAATTTTGCCTCTCAGGCAAAATCTCAGTCACCTCATACACCTGCTTTATAGGCCAGTCATTTCGGGTTGCAAGGTCCACCTTCAGGTTTCGACAGCACCGTTGCAGAGCATTGGTCACAAAAGGCAGTGAAAGGCAGAGTCTTCAAACGTCCACGAGAGAAGAGAAGAAAATGGAGCGTTCAACACTTAGGCAAAAAAGAGGGCAAAAAAAACGCAGAGGGTGGCAAAATCATCGCCCAAAACATGGGCGAGTAAAATGAGACCACCTACACACATGCAGAGGGCGGCAAATTTGCCACCCACAACACAAAGAAAAAAGGCCGTCGACATCGGCCGATGCCGGCAATACTGCCGCCGTCGGCATCTTACACCAACTGACGTCGACAAAACTACCACCGTCGATAGCTTATCGGCTGACGTCGGCAGAAATCCTACATGCAGTCCATGCAGCGGGTGGCAAATTCACTGCCCACAATAGATGGCAGCAAAAATCACTTGCAGTGCACAAGAAAAAACTTGCCCAGCTGCCAGAGGAGAAGACTAGCACGCAAAACGAGGCAATAAGCATGGCCTTGGCAGAATTGTGACATTAGCTACAGTGTTTTTTCACTCTTCCCAATGAAACTTCTCTTAGCTCTTCTGATATAAATATACAGACTTAGTCATTTATCAGGATCTTCCTGACTTTTGTAAAGAGCACTGCTCTGCAAATTTTCCACCTGAATCAATAAAAATATAGTTTTTGCCTCCATCTTGGATTGATCTGTTGTGTATGCCATGAGTATTATTTGTGTTTAGTCATTATCTTCCATGCTTTCACAGGTAATACCAATAGACCAGCTATCTACAGGCACTGGTTCTACAGCTGAAAGGAGAAGAGCAATACTTGAGAAGGACAGAACATAGTAAGTTGCTTACAAGTGTGCATTCCACAGCACCTCGGTAAACCTCTGTTATGTATCTTCCATTATAGCCTCCCCTTTAAGTTTTAGCAGCCTGGTTCCTCTACCAGATGTGTAGAGTATACTTGCATTCCACTTGATTCTGAGAGTGGATCTAGAAGGTCAACCTGTTTTTGGTGTATCACCTCTTTTAGAGTACGCTGTTTGTTCATACTTTTTCTTCCTTCTCTTTTCATCCCCCCAAGTATATAGCTATATACCTATATTTTTGTGCTACCTGAAACAAACAAGATACATCAAAGGGAACTAGCCCATATCTAGAGACTCTCCTCTCCTGCTTCGTCATCCCACAGGCGAGAGAGGAGTTTCCATGTTGCGGGGAGAGGGCAAGAATCTGCTTTCCTGCCGTTGGGTGACTTTCTAGCGTCAACAGTTTTGGCATGCTCAGTGGGACAGTAATTTTATCAGTTTCCAATGCAGTAGTATTTTAGGATTGATGTTGGTCATGCTACAGTGATTTTCAAATATTTCCAGCATCTGGTGACTCCACTGGTAAGAGCTCAGTTCTTTATTTTAAGACCAGTCACTTAAACTTCTATGCCAAAGGTTACCACAAGGTCAGCTTCAAGAAGGGTCCCCTTTGAGTTCATTGAACTACCTTTAAACTCTGTTAAAAGGCTCAGGTTTGAAAGAACTCACCCTTATCCACTAGTAAATCCTCCTAGACCTATTGCTAGGAACACCAACCCAGCTCAGCCACAAATACAACCTGTTTCAGCCATGGCATTGCCTTTTGCAGCTTTTCATGGTGAGAGCCCCTTAAACCTCCCACGCTATGACCCGATTCCAAGAAAAACTTTAAAAAATGTGCCCTCTTTTGATGGAGTGGGACCTATTACAGTTGTTGAGCATATAAAAAATATTGCCAACCTTTGCAACATTCACAATATAACAAAAGAAAATATTGCCATCAGACTGTTAGCCTTGTCTCTAAAAGGGAAAGCTCTCGACTGGTACGGCACCTTGCCTGTGAATTCCATACATTCTTGGAATGAATTGGGCACTCATTTAACTAATCATTTTGGGGAAAAAAGTGATGGCCTCTCTCTTGCTGAGTAGCTGACAACTATAAAAAGAGCTCTGCACGAGTATATGCAGGACTTCAATATGCGGTTTCAAAAGACTTGGGATAGAATTCCCATCCTGGTAAGGCTGACCCCCAGCTACGCTTTCTTGTACTATCTAAAAGCATTAAATAGTGACATTGCTATGATGATCCAATCTATGGGGGGACACATACTGCCAGCTGCGTATGACATAGCCATTGCAGCTGAAAATTGCTTAATTCAAGCCAGGAAAATCACCCCTAGGCCTCACATGCCACTTTTCCCAAAACCGCTACCCCCAATTCAGGTTGTCGCTCCTATAATTGCTCCCCTACCTGTCATTGAGAAGCTAGCTACTGTTCCATCCAATGAATTAAATGAAGTTAAGGGCCTGTTGCAGAGCATGTCAAATGAACTTGTTGCCCTTAAAAGGCAGCAAGCTCAAAGTAACAAGCCAAACCAGGGTTATCAGAATTATGGCCATGCCCCTAGACCCCCCTTTCAAAATTATAACCAAGGTCAAGGGCAGCTCACTATAACCAGGCCTTATCAAAATTATAACCCAGGCCCCTCTTCGTCATCTAAAGCCATGGTGCCTACTCAGAACAATCTAGTGCAGGAGCAGCCAGGCTGTTTGACCATGGGACAAGGTCAAGAGTAAGCTGTCCATACGAATGACATGATGAATTTCTTTCAAAATTTAGAAAATTAGGCTGCTGATTTTTCTCAGTTTTTTGAGTTCCCAGCTCAACCCAACACAAGTAACAATCAAACTCAGCTAGATTCTAATCTGATAAATCACGAGGAAGGTGAACTCTGTGTAATTAATTATGGAGGTACTGCAAGCAATCATGCTGATTGCGTTGCAGCCAACACAAGATTTAAAAGAAGAGAAGTTGGAGAAGTGCAAGCTTCCCCTCAAGCAGCAACGAATCCTCCATCACACCCTTTTCAAAAGGCTCCAATTCCTAGACAACCATTTGCACCTCTAGCTCCTCAGTCTACAGCTCCAATCGGGATCAACCCAAAGGAAAACATGAAAGGAGTTAGCTCCCAAGTTAATATAATTGATCAAATGAAGAAATTGCATGTGAGCATTTCTCTATGGGATTTGTTGTCCCTCCCAGGACAAAGGGACGTTTTGAAGAAAGAATTGCATGAGCTAGATCGCCAGGCCATCCCAACAGACACTAATAACGTCTTAATGATGAATGGGCAGCCTTCTACTTCAAGTCAGGTAAAGAAAGAAGAAAAGACTCCCCATTTTTATGTATCTGTGATCATAGGGGATTTCTTAGTACATAATTGCATAATTGATAGTGGGGCCAGCACTTCAGTAATGCCTAAATGCATTGCTGATAAGATGGGGTTAAAGTATGAAGCAATGAACAAAGGAGTCTTGTAACTAGATGGGACGCCTGCAAAGACAGTCAGAGTCCTGAAAGGATTGAGTTTAACATTGCATGCCTACCCGACATTCTCAATCCCCCAAGATATAGTGGTAGCGGATGTTCCTCCATATTTTGCAATCTGTTTGTCTAGGGACTTTACGTCCAAGATAGGGGGCTATCTAGCAGCGAATTGGTCATATCTGGTTTTCAAAACCAAGTATGGAACTAAAGTGAAAATCAAATTTGAACCACTCTACAAGGACCACCTAGAGCCCTATTCACCCAAGGCAGCGAATGTCAGTTACACTATCATTGATCTAGAAGACTCTCAGACAGACAAATCTTCATCTTCTGCTCTTGAAGGAGTCACAGATCTACTCTTGGATGAGTGGGGAAGCGATAACTTCGAGCACAATCCTTATAAGTTTATTGAGGAGGCAAACCTTGGCGTCTATTGCTTGCATGAAGAAAGTGCCATCATGCCCAATATAATGAGGGAGAACAAAGAAGACCTTGGCCTGTGGCAGTTATACTTCGACAGTTCCAGAAGCAAATTGGGTGCTGGTGGTGGGGCAATGTTAATCTCCCCTTCTAAAGAAAGGTACTTTTCAGCTTTCCATTTCTAATTCTCTTGCACATGTAATATTGCAGAATATGAGTCTTTGATTTATGGACTTGAGTGGGTAAGAAAGAGAGGGATCAGGAAATTGCAAATCTTGGGGGACAGTGAACTAATAGTGAACTAAATAAGAGGCCTGAACCTAACCAAGAACTCCTTGCTGAAGTCTTACAAGCATAGAGTCTGGGACTTGATGGAAGATTTCCTTGCTCTTAACATTACCTCGATTCCCAGAGAATAAAATAAGCAGGCTGACAGACTGGGAGCTGTTGGTGCCCAATTTGATGTTTCAAAAGAGATAAGCAGGGGTTGTGGTTCGCGCCATTTAAAGGTGGTGGTTTGGCCTTTAATTCCAGACAATGTTACAAATTGGTAGGTCTTCAAAAATGACCAGCAGATACCTCTTTTCCTGCAAGAAGAAGCTGATTTTGCGGTCCACAATCAAGCGAAATTGTAGCAGCAATATGGAGAGCAGATTGTTCAATTGAAGAACAATAAACTCCCTAAGGGTCTGGTCACACTTGAAAGTATTTTCAATGGAGAGGACCAACTAAAAGATGACAAAGCATGCATCACTACCAAAGAGGAGAATTATGAAAAAGTTGAAATCTTCAAAGACAAGTTGTTAGCGCTTGGTAAGGTCTGCACATTTCAAGAAAGGCAAGCTTTCATTCTGTTGTGTTACGAGTTTGCTGACGTCTTCACCTGGAACTATAGCGACTTGAAAGGCTTCGATCCAAGACTCGCCCAACACACCATTGAATTAGATGAAGGCACAAAGCCAATCACACAAAAGCAGAGGCCTGTTAATCCGATGGTCGAGCTCCTTATGCAGAAAGAATTGGTCAAGTTGATTGAGTCCAGCATTATATTTCTAATCAAACATTCCTCATGGTTGGCCAATCTAGTTCCAATTAGAAAGAAAAATGGGGAGATCAAGCTGTGCGTCGACTTCAGAGACCTTAATAAAGTTTCTTTAAAGGATCATTATCCCCTTCTGAATATGGAGCAAATCCTTCAAAAGGTAACCGGTTCTGAACGCTTCTCCCTCTTGGATGGTTATTCAGGGTATAATCAGATTTTGGTGCGAGACTCTGACCAATACAAAATAGCTTTCACTACTAAATGGGGAACGTTCGCCTATTAGAAGATGCCTTTCGGGCTATCCAATGCTGGTGCTACTTTCCAGCGAGCTATGGACATGGCTTTCAGTGGTTTGATAAATAAGAACGTGTTGGTGTACCTCGATGATATAATAGTTTTCTCCAAAGAGGCAGGATAGCATATGAAGCACCTCAGGCAGATTTTTGAGAGGTGCAGGGAATTTGGCATCTCCCTAAATCCAAAAAAATGTGTATTTGTGGTTCATGAGGGGAAACTTCTTGGCCACATTGTGTCCAATGAAGGTTTGTCTATTGACCCCGAGAGAGTCCGCTCCATTTTGGAGATGTCCCTACCAAAGCACAAGAAAGGCCTGCAGAGTTTCTTTGGCCGGATAAATTTCATTCGGAGGTTCATTCTGAATTTTGCTAAAATAGTTAAACCCCTAACCTGCTTGCTAAGGAAGGGTGAAGAATTCAAATGGAAAACGCCAAGAAAGGATAGCTTTGAAGCTATCAAATAGGCTTTGACCCAGGCTCCCACTCTAATCAGCCCCGACTTCAATAAAGACCTCAATCTCTATACCTTCAGCAATGGAGAAGTAATATCTGCTATGCTCACCCAAGCAAATAGTGATGACCTCGAGCAACCACTCACCTTCTTCAGCCAAGGTTTAGAGGATTTCGAAATTAGGTACACCTACGTAGAAAAGTAAGTCTTGGCAGTGGTGCGCAGTTTGAAGAAATTCAGATATATGTTGTCTAACAGCAAGATCCATCTCATGGTTCCACATCTTGGTGTCAAGGATTTCCTGACCAATTGAGACTTAAATGAGAAAAGAGTAGGATGGATCACCAAAGTGATGGAGTATGACATAGATATCAAAATCACCAAGTTGGTGAGAGGAAGGGACCTATGTGAATAGCTAGCTGCAGATTTGAGACAAAGGGGTGAAGACAGTTTGTTGATCCATGACGCAGCCACTACAGAAGAACCAGCTGTCATAAGAGACTGGACACTGCACGTGAAATGTTTCCTTCTTATGGGTGAATGTCCACAGGGTTTCAGTAGGGCCAGAAGAAGGTATTTTAAACTTCAGTCCCTTCCCTATGTTTTGATTGATGGAGTATTATTTAGGAAGGATCTCTCTGGGGTTCTCTTGAGATGCATTGACTCCAGTCAGGCTGACAAGGTATTAGCTGAGTTTCACGATGGGCCAGCAGGTGGCCATTTCGCCCCTAAGACCACAGCAGCAAAAATAATGAGAGCTGGCTATTTTTGGCCCACTCTCTTCAAGGATACCCATGCCTGGGTAAGAAAGTGTCAGAAGTGTGCACTCTTTGATGGAAAGCAGCGATTGGTTGCCATGCCCCTACAGCCCATTCAAGTTGAGCAACCGTTCATGCAATGGGGCCTGGATTTCATAGGGATGATCAATCCTCCCTCTAGCATCAAACACAAATGGGTCTTGACTGCTACAGATTATTTCACCAGGTGGGTGGAAGCCATTGCTTTGAAGGAATCGAATGAAAGCGTAGTTCTATATTTCTATGAGGACTTAGTGACACATTTTGGGGTCCCAGCCACTATAATCTCAGATAACGCCTTGGCCTTTTCTGGGAACCAAAACTAGTGAATGGGCACTAAGGTATGGTATATACCTCAGCACTTCATCAAATTACTACCTGTAGAGAAATGGGCTAGCTGAGTCCACTAACAAAAATTTGATCAGGATTATAAAGAGGACTATGGAAGAAAATCAAAAAACTTGGCATGCCAAGTTGAAAATAGCTCTATGGGCTGATCGAATCACTCTAAAAAGATCAATCAGAAATTCTCCATATACGCTTGTGTATGGAAGGGAAGCAAGGCTTCCTATCTCACTCAAATTGCCAGCACTAGACCTCGCTCATCAGCTGCTGTTGGAAGAAGGAAGCAGCATGGAGGTCAGGTTGTGTGAACTAATGGAGCTCCAAGAGGTAAGAAATCGGGCCATGGTCTCTATGATCAGTCACCAACATCAGGTGAAAAGACATTTTGACAAGAAGTCTTCGTCAAAAAGTTTTGCCGAAGGAGACATTGTCCTAAAATGGGATGAAGATAGAGCTAAGCCTGGAAAACATGCAAAATTTGATGCCCTCTGGAGCGGTCCTTACATGATTACTCAGTGCAAGCAGCATAACGCATTTCAGCTCTCCAAGTTGGACGGCGAAGAATTGCGTATCCCAGTCAATGAGATACATCTGAAGTATTGCCACTAAATTTTGGTTCGACTATACATAATTTCCCTTATTTTCTTTCCTGTTTTCCCTAAGTGTAGTTTGCACAGTTAGTTGTTTTTAGTCTTGTGTGTTTCCCTTTGCGTGTGGGGGTAAATTCTGTATATTTTTGATTTCAGAATCTTTTGAGCTGTTGTGAACTATCTTCAAAGTTACCATCTGACTCCACACCCAATGGATATGCAAGGCAACTGGGTTCTAAGCATAGCAGGCATGCTTCCCCTGTGAGTCGCCAATTTGTTGACCCAATTTTGCCTCTCAGGCAAAATCTCGGTCACCTCATACACCTACTTTACAAGCCAGTCATTTCAGGTTGCAAGGTCCACCTTCAGGTTTTGACAGTGCCGTTGTAGAGCATTGGTCACGAAAGGCAGCAAAAGGCAGAGTCTTCAAACGTCCACGAGAGAAGAGAAGAAAATGGAGCGTTCAACACTTAGGTAAAAAAGAGGGCAAAAAAATGCAGAGGGTGGCAAAATCACCGCCCAAAACATGGGTGGGTAAAATGAGACCACCTACACACATGCAGAGGGTGGCAAATTTTCCGCCCATAACACAAATAAAAAAGAAAAAAGGCCGTCGACATCAGACCGGTTGACGTCGGCAAAACTGCCACCGTCGGCAGCTTATCGATCGACGTCGGCAGAAATCCTACATGCAGTCCATGCAGTGGGCAGCAAATTCACTGCCCACAATAGATGGCGGCAAAAATCACTTGCAGTGCACAAGAAAAAACTCGCCCAGCCGCCAGAGGAGAAGACCAGCACACAAAATGAGGCAACAAGCATGGCCTTGGTAGAATTGTGACATCAGCTACAGTGTTTTTTCACTCTTCCCAATGAAATTTCTCTTGGCTCTTCTGATATAAATATACAGACTTAGTCATTTATCAGGATCTTCTTGACTTTTGTAAAGAGCACTGCTCTGCAAATTTTCCACCTAAATCAATAAAAATATAGTTTTTGCCTCCATCTTGGATTGATCTGTTGTGTATGCCATGATTATTATTTGTGTTTAGTCATTATCTTCCATGCTTTCATAGGTAATACCAACAGACCAGCTATCTACAGGCACCGGTTTCGCAGTTGAAAGGAGAAGAGCAATACTTGAGAAGGACAGAACATAGTAAGTTGCTTGCAAGTGTGCATTCCACAGCACCTCGGTAAACCTCTGTTATGTATCTTCCATTATAGCCTCCCCTTTAAGTCTTAGTAGCCTGGTTCCTCTACCAGATGTGTAGAGTATACTTGCATTCCACTTGATTCTAAGAGTGGATCTGGAAGGTCAACCTATTTTTGGTGTATCACCTCTTTTAGAGTAGGCTGTTTGTTCATGCTTTTTCTTCCTTCTCTTTTCATCCCCCCCAGTATATAGCTGTATACGTATATTTTTGTGCTACCTGAAATAAACAAGATACATCAGAGGGAACTAGCCCATATCTAGAGACTCTCCTCTCCTACTTCACCGTCCCACAGGCGAGAGAGGAGTTTCCATGTTGTGGGGAGAGGGCAGGAATCTGCTTTCCTACCGCTGGGTGCACTTTCCAGCATCAACAGGACCAAAGGCTTAGACTTCTTTCTCCTAACTGCTGTCCATCCATCCTCTACCTTAGCTGCCTCAGCAACCCATGCCTCAGGAGACAATGATCTTTGGACTCTAGTGGGCATAAACTCCTTGTGAGAGTCAAACACTGTCTGGCTCTTAGAAAGATCCTCCAAAATAGGGGAAGAGACTACCATCTCCTCCTCTGGCTCAGCTGTATCACTAACCACAGCCTCTGCAGGGGCTTCATTAGAATGATTCTCCAAAGATTCCTCTTCATCTTCTGATTCAGATTGTGAACTATCCTCTTTCTCGGTCTCGGATTCTGTTGTTGCTTTCAGAGGTTGTTTGTCCATACTATGTTCAGAGAAATCCTTAGGCCACCAAGAAGGTGAACATCTGGGATTGGTTTTCCCAGCAACACAATGAGCAGCAATATGTCCCGTCTGGTGACACTTCCTACACTGAAAAGGGATTCCCTCATAATCCAAGATTTGTGTCCAGGTACCCCTTGGGGAATCAATGCATATCGCCTCAGGAAGGCCCTTTGAAACATCTAGGTCAGCCAAAAATTGTGCACAAGTCGAATGGTGACTTTTCATGCTATCTTCTTCATATAAGAAATCCCATATAGTGTTTCCAATGGTTTTAAAAATTGCCTCTTGCCACAAGTGTATCAAAAGATAAGGGAGCCGCACCCATATAGGGAGATTATTAAAGGATTCCGATAGAGGATTAAAATCCTTATGCCAAGGTTTGGCCATAAGAGGAAATCTGCCCTGCCAAGAAAAATTATTGTGACACAATATAGACTGTCTATCTTCAGGGCTTTGAAATATTACTATAAAAAAACCTCTGGTGCAAGGCTGGATTTGACCATCTTTAATATGCAACTAGCTCTTGGAAATCTAATTCTATATATCTACAAAAGAGGGCTAGAAACCATGGAAATGAAAAATAGCAGCACAAGAGGAAAACCATTTTTCTGACTGGAAGATATTTTTTGCTAATTCAGGGTCTAGAGTTACCCTTATAGGTTTTAAAGCACTTACAAGCGAAACACGGGTTGGTCCAATTGTTGCATGAGGTAGAGCATCATGTATATCTGCTTCAAAGGCCACCACATCCACATAGGTTCTCCCCCCAGGTCCATTCCCTGAACCAGGAACATAGGCCAGATGCAGGGTTGTAGTGTCTTCAATCCCTTTACTAGCAGAAAAAACCTCAACGGTTTCCATAGCCACACCGGCCGCCGGGTTCACAGCAGCCAATTTCAAAATTTTAGGGCTCACGCGCACAGGAGCCATCCGTAATGGTAGCTAATTTCAAAATGAAAATTTAAAGTTGTTATATAGTCTATTGTATTATTTTATCATCTATCACATTAGTTATCCTTGTATTAGTATATTCTGATGGGTTTTCTAAGAACCTTTGCTAACAATGGTGTGGTGAGCATGGAATTTATGTATAAAACATGTTGAGATGGCTACCAGGGCAAAAAAAATTGTAAATATGGTTGGATGAAAGATTTCATAAATTTTCTAAAGAGGAAGCAAAAAGAATAAAAAACTACAAAAGAAGTTATTCAAGAGCATATATATAGAGAAAATTATGAAAAATTATGGTGAAAATTATCATGATTACTAGTTGGATAAATTGGAGTATTATTATTTTCATCTAAGAAGGATGGAGTTTATATTATGGATGGAAGAAAATATAGATAACATGTGAACTCTGGAGATTGACTAGACTAATGCAATAGATCATTGGGCCAAGACTACCATTGATGTGTACATCATAGAATTTATTGTACAAGGGTATTTATCTTTTGAAACTACATAAGACTTATTTGTAAGAGGAATCCAAAAAAAATTCCTTCAATGACTACCTACATTGATCAAGATGTTGGTTGTTGAAAAGGTCATGGTTCCTACCCCTACCAATATGGAGTAGTCACTTTGGGCATTATGGGGATGCATGTGATGTAGGATTGAATGATGTAGAGATAAGCAAAGGAAATCAAACCTAAACCTAGAATATGAAAAATTTAGAGAGTCAGAGTGAATAAAATTTTGAGATTAGAAATAAAACTATGACAACAAAAATGATGGAATAAATTGAATAATCCAAATTTAACCATGAATAGGAATAAGAATAAAGTAGAGGACATTGAAGAGAGGGGAGCCTAGAGATAGGATACATAAGATACTAAAATTGGAGTGTGTGGATATTATGTAGAGAAATGAATAGAAGGGTTTAATAAAGAAGAAGACATAAATTGGGATAGCGGGGATATCAATCAGAGTGAAGGAAAAGAGGAAAGTAGGATAATAGTAAAGTAGTTAGAAGATAGGAGTATATATCATCTAAGAGGAAAGATATTAATTAGACCAAGGAATGAATATTATCTAGAATAAATTATTCACAATCATATAAGTATCATAGGTTTGATATCATAGACAAAATAAGTTTAGGACATAGATCATTCATTTCTAGAGTACACACCCCTTGAGCCCAATTTATTATTAGATAGAAAAATTCAAAGTGCAAAAGAAGGGATAGATAGAAACTAGTTTGAATCATTTACAGATAAATTGTTAAACTTAGTGTAGAAACTAATAATTCAATAAAAAAACAATTAGAAGAGGCTACATTCACTTTCAACACTAGTTTTAAAACACCCATAAAAACTAGTGCATAGAATCCCTTAGTAGTAGTTACAAGTGCACCAAGCATGGTAATTAACATGGTAATGTTTATTACCTTAAATCCATATGATGATTATTCTATCCCTAAAAAAAATTTATTAACATGTGATATGAAATGGTAGGTTAAGGAAGTGACCACTAAAGATGTGAAGAAGTGTGAACTCATAGGTGCCTTAACAGGTCAAGCCCTGGAGTTCATTTTTAAAATGGCTACCAATTACATAAATATCCAATTTAAAGATTAGTTAGTTATATAATTTAATATGAATAAGTGTTTGAGCCAAACCATTCAAGATCTGAAATAAATCAAGAAGTAAAGCAGAGAATCGGTATGGAACTATGATTATAGATTTTCAAACGTAATGAACAAGATTGACTTTATCATGGAAGATAAGGATAAGGCTACTTAGTTTTTATAAGGTTTGTGATAAATAATTATATTTTATATTACACATTCATATTTTTTAGCTAAGGTTGATGCTCGAATAGTTGCACTCTAGGCAGAACATATTGAAGATTACAAAGATGTTCCATTAACTAGTTTTAAAATTGAGACAACTATAGATATTTTTCTTAGAAAGATGGATGAGATTCACGAGAAAAATAATCCCAAGATAGTTCTATGGTGTATTAAGTGTGGTAATTAAGTACATCATAGTAATTATTGTCCTAGAATCAAGATACAATAGTTTAACATATGCATAGTAGTAGGATGTGCAAATTCAAAGTGCCACTTACTACAACAACATATTCAAAAACCACAAAAACTTTTATTTTAATTTTTCTAAGTCAACTAACCATAATGATAAAATTTTCCATGATCTTTGGGAACTAAAATAATATATCACCAAGAACATCCTCGTAGTCACAATGTAATAGATACCTACTATGAAGCAGGGAATTCTAGGCCCAGCGGTATA
Source organism: Torreya grandis (assembly GCA_037957365.1). Classification (NCBI taxonomy): domain Eukaryota; kingdom Viridiplantae; phylum Streptophyta; class Pinopsida; order Cupressales; family Taxaceae; genus Torreya; species Torreya grandis. The sequence continues at coordinate 1,277,508 of JARHVA010002754.1, read as the reverse complement.
AATGACTAGTATAACATAAGGTGGTCCTGGTTGGATGCCTTTGTCACCTCAATATCAAACCTAGGGTGTGGTTGGTTAGATGCCATCATATTCAAAATATCAGCATCATTCCTCATAGAACACTTTGATTCCTCAACATCAACAATCAAATTGGGCTCCAACATCACCTTAGCTATAGTATGGTGGATATGATGCACATTAAAAGTACTCAGGGGATTTGAGGGATAATATTTATAAGGTTGGGGTTTTCATCAAAATTTAGGAGGATATAAAAGAGTATATCATGGAAGATACTAAGAAGGTCAGAATAATAACAACCAATAAGTGCATCAACCAATCAAGTGTTATATATGTGGATAATATAAACACTTCATATAAAACTGCCCAACTAATCCTCAAAGATAAATGTACTATGTATATTGTAGAGTTACAAGACAATACCATACTAAATATTATCCAAAATTAGAGAATTAGATCAAATATAATCATGTGCACAATGTAAATATGATAAACTCACAACTTTGAGAGAATGAATTCATGTAAGCAATCTCAAGGTAATAATGCATAGAGCAAGGATTGCCACCATTAGAAATGTTTCTAGATTAAATAATCTTTAAGGTTCAATAGGATAAGTATCCTAATCCTACAAGATAAAATTTATTGATGTATCAAGCAATGTAAGTCCTATAGAACATATAGAAATAGAATGCATCAGAAGATGATGCTATAGTTGTCTATGCACAAATATAGGGACATATTATTCACATAACATGACAAGGAGTAGTTATTACATTGATAAATTTACTAAAACTCTTGAACACTATATGAAATGAATATATTTCATAGAATATCACAAATCTTCTACATAATCTAATCAAGTATGCATAATGAGGATAACAACATACCGACAAGCTCATTTGGTATGTCAAAACTAAAAATCCATGGGATGTTGACTCTCAAATGGACATTGAACTCATAGGGTATGAAGTACCTAATGATGTGTTTAACTTTGGAAGTATAGTAAACATGATACCAAAATCTATATGGGAGGTTATTGGTCAACCATTCTTGAGTTACAATTTGGTTACTCTTGGTCTCATAGATTATGGGAGAGTAGAACCAATTAATCAACTTGAAGACATTGAAATTAAGGTTTTTTATTTAAGCCTATGAGGAAATTTTGAAGTAATTGATATGAAAATTAATAAGACTCATCATCCTACTTTGATTGGTAAGAAATGGGCTTATGATGGACAAATTATTATCAATATAGTACATAATCAATTAGAGGTACACCAAGGAGATAAGATAATTATGATTCCTTTAAACAAGTCTAAGAATAAGCCATATGTCATTCCTAGAGAAGTAGAGTCACCTTATGTTTATGGGGCTAAAATTTATTTTAAGATTAATGCAGATAGATAAAAAATATTTTATGAGCTGGTGAATATAAATTCCTCATGACATAACAAAGCATCAAAAATAGTCATCGTTAGTGGACCAGCCTATGTGTATGTTGGTTATCAAAAATTCACCAACACTCCAATTTTAGATAAAATAATGCAAGTCACCCTCTATACAATCTCCAACTTGATCATAGGTAAAATGTTTGTATAATATAGGTGTGATTGCATGGATTACATAGATCTTATTATGAAAGATGTCTTACTTTGGGAAGCAACATCTTCAATAAGTGATGAATCATATATGCATATGTTGAATTGGGTTTGAGGGGATCATGAGGTGCACCCATTGTGAATGGTATTTTATACTAAACTTAAACTACCACAATATTTTTCAACTAAATATCTCAATTAGTTTATCTTCTAGTTGGAGAAACATGTACATAATAGGGATCAAATAGTCAGTGCACTCAATTATGCATTAGAGGTAACTATTGTGACCTAGTAGGTAGCTCATATACAATCTCAATCAACCTATAATGAAGTGTGTGATTTAATACAAGCATTATTTCAACTACCAAGCATTGTTATGGCAAATTGGTCATTATTTCAAGAAGGAGAATGTTCAGAATTTGCACATACATAAGTGCATAGATAAATGGTTTGTGTAGGATGTCAAACCTACGTACTCAATGTATATTCATAGATACACTTTGGTATCACTTAAAACTACTTATTATATGCATCAAAAACATAGCTAATAAACTAAGCATTGGGCACAGGTTCAACAATATTTTATCCAAATGTTTGTGTCTGAAGATGAAAATCATGTAGTGCATAATACTTTGAAAAAATTGAAAATGTTTCTATGTCATGTCTGAGAAGAAGCCTACAATTTGAATTTAGCTATATATAATTATAAGGTTATTAAAAATAAGGAATGGTTTCTTAAATACCCTTGTCATAGGATTCAAGATGAGTTGGCAGAGTCTAGTGATAGTGATGATGATTTAGAATTGAATGGATTCTTTGAACTAGAATAAGAATTTAAGCCAAAATAACGTGAAATCATATAAAAAATTTAGGAAGATAAGTTTCAAAACTTAAATTTCCTAGATCAAGAAGGAAAAATAACCATATAATAATTCATTTTGAATGAATCTAATAGGATATATCACTAGCCACTAAAGAAATTTTTTGAGAATATTAAAATGAAGTTTGTACCAAAACTTACGACTTTAAGAGATTATTGGACATAGAATGAAATCTCAAACTATTTGGAGTTGATGAGGGACTATTAGGATGTTTTTCCCACTAAAATCAGAGAGGTGAAAGGGGTAGATCCCTCATTGGTGTAAATGCACATTGAACTCAAAGAGTGCACACAACCTATAAATAAGTGCCCATATGGACTAAATCCCAACATGAATTTGAAAATGAAGGCTGAAATGGATCACATGCAAGAAGAAAACATCATTTACCCAATTGAAAAGGTGAATTGGGTTATTCTTATGGTTGTATAGCCTAATGTTATGCAAGATCAGGGTATATGAATACTACCATACATTAAATGATACTTGAATCAATGACCCATTTCCAATACTATTCATTGATGATGTTATATAATTTAGTGTGGGACATGAATTATATTCATCTATAGATGGATTTAGTGGCTATCACCATATTCTTATTATAGATCAAGATCAGACCAAGACAACATTTGTGTATAATGTAATGACATTTAGGCTAAAGAATGTTCCAGTTTATTTTTGGGGTTGTAATGATTGATTTCAAGGACTTTATTAATGATTTCCTATAAGTTTATCTAGATGATTGGGATGTATTTTTTTTTCATATATCACTTGTCTAAGTTGTGGCTAATGTTAGAACACTACATAGTTCTGTGCATTGCATTAAACTTTAAAAAATGCTTATTTTTCACACCATTTGGGGTTTTTTTGGGTTATGTATTTTATAATGAAGTAATTTTGGTTGATAAATCCAAAAATTTAGTCATAATAGGAATGCCACTTCTAAAAAGTTTTATAGAAGTGTGAGTATTTTTGGGTCTTATAGGATACTATAGAAACTTTATTAAAGGCTATGCATTTATATCTATACCCATGGATAAATTATTGTGAAAGGATATGATGTTTAAATAGACAAAAGAGATTCAAGAAACATTTGTGGAACTAAATAAAAGAGTAGTTGTAGTGCCCATACTAGTGTTTCCTGACTAGAATAAACCATTTCATGTTCATGTAGATACTTTAGGTATTGTGGTGGAAGTTGTATTAACACAACTAGGAAATGGTAGAATAGACTATAATATCCACTTCATAATTATAAAATTGACATCTACAGAGAAAAAATATACTACAACAAAGTGACAAGTGTTATTAATGGTGTTTACACTACATAAGTTTGAGCATTATCTTATTACAATACTCTTTGAGTTCTTTACTGATCATCAGGCCTTATAATAATTGGTTGACAAACCTATGTTGGGTAGAAGTATTTCTATATGGTTAATGTTATTACAATAATTTTAGTTAAAAATCAATGTTAAACCTATAAGAGAGAATGTGGGACTTGACCATTTGAGCAGGATATGAAATGGGGAAGAACATGAAGAGTTACAAGATGAATCACCAGATGTGTATATATTAAGAATCTTTGTGATCCTTGAGAACATGGAGGATATATCCAAATTTATATAATAGGGAATATTTATAATGCACTTAATGGAGTGATACAAAAATCAACTAATAACCTAAGTTATTCAGTATACTATCATAAATGTATTTTGTATAAGATGGGTAAAGATGAGGTGTTGCATAGATTAGCTTTGGAACATGAACAACCTTAACTTCTTAATGAAGCACATCAAAGAATCATAAGATGGAATTTCACAAGAGAATACACTACATTAAATATCATATAAATTGGTATATGGTGGCCTAATTTATTCCAAGATGCACATCAGGTTGAAAAACATTGTGATGTTTGTCAAAGGATGGGAAAATCTAACCAAAAGGATGAGATGCCTTTAAACCCAATTCTTATAGAAAAATATTTTTAATAGTGGGGTATTAAATTTTTGGGGTCTATAATCCTACCAAGTAAGCATATTCATGCAAGGTATATCATAAATGTGACAAACTACTTTATAAAATGGGTTGAAGTTATTGCAATACCAAGTTGTAGTGCCAAGGATGTAGCCATGTTTTTGTATGAAAATATCATTAATATATTTGGATGTCCAATTGAATTGGTCAGAGATAGGGTAGCACACTTTATAAATTAAACAATCAAAACCTTCATAGAAGAATTTATGATATCACACCATAAATTCAGTGTATCACTTGTATGTAAATAGACAAGTTGAGGCTTAAAATAAAGTCTTGGGAAAGATGTTAACAAAGATATGAAATGTTTAATGAGATGATTGGGAATATAGAATTCTTGCAATTCTTTGGGCATATAGAACAAATTAAAATCATGCAACAAGATTACCCCATTTCAATTAGTCTATAGACTTGAGGCATTGATGCATATGGAATATATAGTTCCTAGCATGCTCATTACTGTGATAATGAAGCTTGGGGAGTGAGATTATTTTTAAACATGGTTGATATACTTAACCAGAATGGAACAAAAAAGTCAAAGAGGGTAGTGGATGTGGGAAATTAACAAGTTTGGTTAGAAAGTGTGGCATGATCTCAACTTGTCATCTAAATAATTTTATCTAAAAGTAGTATTACTATACGATAGCAAATTTAGAGCATTAATGGGAGAGATATGCATTTAATGGAAAGGACCTTACATCATTAATGATGTTTCTTAGCATGGAATAATTTCCTAAAAGATTTTAGGTAACAATTTTTTTATGATATGTTAATGGTTGTAGGCTTAATTTGTACTAGTTAGAATCTCTATAGTTCATCACAATGATTATAAGAGGGTATTGAGTAGCACCATGTAGTTTAGGGTTTTTGTTTAAATTTTTTTTAGGTTTGTATATGTTTTTATAGTGTGATTTTTATATCATAGAATGTTAGAACTACATAGTATGATCTAGGAATAAATTCAAATTGAAGAGAAAAAATCTAGAAACAGATCATGAGGTTCATTAATTAAGTATAAGAATAAGCAATGATAATCCAAGTATGGAAAAAGGATAATCAGTGGTCATTTAAAATTATTAATTATGATACATTTAAAATATTGCATCTTTCCTAAGGTAGATCATATGTCAAGATGATGTGATGTACAATAAAATAAATTGGATAGATGAAAAGATGACACATCCCATCAAATACCTACCATCAAATGGATCAATATTTATAGACATATAATGGTAATTGTCACATCAATAAAAACTAGTTGATATTAATTTTGGAGGTAAAAGAATGCACAAGTAGCTCAACAAATTTAAACCCATTAGCCTAATGGATTTAATTGGTAAATCGTATATAATAAATGGAATGAAGAACACAAATACATTACACACTCCTGCTAATAAGAGAACTATGTGATCTACATCTAAACTAGATATTTGTGCACAAATTTCTTACTAGCACCAAATCAACTAGAGAATGGTTCACTCTAGTCTAAAATAGAAAACATGGATCAAGCACAATTTTTTATTACACTCACTGATGCATAGAAGGAAGAGATGGGGATTTTCCTTAGACTTAGGTAAAATAAATATCATGATTTGGATCCTTTTGATTTTATTAATGCTTCAGAGGCCACTCTTTTAAGCCATAAAAAAAAAGTAGCATAAGCATTAACTTTGTCACTTCAACACCCTCTGCAAGGATTTAATGTTGAGTTACTCATTAAATTGCCTACTTTTGAACATTTGGATGATTAAATGCTCATGTTAATCAATAAATATAATGAAGGTGCCATTCACCTTTCATAAGATGTCACCATCTTCATTAATCCTATGATAATGGTAAGAGCAATGGGAATTTCAACTCAAGGAAAATCCATTTTGCCTTACAAATTTAAGGTTTCACCATCTACTCAAACATAAGGAAAAGTATATTAGAGTAAGTAGGGGAGTTCCAATCAATTTTGTGGAAGATATTTCGATGTGTATTATTTATGAATGCATCACTAAATGGTTTTGGTAGATAACCAAAAGTGCCAAATAGACAACCAAAGGTGTTGTGGAAATATTGTATCACATGATAAAAATGCATGAGGATTTCAATTTGCCTAAGTTTTTGGCCTCAAATTTGATCATGAACATTGAGAATGTTCTTTCTAGCATATTATAGGCATTCTAGTATCAATTCTTAGTCTTAATCCTCTTTTTCACATAATAGAAGTCAATAGAGGGACCAATGAATCCAATTAAATATTTTTGGCCTACTATTGCATTAACCAAAAGTGTTCCTAGTAAACCTTCATGTAAATAGATCATTGCATAATCATCAATCCTTATTTGTTGGGTTACAGAGCCAGTGTCTCTTTTTGGAAAAAAATACTTTCTTTATATTTAAAACATATCTAATTACCTATAAGAGCATAATTTGGGGTGTTGTCTTGCAATTTAAAATTTTACTATAATTAGCTTCGACTATGAGACCACATTCCTTAATTTAATTTAGTATAACTCTAAAATATTTGGTGATTGGTGATTTCATTTTTTCATGGATTCCTAAAAATAATGTGTATCACATATTTGCACACCCTGATCTAGATAACTAGTAGCTAGTTTACCTATCTCAATCATATGATAAATGAACATGTATTTTTAGGTAAGATCACTTGCTTCAAAATTTCCATGTTACTTGACGTGATAAATTGATATCTAGTTCATCTATCTCAATCATATGAGAAATGAACATGTATTGTTAGACTAGAACATCTACTCTAAATATTATGCATATTTCCCTATTCACTTGAATAGATTTATTATTTTCCAACTTGTCTCTTGAGGAATAAACATTCATATCACCATTTTCAAGACTAAAAATACCATTGTCAAAATATACTATCAAATATTTGGTTGGATATACACTTGGTTGAAATGCTTCAAAACCCTTATCTGCATGCCATTTCAAAAACTAAAGAAAACATACACTATAGAGTCAGCATGGGGTAGAATATGTCCAAATAATTTGAGTTAAAAACAAGAATCCAAAAGAAAATAAATTAAAACAATAAACCATTATACAATGATTGAACATCTCGTATAAAGGTAATCCTTTTGACCATTCTCAAGTAATGGTTATATTGACCTCTATATTCAAATAATGTAGTTATCCACTGAGAGTTCCCAAGTAGAGACATAGCTATAAACATGTGTAGGTAAAAATGCCAACACATGAATATGAAGGAACAGCAAATAAACTATTGCATTTATTGAAAAATAACACATGCACATCAAAACAAATATAGGAAAAGAAAGCAAGCCAAAATAGGGAAAGAAGAACTGTTTACAAGGAGTAAAGGAATATAAAAAGATTGTATAAAAACATTAACTAGCTGGGAGAATTACTTACCATTTTAGAATATTGGATTTGAATTATGAGGATAGAACTCATTAAAAAATAATGACCAAGTAAGTGGAAAGAATATGAACTTAAAATTATCGTGCATATTGAGATAGTCATGAATAGATATATCAATAGTGACTCCAAGTTTTGAAATAGAATGATTGAAAGTTCTCCATTATTATATGATCATTATTCAACATTACTTGACTTATTTAATGTCTTATTGAATGGATTTGAATATATTTATGTTAGATATATGATCCAAATCAAATAAAAATTGTTTCATGTCTCTTCTTGAGATGGAACAATAATAGGATTATCTTCTAGAATGAATCGAGTGAAGCTATTCTTGGCTGAATTACTTCTCATGACATATAAAAATTCATCATCAAAAGAATCATCAACATCACCTTCATCAATTTCACTTGAAATTAATATCGGGAACCATTATTTTTAATCTTTCTTCACATATTCTTTGATTTCAACCTTGTCATGATTATGATTTCTAATCTACATAACCTTGATTGTTTTGGATTCAAATACTTCAGATAACTCTTTTATAGAGGGACGTAAAAAGGAAGTGTTATGAAAGTCTTAAATTTTGATTGTTGAGTCTTCCATTCTGAGATAAGAAAGATCTTATTCTTTATATATAATTGGTTTGATGTTATCCTCTTTTCCAAAAAGTAAAACTTGTTTGTGATTCAATCAGTTGTTTTCAGATACTCATTTTCTCCTAAGACTGTGAGGTTTGATAAATTTTGTGAAACAGGTAAAACCACTTCTTAATTTCTAAGGGAGAAGTTTAAATATTCATTTTTTTTCTAATCAATCATATGTTCTTCTAATTATTCACTTAATTCCATGATTTTAAAACTAAAACAAACATACATGATAAGAAGCATTTTCTCTTTATTGAAGTTTTGACATGTTTGATCAAAAATTTTCTTTAGGAATATTTATTATGAATGTTGAGAGTTCTTGATCATATAAAGTTTCAGTACTTCATTCCCACTTAAATCATTTGTAACACATTTTAAAATTTCTTTCTTCAACATTTTAGACATGATCATATCATCTTCAATGTCAATAGCTTCTTGTTGTGTAGTTTATATGCCATTTACTTTGTTCTTCATCAAGATAAATTTGATTTCTATATGTAGAGATCCAATTAAGACACAAATTTAGATATAAAGACTTGGTTTATTATCTTGAGTAATTAGTCTCAATAAAATATTAAAGTATGGTATGAACTGTCTCATTCTCTCTTCTTCTTGCTTCTAGATTTGGAATAAATTTGATAACAATGTGTAGTATGTCCGTAACTAGTTTAAACCTTTAATAAATTATTCTTAAAAGAGTCCAAATTTTCATTGAATCCATCTTATAGGTGTCAAAACCACTCAACAATAGGTCTAGTGACAGTTTTAATAAAAATATTTACAGAAACATCTTTGTGCATAACTCCCAAGATGTTGCAGGACATTGTGAAGGTAAGGATATGATCATATGAATTTTGAGAAATTTATATTAAAAAATTCATAAATATTTTTATTGAACATGAAGGTAATTCATTGTATTGAAGCAAATCCAATGAACTAAAATATTTTCCCCATGAGACATAGAGAACATTGGGTTTGGGTTGAACCAACACCATTTACTCTATCACAAAGATGTAGGCACAAGGTAATTTCCATAAAAAAAATTCCAACCTCCATTCCAAGGGAGGTTCATTTATATGTTTGAAAATTAAGTGTGCAAGGCCCCAGCAGAGTCACCAAAAAACTATTGGCAATACTTTATGCATATTGCTCACTCAAAATTTTATGACTCTCCTAACTAGATGTGATATAAAACTTGAAACATTATAGAAACCATGAGTTTGAGCATGATTTTCCTTTGTGTTTTAAAGTGGAAACTCTTTTATATGATGGGTGTTTTGGGGTTTTTGGTACTTTTAACCAGAAAGCATAAAATGCAACAAAAATGGAAGAAAATAAGAAAATTAGGGATGGAGAGAAAATATAAAAAAATGGATAAGACGATGGGAAACCTAAAATGGAATAAACACATAAAACCCCTCATATTACTTGGATTAATGTATTGAGTTGGATATTTCAATGATAAAAACTAGTATCTACAGAAATGGTGATAAAGACATACTTCAAATAGGGGAATGAAGACATCACCAAAGAAGTTTTGAGACATAAATTTCTATGGAATGCCTTTGTATTTTAAGTTGTAAATGAATAAAAAGTATCACTTTCCTCTTTTATGCCAAGGTTTTTTTTAGCATCAAACAATCTGATTTGGAATCTTCCCTTTAGTATTACGAATAGTAACACATGATAAACAACATGAATGATTATCTAAAATCTACAAGTTTTCGTACAATTAGATTAGGTGTATATAGCACAAAGTCTATTTTATAAGGTTTCTATTAAAAAAAATTTAAAATTAAGAGAGTTTACACTTAATCCAAAAATCTCATATTTTAATAGGTTTTTCATTCATCGGCTATAAAACAAATATTAAAAATAAGACATAATAAAATTGTGAAGAAATATATTCATCTTATAGTTTACCTACTTTAAATTCACCATGCTCTTAAAAAATGAATTTTTACAAAGATGGTCATTCTTTCCTCCTAAGCTCTGAGAAAAAGAAGTTTTGAATGCAATTACAATTAAAATCATCCTATTTATTGGCTGAGGGTGTAACCACCCAATAACAATCTTTTTGGTAAAGCATTTCTATTTCACTATTAATTTTTCATTCACAACTTAAAAAAATAAAACATAACCTTTTAAATTGATTACAAAAAATAAAATAGAGAAATAAAAATATAAAAAGTGACTTCTAGTGGTTATCACGAAGAATGAAAATTGAGTGCACAAGGCCCCAGTAGAGTCACCAAAAAACTATTGGCAATACTTTATGTCATATTGCTTACTCATAATTTTGCGACTCGCCAAACTGGATGTGACATAAACCTTGAAACATTTGAGAAACCATGAGTTTGAGCATGATTTTCCTTTGTGTTTGAAACTCCTTAATATGATAAGTGTTTTGGGGTTTTTGGCACTTTTAACTAGAAAGCACAAAAGGCAACAAAAATGGAAGAAAATAAAAAAATTAGGGATTGAGAGAAAATGAAAAAAAAATGGATAAGAGAATGGGAAACCTAAAATGGAATAAACACATAAAACCACTCACATTACTTGGATGAGGTGTAGTGAGTTGGACAGTTCAATGATGAAAACTAGTATCTACAGAAATCATGATAAAGACATACTTCAAATAGGGGAATGAAGACATCACCAAAGAGGTTTCAAGACACAAATTTCTATGGAAATACTTTTTATTTTAAGTTGGAAATTAATACAAAGTCTCACTTTCCTCTTTTAGGCCAAGGTTTTTTTTAGCATCAAACAGTGTGATTTGGAATCTTCCCTTTAGTATTGTGAATAGTAACACATGACAAACAACATGAATGATTATCTAAAATCTCCAAGTTTTTATTAAAATAAGATTAGGTCTATATATCACAAAGTCTATTTTATAAGGTTTCCAATACAAAATTTATAAAACCAAGAGAGTATACACGTAATCCAAAAATCTCATATTTTAATAGATTTCTTTATTCCTAGACTATAAAACAGATATTAAAAATAAGACATAATAAAAAATTGTGAAGAAATATATTCATCTTATAATTTTCTTACTTTAAATTCACAACACTTTTAAAACATGAATTTGTACAAAGATGGTCATTCTTTCCTCCTAATCTTTAAGCATAATAAGTTCTAAATGCAGTTACAATCAAAATCTTCCTATTTATAGGCTGAGTGTGTAACCACCCAATAACAATCTTTTTGGTAAAATATTTCTATTTCACTATTAATTTTTCATTTATAACTTAAAAAAATAAAATATAACCTTTTAAATTGATTAAAAAAAATACAATAGAGAAATAAAAAGTTAAAAAGAGAAAAACTGACTTCCAGTGGTTATCACAGAGAATGAAAATTGAGTGTGCAAGGCCCCAATAGTCTCCAAAAAACTATTGGAAATACTTTATGTCATATTGCTTACTAAAAATTTTATGACTCGCCAAATTGGATGTGAAATAAACCTTGAAACATTTGAGAAACCATGATTTTGAGCATGATTTTCCTTTGTGTTTGAAAGGGGAAACTCCTTCATATGATAGGTGTTTTGGGGTTTTTGGTACTTTTAACTAGAAAACACAAAAGGCAACAAAAATGTAAGAAAATAATAAAATTAGGGATGGAGATAAAATGGAAAAAAATGGATAGGATAATGGAAACCTAAAATGGAATAAACACATAAAACCACTCACATTACTTGGATTAATGCAGTGAGTTGGACATTTCAACAATAGAAACTAGTATCTACAGAAATGGTGATAAAGACATACTTCATATAGGGGAATGAAGACATCACCAAAGAGGTTTCAAGACATAAATTTATATGGAATGTCTTTGTATTTTAAGTTGAAAATGAATACAAAGTCTCACTTTCCTCTTTTAGGCTAAGGTTTCGTATAGCATCAAACAGTTCAATTTAGAACCTTCCCTTTAGTAGTGTGAATAGTAACCCATGACAAACAACATGAATTATTATCTAAAATCTATAAATATTCATTCAAATCAAATCAGGTGTATATATCACAAAGTCTATTTTATAATGTTTCCAGTACAAAGTTTGTAAAACCAAAAGAGTTTACACATAATCCATAAATCTCATATTTTAATAGATTTCTTCATTCATAGACTATAAAACAGATATTAAAAACAAGATATAATAAAAAATTGTGAAGAAGTATTTTAATCTTATAGTTTTCCTACTTTAAATTCACCATGCTCTTAAAAAATGAATTTGTATAAAGACCATCATTCTTTCCTCCTAAGCTTTAAGCAGAAGAAGTTCTAAACGCAGTTACAATCAAAATCATCCTATTTATAGGCTATGAGGGTGTAACCACCCAATAACAATATTTTTGGTAAAAAATTTCTATTTCACTTTTACTTTTTCATTCACAACTTAAAAAATAAAACATAACCTTTTTAATTGATTACAAAAATACAATAGAGAAATAAAAAGTTAAAAAGAGAAAAAGTGACTTCTAGTGGTTATCACGAAGAAGACAAGTTTTTTTTCTAAGAGGGACCTTGTTCAATTACTATAACAATCTATAACTCCTCTCTTTTTTTTTTTTAGTCTATGCATTTTGAATCTCTAAATATATTTCATAACTCTTGTAACTAATATGAAACATGCATTCGCAAGTTCTAATCTGACCAAATGATAACCAATTCACCTATCTCAATCATATGAGAAATTAACATGTGCTATCAGGATAGATCACTAACTTTGACTACTATACATGTTTATATTTTTGCTTGAGGGAATGAATGAGAATATTTTTCTATCCATTTGATGTCTTTAATATGCCTCAGAGTTATGAATCAATTTGAAATGGATACCAAGTTATTGTGATGATTCAAATGCATGAAAATCACATTTCAATTCAAAATGAGATTCACTAAGTTTCAAATGGCTCTATATTGAATTTCAATCATATGTGAATAACCTCATATGTTTTTTCTCTAACTCAAACGTTCAATACTTACTTTATACTATGTAGGATTTCACAATTTTTCAATCAGTTTCTTGTTAGCTCTTTTTGGGTCATTTGTAATTGTCAATTCCTATAACTCTAATAAGAGAGGAAAATAATTATGAGATAGGTCACTAAATTCTTAATCAAATAGTGTTATAAATGCCTCTATGTGCATGTGATAGTTGTCATGAACCTATGAGAATATTTCAAAGAAGAAAAATGTGATATCACATTTGAAAGCACTATTAATTTGACTATCTCAAGCTGATGAATCTAATATTGCAAATTCCATTAGATTATGAGATTCACTTTATCTGTTTGATAATTTATTTCATGTAAAAATTTAGTTTGAGATTTTTTAGAAGGTGGTGGGCTAGGAAAATTAATTTTTCCTGCAAGAATAAGCTTTGAGAAATAACACAATGCAAACAAGAATTACAAAGGCTATAATGATTAGCCTTAAACTTATTTATGCCATCAAAACCACTCAAAACTCTTCAAAACAATGTTAAATCTTCTTGGAATGTTTTTTATGTATGAATGAAATGATAAACCACCTTTTTGATCATTCAAAACCACTTTAAATTAAAGATTATATCATGGAGTTACATTGAATGATTTAGAACCTCTTTATATTACCAAAACTGTTATATATCCTCAAGACCGCCTTTAGATACTGTTTGAAATGATCACATATAATGAAGGATAACATGTGTATGAAGATTAAATGGTACATGAAAGTATTAAAAAACAAATATTCAGAGGTTGGCAGGATTTAGAGATGTTTCTTACATGTAAAATAGGTTTGTGAAACTTACAACATGCAAAATAGGGTTTGAAAACTTGTAAGTTAAATGAAGACCATGAAAGTTGCATAAAATAGTTTTAAAATTTCTCTTTCCATGAAAACCACCACATGGAGATATTGAGATAAATATTTGGAGAATTGACAAGGCTTTTTAGGATTTTAGAGTGTTTGTTACATGTAATATAAGCTTGTGAAAGGCATAAAGTCCTAAAATAGGGTGAATAAAGCTGCAACAAATCAATTATAACTTATTTTTTGAAAACCACCTTTGAAACATTCAAAACCATGTTTCCATTGCCTAAAATTTCCTTAAAACTACTTGAGATGTGTTACACGCTATTACAAAGATATTGACAAGCTTGTGGTGGATTTTTTACATGCAAAAATACATTGATAAACCTGCACATGTAAAAGCTTGCTGCCAAAACTATGAAGAAGGATCAAAACCACGTAATAATCTTCAAAACCACCTTATAATTCTTCAAACCACATTGCATCACCTCAAACCACCACAAAATTATCTCTGAAAACTACATAAAACCCTCTTGGAATGGCTTATAACTCTTTTAAAATGAGTTTGGATGGAGAGAACACCACATGGAAGGTAGAAAAGGCTTAATTAGGAGGATGATAAACTTGGAAGGAATTTTTTACATGCAAAAATGAATTGATAAACCCACAGATGCAAAGAGGAATCAATAAATGCTACGAAATGTAAAATGGCACTATGAATACCACATTAAAAAATTTAAAAACTATTGATACTTTATTAAATATTGCTTATTTTTTATTTGAAAAGACAATTGTGCATTAAAAATGGACCTTAAACTCCAAAGATACAAGATGAACTTATGAATTATGGATCTACTTCATGAACTTGCAAGTCTATTATTCCAAGTGCAACCCATGTTTCAATATTTTTAATATTTAGTTATGCAACATGTTTAAATGGTTGTTTGTCTTTCTCAAGCTAACCAAGTTTATAACAACATAAGCCTAAACCAAGTCTCACTATTACAGGGCACTCAATATGAACTCATAAAGCTTTCTTATACAACTTTGATGATTTAGTATATCGTACATTTTTGAATTTCACACATGTTTGACCAAGAAGTGTAAGAATATTATCAAGTTGTCTATCTATCATAATCTTGAATGCACCTGATACTTGATCATGATCACCTTTTTCTAGAAGCAACTAACCTTTTCCAAGTCAAGTTAATGGCTCAAGGTTATAAATTTTGGAAGCCTCATTATAGAAATAAGTTGCATAAATGAGATGATCAATCCTCTCTTTTCTTCACCTTCATGTTTTTTATGCCTGTAGCCACCTAAAAACTACACATGATAGTATTTAATGTCACCCCACCTTTAAAATGATAACTAGGCCCATTTATGAACCTAACATTATCAAACCCATTTTTGCTTATAATTTAAATCACTTCTTTTTCACCTTTTTTTACCAATTTTTCCTTCACCTACGAAGCACTGACGGTTAGGTAACCACGAATGGTTAGCTTAACCATCGATGGTTAGGTCCCCTTTTCAACTTTAACCAACTTTAAAGCATACCAGCTCTTTGTGCAAGATTGGTAACTTCCTAAACAACAACTTGTCTTTAAAACAAAGATTTTAAAGTTGCAAAAATAGGCAGCTTTACCCTTGATCAAATTAGCGACTTCCTTCATCCTATTTAGTAACTTTTACCTATAAAAGAAGTAGAAGAGAAAGTTATGAGGAGGAGTTATCAACTATCAGGTATTCAATCTTTCTTTCAGGTATCCAGCATCCATATCAGTGAGTGAGCATCATCACTTGAGATCTAAAACTCTATCAAAATCACTTTGGAAGGCCCAAAGCACCATCACTCTGGCTACATCACTCCATACTTCTTCCACTTGGTTATAGGTATTTTTTACTTATGTCATTTTATTTTATTTAGTTTCAATACCATTATATTATCTAGTCCACCTTCACCCCATTTTACACTTTCTAGCCTCATATCCACCTTTATTTACCTAAAACCCTAATTTTTACTTTTTGATTTATTCATCCCCAGATACTGCAATCACTGACGGTTACCCAATCATCGACGGTTCACCCTAACTGCTAACGGTTCCCATAACCATCGATGATTGCATGTGACAATATTTTTTAGCAATCAATTTTCACCCTTATGCCTCCAATCAAACCCTACTTTTTGTGTTTATCTCTGATCATAGGACCTTTTATGATTTTCTAAACTAGACCCTAACCATTTTAGCATCTAAATTTGATCATTTTATTTAATAGTAAGTTATCATTTATTTCTAGTACGCATTTATTTTATTATCATTGAATGCAAGTATCTTCTATTATCATTTTATACTTAATTGTTATAAAAGTGGATTTATAGCCTCCTAGCAAGCCTTGTGCTTCTTAGATCTAGAGTATGCTAGGCAGTCCACTCAACCAACCATCTAACCACCCACTTTCAAGTGTATGTGATACTTGCATGTTAATCCTTCCTAGACAAAGAGGAGTTCCCACCTTCATCTAGATTCATGTGCACATTTTACCAGGTATTATTCTACACATCCTAATTACTAGATTTATTTTATTTACTTTTAAAATTAAGAAATGAAGAAAATAAATTGAAATATTTTGGCACACCCAATGGGACCCCTGAGTTTTCTTGGGTTCATAGATATTCTAAGACATTTAGATTTGCATTATTGAAATCCATTTAGTTTTCTTCCATTATTTATTTATATAAAATCAAAAACAAAAAATATAAGTTTTAGTTACATCCATCCTAGAACTAGGATTGCATTTAATTGCATCTTAGTTGTTCTGTTTTCAAAAAAAAAACCTTTTGGTTAAAATTGATTGCATATATTGTTTGCTTATTTGTCTTAGTTCATCTAGACTAATTAAATAAATAAAATTAATCATAGAACCACAAATGTTACACAAACCAAATCACTTTCACAAAATAAACATCTAAACATACCTGAAACATAGCCTGACTAGAATTTCATCACCTAGCAATAACCTTACCCCTTCCTGGCTATCCTACTTAGATTTCACCACCAAGGGGAGAACCAACTCAGCTCTCTGGTTGAGTATAAACTTTGAACTTGATATATTTTGGCTAAGAACCTAACACTCTTATCACTATAGGACCATGAAGTGAGGGGGTAGGCCCTAATACCAAGCCACGTACCAAAGTACAATATAGATTTTATCTCTTGAGCACCTAAATAACTTAAAATTAGCCTTAGATTGCCTTTTTAGTACCTGATTTACAAGCCAAATCCTTCTTCACACTTTAAGGCATAAGCCAAAGTGATTTAAAAGTAATCCTAAGATAAACGCATTTTTAGTATATACATTGATTTCTTTGAATTCTTTTTAGTTGCTCTTTATTTGAGGTGTAAGTTTCATCATAATATCTCCCCATTTCTCATATGGTATTTACTAGACAAAAATTGAGAAATCAAACCAACCAACCACCACCATCTTCTTCTTACTCCATGGAATACACTTCTAATGTTGAAGGTTCTCCTCATTTTTCTCCCCCTCCTTCTAGAATCCTTGTTATATCTGAAGGGGATGCAAACTTTACTACCTTCCTTGACAACAATTAGGTATCTCTTCAACACTACTTTAATACCATGCCCCACCATTATTTCTTTGCTTTGATTCCTCCTATAGATCCTTCTTATGGAATTCCATCCCATCTTATGGTGGGTACTACCTCAACCCAACCTTCTAACATCCCATTCACCAACACTACCTAACCCCAATCCAATGTTCCAACCTCTAGCCAAACACCTCCTACTGCACCCCATATAATTTCTACTTTACCTTTGATCACCTATACCGCACCCACCCTAAGATTATTTTCTACCCCTACTTACATTCTTCCCTCAATGGAAACTAATCCCTTAATCACTATCCCATTTCAGAACCTAGTGCTTTCTATACCCTAAACACTTCCACCTATTATCACTAGAGTCACCACCCAACCTCAACCTACCCAACCTCTACCTTCCACCTCAACCCTGCCTTTTAGCCAACCTACATCCATTCCGCAACAAGTACATATGATAACCTACCAATATGGGTACATACCACCATCCACCCAACCATTTGTGCCAATAAATTTGTATGTGGCAGCATCTCAACCACTTGTTACCACTTATCTTTACATAACTACCACTCAACCCCAATAGAATATACCTCTCAATTATGCATCTTCCCAACCTTAGCCAAATTTGATCAAAATGCTAATGGAAAAAATGACTAACTTGGAGTCATCATTTTTTGGGTCTCATAAGCTCTTATACAATGACCAAATTTGCAATGAACCTATCCACCCATCCCTTCCCATCCACTCTTATCCTCTTCAATGGGAATTGCCTAAATTTTCCAAATTTCAAGGCAAGAAGGACCCACAATAACATTTAAGATCATTTTGTCATTCATGTTACTTGATTGCATATGATGATGCTCTCCTCCTTCAAACTTTTCCAATGTCTTTATCAGGACCTGCTCTTGATTGGTATAGCTCTCTCCCTACACATTCCATCTTTTCCTTCTCCCAACTAGCCCAAATATTTTTGGAACATTTCTTAGTTAACATAACTAAAAAGGTTTCCATAACTAAAAAGGTTTCCATAACTGACCTCTATTCCATCAAACAATTTGAGGATGAATCCATTATTGATTTTGTGGCTAGATGGAGAGGCCTCATCAACCAAAAATCTTTTACCTTACCCCAACCTAAATTAATCAAATTATTCTCTAAGGGTTATGCTAAGCATATCACACCCCTTATCCAAGTCCAAGCTTTCCAAACATTTGATGAAGCATTCACCATAGTGCAGAACTTGAAAACCATGCCATTAATGAAGGAAAATTAAAATTATGAAATAATAATTTCACTTTTAAACCTAATGATTCTCCCTCAACCAAAACCATCAATTAACTTAATACCAATGCAAAGGCATCTATAAATTTAGTGTTTTTGAAAACTTCCCCACCACCAATTATAAACCAGTCAAATCAAAACAACTCTACTAAACTTCTTTATCAACAAAATTGAACCCAAAACCAAGCATCTCCACAACAATATAATCCCATTGGGGAATCATATGTGTCTATTTTGGATAAAATTTTCAAGGCCAATCTTCTCCAACTTCCACCAATCAAACCACCTCAACAATTCAATTATTCTCATGCTCTACTTCGTTGGTATAATGAAAATGACACTATGCTTTTCATCGAACCATTAGAAATGGCATCAACAAATGTAATACCTTTAAAACTCTTGTCAAAAAACTCATTGATAGTGGAGAGTTGGTATTTGATAACCCCAATGCTCCCCCTAATCAATCTCTTAGCATTTTTTGAAAACCTTTTCCAACCCATGGTCTTTCCACACAACATCATGATAGTAACCCTGAATCATCTAACTCGCACAGAGCACATACAATCAATGTTATCAATAATGTGTCCATTATTGAGGAAATTGCTACCTCTACCACCCAAATAGAGGAAATCAATTTATTGTCCATTCCTTTTGAGACCCAAATGGAAGAACCCATCACCCCTCTTTCCCCAAGCATTGAAACCATAGCCTCATCTACTCCTTCAATAGAAATACCCAAATATACCACTATTGATTCAACCACTTCCTCCACTCTCCCAATCCAAATGGAAGAATCACCTACTTCTTTGAAAATTTAGGCCAAAATTGAAACCCTATCCCTTCCCTCCTTTGAAATCACTACACCTACCTCTTTTATGCCCTCTTTGGAAACCCTTCCACAAGAAGTCGTTACCTTATCCACCTAATCATCACTTTTGGAACCACCTACCAATATCAAAACCAAATTCATTTCTCCCACCACAACCCTTCCTTCTTCTCCACCTAAGGGTTTATGCTTTGAGACTAATGATCAAGTAACTATACCCATTTATAAACCCTTCTCAAGGTTGGTTCAAAGTTTAGAGTTCACATCATAGCCTAACTCTGATTAAGCCACCTTTTGGCATTAACTAGGCCTTCCTTATCCAAGCAAATTTGAGTCCTTGACTCTACCTAAGTCTGCCCTTGCACATGTTATCACCCCTTCACCAGTTACCTCTTCTAAATTCATAAATAAACCATCTCAAACACCTCCACTTAAAATTTCTAATTTGCCTCATGTTTCTTCCACCAAACCAATAAAAAACTTGGGGACTCTGCCCACACCTAGTCACTCTCACCCTCCTTTGATATTGGACTTAAATCCCTCAAGCTCATTAAAGCCAAATCCAATTTATTCCATTAATAAGGAAGGCTTTCCTAAAACTTTACCTTAAACTAAGCCCATACCACCTCCTTCACACCTACCTTCTATATTAGGACCACATCCTTCCACTATCAAACCATCTTATTCTTCTCCATCTTTAATCACTAAACCCTCTACTCTTTCATCCTTCTTAACCAAATTATCCCCACCTACTCTCCCACTAGTAGCCAAACCTTCATCATCTAAAACTTTTGCATCCAAATCTTTAACCCACAAGCCAATCATATCTAATCAAACCCAACCACATCCATCAACCAAAATCACTCCTCTAAGCATTGCTTCCATGAAGAGACCAATCATAAAACCTACCTCACCTTTGTCAGAATATTATACAACTATTTTACAAAGGTTGTTACAAACCTCCTCTATTATCTTACCCGTAATCAAACCATTTGACCCATCTCATCCTAATCCAACTTAGTTTAATGATAACTTGATTTTTCTTTACCATAGGACTCCTGAGCATGATACAAAGAACTGTAAGGATCTCCAAGCACTTGTCCATGATCTTTTGGATGAAGATGATTTGTTAGAAGAACCTCTAGTGCCTACTCCATTACCTGACCCACCTATCCAACAAACTCCTTTCCCCTCACCTAAGAGTAAAGGGAGAGAACCAAAGTAAATATCAGAACCCCTTATCCATACCATTCATATGGTGATCCATTCTAGGCCCATCAAAAGGATAAAGAGAAAACCAAAGTATCCATCCCTTGGACTTATCCTTCAACTTCTCAACCCACCAACCAAACCCAAATATCTTCACCCTCAAAACAATCCAAACCTAAAGTCTCCATTCTAAGAGCTCCACCTTCCAACCCTACACCATTTATCCAGTGGCTCATGATAAAACAACTCCACCAAATACTGACAAAAATGAGTCTCTATGATCTAATCAACACCTCTCCCCATTACCTCTAGGCACTAATAGAGGCTTTACATTCTATAAAGGTCTAACTAGATGATCCACAACCTCTTGCCTCCTTTGTTGGAGTTCTCCACCATTCTACCCTCATCACCTTTTAAGATTTTGAGATTCCATCTTTTTAAGAAAAATATCTATACCCTTCCCTATTCATCATAGCATACATCAATCAAACTCACATCAAGAAGATAATGGTTGATGGGGGAGTGAGCATCAACATCATCTCTTCTCATGCATATGATCAATTGTAACTACCTAAAAACATAGTTTATAAGAGTTTAGTGGTCCTTCACTCTTTTAATGATACCATGGCCACCACCGTAGGGACTAGTGTTCTTAACATCTATCTGGGACCTCGCACTATTCCTAAGCTATTCTATGTCATTGAAGGTGAGTTCTAATATAACATGTTACTCGAATGCCCTTGGTTTTGAAATATGCACTATGTCCCTTCTACCCTACACCCATGTGTCAAGTTTAAGCATGAGGACCAAATTATTACAATCAAAGATAATCTGAGTCCATTTACTTCTTGTAATATGACATATTGGCCCAATGATGTTCTCATTCCTTCTTCATCTTCCATGCCACCCACTTCTAATCAAACATCCACACTAACACAGAACCTCCATACCTATAACTTTACCAATGATGAAGCATCAACAAGTTCAACCATCCCCTCCTCTAAAATTCTAATTGAGGACCCATTGCAATCCATTTTTTAACATCTCTCACTTGGGGAATATTGACTTTTAGCTTTAGATGCTCTTCCCACTTTGCATGAATATGGTAATCTTCAAAATGACCCTTTTTATGACACCAACATCAGAACCATCATCCCTTTTAGGCTTAGCAACAATCAAACAAATTTTGTCTATGGGGGAAATGATTGACCACTCCTCACTCCTACCCCTACTCCATATATTCAACCTTTCACTTCCAATTTCTCCTATCTAAGTAACCTAGCCTTTGCCAAAACCTATCTTCATCATTATGCTTGGAAAGAATTTAGTATGGGCCTCTAAGAATAAGGACCTCATGAATTACTCATCATCAAAACTCAGAAACCTTATGAGTTCTTTAGTCTTAGGTTCGAATCAGCAGAAGAACCCACATCACCAAAACCCATTACTACCCTCACAGAAGAGACTCCATCCTCACCTAGCTCATCTTCCCAATTTGAGGACTCCAACATCATCCCATCTAACTTTTTTTAATCAATACCATTATTTTAGGCCCATTGACCTATCAACAAGGTGGCCAAACTAAAACCCTTCATCTCATCCACATTGAGATGATTGACTGCAATTCACCCACCATCCAATACCAAGATAATTATTTCATCCTCACCTACCTTGGTGTGGGGGATTCTTCTATCCATAAAGTTTTCACTCCTAAAAACCAAACCATACTAAATGATTCAACTATTGACATTAATTTTGGTACCCAAGAGGATGCTTATATCATAAAAATAGGCCAATCTTTGACTCTTGAAGAGTGGTAAGACTATATTTCTTTCCTTCATGACCATAGCATAACATTTTCTTGGGATTACCAAGACATGACTAGAATTAACCCTTCCATCACTCTCCATAACATCATCACTCATTCTAAGATTAAGCCAATTTGGCCAAAACTTTATCATATGCATCCTAGCATAGCTCTTCTTGTTAATGAACTTTACCACCTCTTATCTATTAATTTCATCCAACCCATTGACTATCCACAATGGGTTTCTAACATCATTCCTATTACCAAACCTTTAGGGGGCCTTCACCTTTGTATTGAATTTCATGACCTTAACCTTGCCTACCCAAAAGATGACTTTCCCCTACCTAGCATCAACTAACTTGTTGATCTCATGACTAGCCATAAAATGCTATCTCTCATGGATAGTTTCTCAAGGTAAAAATAAAATATTGATTGCTCCTATATATCAACATAAAAATTCTTTCATCACTTTATGGGGAACTTTCTACTACCAGGGTATGCCCTTTGGACTAAAGAATGTTGGAGCCACTTATCAACAGGCCATGACCTACACCTTTCACAATCTCATTCATAAAATTATCGAGGATTATGTTGATGATATTCTCAAGAAATATAAGTATCAAAAAGTTCACCTCATTCTTAAAATCATTTTTGAATGACTAATCTAATATCATGTTAGGCTCAATCCCAAGAAGTGCATCTTTGGGGCCTTATCGAGAAAACTATTGGGATTTATCATTTCCGTTTGTGGAATAGAAGTGGACCCTACTAAAGTTAGAGATATTTTATAGATGCCTCTTCCCACTAACTTGAAGTAACTTTTTAGCTTGCAAGTCAAACTTCAATCTATCAAACACTTTATTTCTCAACTATCTGATCATTGTCAACCTTTTCACCATCTCTTAAAGAAAGATGTCTCCTTCAAGTGGACTAATGAATGTCAACAAGCCTTTGATGTAATAAAGTATCTTATTTATCCACCTATACTTATTCCCCCTAAAGAATATCATCCATTTAACTTATACATATCCACCACTAATCATTCCTTGGGAGCTATGCTCACTCATCATGATGACTAGAATAAAGAGCAGGCTCTTTACTACATCAATCATACCCTAATCAAATATAAAACCCAGTATACCCATCTTAAAAAAAAATTCCTTTCCTTAATCATTATATCCTCCAAGCTCCACCATTATCTTCTTAATCACAAAACCTATGTTATCACTAATATTGACCCTCTCAAGTATATGCACTTTAAACCATATCAGAGACAATGTATGGCTAAGTGGCTCATGCTTCTAGCTAAGTTTGATCTTGAGTTTATCTTGAAAAATTACATCAAAGGATAGGTCATTGCTAAACAATTAGCAAAAACCCCTCTGCCTAACAAGTAACCCTTTCCACTTACCTTCCTAGATGAATCTATAGAAACTCTTTCATTGGAGGAGCCCACCTACCAAATGACCATGTTTTTTGATGGATCTAAATGCCAAAATGGTGGGGGTGGAGTGATTATCATCCCACTTAATGGAGAACCACTTACCCTTTCTTTTAACCTTGACTTTGATTGCATAAATAACATGGTTGAATATGAAGTCTTAGTCATAGGTCTCTAAACTATAGTGGTTTTAGGGATCAAAATAATTAGCATCTTTGGGGATTCTCAACTTGTCATTAACCAAGTCATAGGAGATTATCAATGTAAAAATGATGTTCTTCTAAAAGACAAACAACTTGTGGACACACTCTTGGCCTTGTTTAATCATTATGATATCCAATCCATTTCATGATCAACCAACAAATTTGTAGATACCATGGCCTCTCTTGCTTCCCAAATACCATCTCAACCCACTGAGTCCAAACTCTTTGTTACCA